>WUAM01000431.1:65000821-65078073 GCA_024336885.1 Actenoides hombroni | reverse complement strand
TTAGGTGCGTTTTTGTGAGGTGATGTGTACTGGTAGGGATTGTTCGTCGTGGGGGGAGGTGTGGTGGGGGGGGGGAGGGGTGGGCGGAGGAATTTACTTTAAAGGGACTTTCAGTATTAAGAAAATAAAATAAAAAGATTTGTGCTTAGTAAAAAGGAAAATACAGGATTGAAAGCTTTTCAGTCCTGGCATAGATGGTCAGACAAGCCTTGAAACAGGAATTGTAACAGCCTTTGTGGTCTTCTGTGTGAAACCAAGGTCACTGAAGAATTTAAGGAGAGCAAGGTGAAAGGATTAGTCACATGCGTAGCAGAAGCAGATAGGAGCTTCTGCTCTCTTGTATACTAGCATAGGAAAATACTGTCTGCAGGGGTAAAGTATCCTGTAAACCTTGTAATTCTGTGCCTTCTCTGAAGTATGTACAAACTACAGCAGAAGAAGCACATGCCAGATTTGATTGACACTTTGCCAAGGAAAGGCACAAGTACAAGAATCAAAGAGTTGCCATCCTCTCCTGGCAGCTCAAATGTCACACAGAAATAAAGGTTACTTCAAGTAACAAGTCTCGCCTCCCAGAGAGCATGCAGCACCACAGCTCTTCACACACAGAAAGTGGAAGTGGAGCAGTGAGTCAGGTACACACACAGGCTTCAAGATTAACAGCAACAACAGAGTGGAATTCCCTGCCTTCACAGTGCCAGTTAAAGAAATTACATGATGTTCCTTTCTGATCTCTCAGTAAATCTGTGAAGACAGGGAAGGAAGACTACACTCTTTGAAAAATTATGCACCCTACAACCAGGAGCCCTTGTCTTGTTGCTGTGGGAGCGTATCACTGGGCTTCATGGTGCTTTGATCATGTGTCGGCATCAAAAATAGTATTGGCTTATCTTGGAGGCTATGAGAGCTTCTGAAGACACAAGGTGTGGTCATCAGAGCTCCAATTTGTTTCACAATTTGCCTCAACTTCTTGTACCTGCTTAATTAGATTGAAATGATCAAGAAACCATTGATTTTTGACTCTCAGATCCACTCCCTGCTGGATGCTGAGCCCTTCACAATTTAAGTGTAAAGGTGGAGAAGAACTGCTTCATTACATATTTAGAAGCTCCAGGAATGGATTGTTGCACGAGGCAGAATGAATAATCCTGCACTTTACTTAGTATTAAATATTTCACCTTGATCATCTTTTAACTATTGTTAGCTTGCTAACAATTAGCCAGCAAAGCCGTCTTTGATGTGCAGCTCTGGTCTATAACAAGTTAGAAAAATGGAATGTGATTTGGTCATCTTAGGGTCAGTGAAGAGGCAGATGAAATCATTCCTCTTGTGTTGTTGCCTTATGCCCCAACTGGCTGGTGACAGATGCTCTCTGCAAGGTAAAAAAAAAATTAAATAAATCCATGCATAAAAGCAAGAGCATTTCAAGACTCTTTGATTGAATGTTGTACATATCTTACTATTTTCCAATCACCAGTTTGAAGAGGCACTGGCTTTTAGCTTTCCATAATACCCACCCTTCCCTCCCTTCGGCTTTTTGTCTGTCTGCCTATGAATGGACTGATAGGAGTGATATAATGCTTGATTGAGTGCTGGCTGTCACTCAAACCGCTCTGCCTTAATCACCAAGCAATTGTCGTTTGGTAGCAAATTCTCTCCCAGGTAGGAAAGCTGAGGGAGGAGAGGATCACTTCAGGCTCCCTTAAGATTTGCCCTTATGACAGAGGCCACAAAACTGCAACTTCAGATTTCAGTCCTACTTTGAAATCCAGGACATCCCTGTTGGTCACTTGCGATGCACGCTACGTAGCAGCCGATGCTCCCCACCCATTGACAGGCTTAGGGGTATCCTTCCGTTCCCAGTTAGGAAGATTTGATTTCTTTCTGTTTTCCGTGCCCTTTCTCCCTTCAGAGGCCAAGGCAGCGCGGCTGGAGCCGGGGAGGGCGGCGGGCGGGATTCCGCGCGGGGCCTCGGGCGCAGCGCGGGTGCGTTGTGCCACCGCGCGGTGCTGCTGCCGCACTGCCGCCCCGCCGCGGCCCTCACCCGCCAGAGGCGGGGAACCCCCGAACGCAGCCTTCGGGCCTCCCTCTGCTGTTTCCATTTGCATCTGCAAGTGCTGCGAGGAAGTTGTATTGATTTTGAAGCATTCGTTACTACCAGCAGCGAGCAGCCTTTGCCTGTTCCGTTGGTGATTTCAGAGGTATAGGGCAATGTTCTGCACAGATGTCTCCTGCACCCCGGCTCCTGCTAAGTTCTGGAAAACTTTATCTAATGTTTCTTACTCTGCAAGGGATGGTAATGTTAGTGAGGTTAAAGACTGTGGGAAATATGTGTCTAATGGCATTCTAAGGTGTCTTCTAAACGGCGTTATGTTTTCCAGGAGGCTCCACCAGGTAATAATCCACCTCATAGGCTTCAACCTGCACAGTTTATCCTGGTTTTCTGTAGAAGCAAAGTTTGCAGGAATGAAAGTAACTCTACTATTCTTTTCTTCTGTTTGAATTTGATTGACACAGTAGAAGTTTCAAAGACCTGAAATTCCCATACATTTTGCAAAAATAAGATCAGGGAGACTCTATTAGTGCTTTTATCCAGAATAAAGAGTGGAGCATAAACTGACCCTTGATTAGACATCAAAGTACGCACTTGGGAGGGCAACTGGAGGGTGTAAGTCCACAGAATCACCATCTCCTTTTGATGTGCTACTTACAAAATGACATGTTATTTTTCCCTCTGCCTGCAAAGACAAAGGAATGGAGAGTGAACATCACAGGGGGTTCTCACACTGGTACAATTTGCTAACTTGAGTCATTTTTATGAAGTCATGACAATACCCTGAAGTTGTTAGAATGGCATTTGGGCTGCTTTTTTGATCTAGAGGATCCTGTTATCATTTCTGTTTTACAGTTTATTGTAGCAAATAAAAGTATAGACCCAGAAAATCTATGATCTAATATTTGTTCCTCAGGAATATTTATACTCTTAAAAACATACAAAGGAACAACTCTTCTAGACAATTAATTTGTCCCATAAAATTATTTAAGGCCAAATACAGATATCTCTGTTCCTAATAAAGAATAGTCCTCTGAGGGAGGGAGCTGTCACAGTCAAGCCAGCAAAACAATTTTGGAACAAAATTATCCATTGCCTATAGGTAGTAAGGAAATCCTGAAATTCATTCAGAAAAAAAACCAGCAAACGATGAACAAAACCATGTATCAGAAATAGGTGACACATTACCAGAAGACTGGAAAAGGAGCCAATTGTATCAAATAATTCTGCATAGTTTTGATTGATCTGTATTAATACTCAGATTTTTTTGAACCACAGCTTTGTGAATCGTGATATAACAGGAAGAACATGCCCATGCTATATGCAACCCAAGACAAGTTATTCCTATATAGCTGTTCCTCTTGGTTCATTTCACCTCTTCCTTCCTACACTGTCTTCATGAAGATTTTCTCAGAATCTCTGTTCTCTGACAATTTTTTTTCAAATTATCAGGGTCTAAGGTTTCCATACCAATTAGCAATTCAGTCAAATTCATCTTCTTTCTCTTCTCTTTTGGTTTTATTTCATCTTCTCAATTTCAGCTGCCTTTGACTTCCTGAAAAAAATCTGGTTTCATTTAAACATTTTTTTCTTATTATTAATACAATGGCTCATTATACTAATCTCTAAAAATTCATGTCCTTCTCTCTCACCTCAGAGACAACCACTGGAAAGAAGCCTTGTCTGATGTGTATTTATTAGCTGCTGAAGGTCACTTTCTGAAAACCCATTTCCTTCCCAAAAAGTCAAAAGATTCAGGATGGGGATGGATTATCTGGTTCTTCTCATCTATAGCTTGCTGGATTATGTTTGAGGGTTTGGGGGTTTTTTTAATCGAAGAAGATTTAGAAATGCTTGTTGGAGCTCAGTGTTTGTTATTCAAACTGTACGTGCCAATGTGTCTTGACAAAGCAGCTGCACTCTGAAAGTAATGACATTTCTGCCCCCCTGGGCTGGAAAAGGAAACTTCTGCCCAGGCTCCAAAGATCTCTAGTGACACTAAAAGAGATTTTCATGAAGAGGAAGGCAAACACCATTAAAAGCTGTAATTTTTGCTCTTAAGATATTATGCATATTTAACAGGATGTCTTTGAACTCATGCCACCTAAGTAGAAAAACATACAGCTTTTTTGAGAATTTGAGGATTATTTTACATGAGAATTTAATTTGTTTAAACGGAAATGAATATGGATGAGGATATTTGAATAGGTTCAATGTGTTCGTCAGTCACAATTGCCAAGCAGGGACTAATCTTGGTGATTAGTAAGGGTAGTGATAAAAATGTGCTTGTACCCAATATGCCTCTTGATTGGCAGTTTATCGCTCTTAGAGGACCAGATGTCAAAAGCCATATGCTAATATTCAGCACAGAACAACCCTCTGGCTTATGCTGTAAAATGCACCGTCGTCTGCACTGCCGAGCAGTGAGCAAACGGCAGCTCTGAAAGACAAGACCCCTTTGAGGCGAAAGGAGCATTTGCTGCAGCAGTTGGCGGAGGGGGAGCCCAGGCTCCTGGGGCTGCTTCAGGCTCTGCTGCCCACTCTCGGCATCTTATGAAATAATCAGGGAAGGGGAGATGCAATATTTTACCTAAACTGTATTTCATACTTAGACTAGGAATTATTTTCTCTTCATACAGCACCTGGCACAGTCTGGTTCTGTGTCATTACTGGAGGTGCAGCAATGAAGTTACTAAATCAGAATTAAGAAGGGTTATGTGAGAAGTGCATTAAGAAAAAGGCAGGGGTGGGGGGAGAAAGACCTGTAGGTATCAGTGACTTCTAGCATCTTGTGCTTATATAGAATTTCACTCTGTGATCTTCCTGAGATGGGAAAGTTTCCATTTTACTAGAATGATGAGTTTTGAATAGAGAGTTAACAGTGAAAAGAATTCTCTATTAACTGGTGCCTTTAAAGGCAGCAGTACAAGGAAAAAAAAAAAAGAAATGGGGAGGGAAAAATGCACTCTTGAACTATTTCACTTATACAGAGGCAAAGCCAACTTCTGCCTTCAGCTAAACCTCCCAGCCCGCCCCCCCCAAAAAGTGACACTAGGTTTGACTGAAAACTGTATTTGGGTCAGTTTATTCTGCTACCATTTTCCATGCACTGAATATATTAATCATAATAATTACTGGTAACGCTAGCCATAAGGCCAAGGAAATAAATGCCAAACCCATTAGCACTCACTTTCCACCTGATCAGACTAAAGGGGCAGCAATGGGCAGGTTTCTCTCCCTACAAGCCAGGCTGTTGCAATCTGGAGAACTAATGCGATTTCCAGCCTCCAGTCACTGCCAGCAATAAACAAACCCACCAAACTGTTATTAAAGGCAATGGTGTTCTGTAACACTGCTGCAATTTCCTTAGGATTATTCTGAAGTTTCAAGTCCTTCTGATTTGACAGTTCCTGAAGAAAAAACTTTTCCCTTTCAACGATCAGTTGGGCTGAACAGCATTCAGAGTGGATGTTCTTATAGGCTGTTATCCTAATTTTACATCTTGTTCTCTTGTACAGAGACTAAGATGAGCACAATTTTGTGCCAGCATAATTTCATCTTCAATTGCATCTACAGCCATAGCATAAATGAGAAGTGTCTCTGATTCATCTCCATCCCAGGCTCTCTCTTGATGCAAGACAAGAATAAAAGCCTTACACAAAAGATCACATGAGTTCTTTAAGGAGAATACTTGGGTTTCTGTGTTGGAAGGAGCTTGAATTTCAAGCTTTTGGGAGTTGTTCTGGAGTGCATTTGAATTGCAAGTTATGCAGTGATAGTCTTGCTCTTGTACAGGTGTCATACATCTGGCGTGAGCTTCCTTTTCACAACAGGGCTCTGCAGTACTCTCTGTCCTGGTGTTGGCTGGGATAGAGCCAATTTTTCTGCTTAGTAGCTAGAATAGTGATGTGTTTTGGATCAGTATGGGAATTGGTATGAGAAGAATGTTGATAATATACTGATGTTTTTAGTTGTTGCTGGGAAATTGAGGACTTTTAAACTTCCCGTATCTTGCTAGTGTGCAGGTGCACAAGAAGCTGGGAGGGAGCATAGCCAGAGCAATGGACTAAAAATGGCCAATGGAATACTCCATATCATATGTCATGCTTAGTACATAGACGAAGGTGGATTGGGAAGCTGAGGCTCTTTTGAGATTGTGATTTTGGGATTTTTCTCTCCTCTGGGATCACTAACCAGGAATGGGATGTGCATTTGTCAGCGGATGGCAAGCAATTGTGTTGTGCATCACTTGTTGGTATATTCTATCATTACTATTATTATTATTATTTTTACTTTATTTTATTTCTGTTAGTAAATTGTTTTTATCTAAACCTACAAGTCTTCTCACTTCTACCCTTCCAATTCTCTCCCCCATCTTCCAGGGCGGGTGAGGGTGAGCAAGTGCCTGTATGGTGTTTGGCTGCCAGCTGGGTTCAAACCATGACACTGTCTCATTATGAAGGAAGAATTTACCTCCAAGGAGGTAAATGGTCCCATGTATCTGTAGGAGACAAAAGTGTTTGAGGACTTTTGTGTGTGTTCTATGATCATGATCCTTAGTATGTGGATTTTGCCTGTATTATTATTATTTTTCCCTTCTTGTTTTTAGTTTTGCTGAGAGATGTTGGCAGAACATGTTGGAAGGCCAAGGGCTATCAGAGGATGCTGTTGGAGCAAGAGGTATTGATTGCTGCAGCAGTGCTTTTGGGGTTGTGATGGTTGAGGAAAAAAAGGAGGCTCATAATGGGATCTGCAGGGAGCATGCATACACCTGCACAAAGTTGGGTACCCATTTTCATATTAAGATAAAGAAAAGTTGCAGGCTATGCTATCAGGGAACGATGTACAGAGAACACATGGAGGTGTTTTACAGAGCTTTGTACCAGGCTTGGTTCAGACCCTGCCAGCTGTGAAATGCAGGCAGAGTTGGTATGCAGACCTTGTGCTAGACTATTGGTGTGTCCTGTAACACCTTAGCTTTAACATACTTCTTGAGACCTTGTTTAACATTTCACTAAAAGCTTTGAAAAGGTGAAACTCCAGCAGGAATGGAAAGATTTGCCTAGTGTCTTAGGCTGGTGAGCAGATGTGCTCTGAGATAGTTTAGTGTGTTTGTAAAAGTTGATCTTATGCTGCTTGAATTTTCCCAGTGTTGTTGGATCTGGTAGTTTTATTTACTGCTTTTTTAAAATACTGTATTATAAACACATTCATTGATTTGGTTCTGGTTTAAAATCTTGCTGTACATCATAACTGATTAGCCCATTTAAACCCCAAAATATTTATATGAATCCAGCTGAAAATCCTGAGCTGTCAAGATCTAAAGGGTTGAGAGCATTCTGAATTACCCTGTTAGACTGAATCAAACTTTTTAAAGAGGTAGGAGTATAGGGAACTGTAACTGCACACAGATAATTATTTCTAGAGATGTTAATTAATTTCTGCCTACTAAAAATCATTTGACTGGACTTCACGAAGATGAAATTTCCCTTTCATTTGTTACAACACCATATATTCTGCAGCGTTAGCACTAATGTAATAGATATGTTTTCTTTCCTCAGCATATACTCTAGGAGGTCATTTAATTTTAAAGCTTCTGCTGACACCAAACGTAATGATTCTGGGGAAAAAAAAAAATCTTTCAAGTTTTGGTTACTGCATCTTACCAAGTAATACAGATGCTACAAGTCACAGCCCTGTAAACCCTTTGTTTGCAGTTCTTTTGAAGCACACTTTATGCCCAAGTCACCTTGCTAACAAGTATACTTGGTCAGGGAGGGTGATGCTCTCATGCAGGTTATTCAAGATTCATTTGTTAAGTTGACTTAGAATGATACTGGTATGGATGAGACTTTCTATATTGATTTGAAACCCCATGCCTTATCCTGGCTCAACTCCCAGCTAAACCCAGAACCTACTTCATTATCAAAGCAAAGGTAATGTGTGTCACTTTGGGGAGGCCAAAGGAGACTTTTTTTGAATGGGAGCTGTGGAATCCCTATTATCTGGAAGAGGCTCTGGCTACGACACCATCTCCAGATGGCCCAGAGAGGCACTGGGCTTTGCTGAACATCCCAGACTCCTGACTGTGTGAAGTGGCAGCGAGTGAAGATGAATGTCTCTGGGAAGGGGGATGCTGAGCTTTGTGTTCTTTTGTAACATGCCTTTCATGACTGAAAACAACATTCTGGTGTCCTGAAGGTTACCTACCCAGGGTAAAACTGAAATCGTGCCTAGATATTGCCAACTTGCCTTCTGAACAAGTTGTTCTGAAAAATCAACATGGTCTGGACAGGATGTGGTCTCAATTTTCTTGACACCCTGATGTTTTCTTTTATCTTAAGGCCTTATTTTCTGATCCCAGCATCATTCCCTGTGGGGTCTTTTGAAAAGCAGCTGTCATCTTGGTCTACCTCATACCCCCTCCTAGTCACAGGGTAGAAGCAGATGGAAGCTTTGGGCTACTTCCCTTTTTACATTTAGTACATTAAGAAAATAATGGCTTCTGTAGCTAAGGGTGGCTTCTAGCCAGGCCAGAGGCCAATATATTTTTTTGTACCATCTGCGACTCAAGTGCTAAGCTTTAAAAAGTGCCCAACAGCTTAAAGTATGGGTACAGAAAGAGTTTGTTGTCTATGATCTGTGAGAAAGGTGTGGTGACATGCTCAGCTGCAGGTAGGATCTGTGTGTAAGAGGAGGTGGTGGAGAGCTGGCTGCTCTGAGTATCTGCTAGCTGTTTACTTCTCCCCTGGTACTCTGTAGGGAACCTGGGCAGCACTTCAGACCCTCTGTTCTATGTATTTAGATCCAAGTGAATTAGAAACCCAAATCTTTTCTAATCTTATTTTGTTTTGCTGAAGTTATCAGTTATCCTCATGGTCCAAGTGTCTCAGTTGTAATAGAATTTTTAAAAAAAAAAAGAGGAAGGAGGAGAAGGTTTATCTATTGGCTTATTCATTTTGACTTCCCTGAAGTATTACCAGAGGCAGTATTTTCCCAAGCCAGGGAAAGAAAAGTTAGAAATATAGAAACATCGCTAGACCTCAACTGAATTACTTGTGCTTAAAATAGTCCTTTCCTAAGTGGAAATTAGCCCTGTGCTCCTGCAGGCTTTTGCAAATCAATACACTTGCAGCTTCAGTTTAGAACTGCAAGTACTTTTTTTCATCTCTCAATTCCTGCAAAGCTGTTTTTAAGGCAATTCCTGTAGCTTTTGGAGAGTCCAAATTGATCCCAGACTCAGAGCAGTCCTTTACAGGTCTTCTTGCCAGCTGCTGCTTTCAAAATGGCTGGAGTGGCCATCTGTCATTTTTAAGCCTAAAAATGTCAAGTATCCAGGATGAAAACAATCGGGAGAAGACTGCTAACTTTTCCCAGCTGTATCTGTCGGTTGAATGAAAAATGACCTTTCCTTGTTATGTCTGAGCTGTTAAGTCACCACCAGTGTGCTTGGACTCCCTGCTCTCCTGGCTCTTCTGTCCTTTGACTGTCCCAGCAGAGCTTCCCGCTCTTCTTCCTGAATTCTTCTCCTCTAGCAAGAGAAGAGTCAGGAGGCAAGTAGACAAGGGATTAAATTTTAATGCTTACTGATGCCATAGGATTTCCATCCTGCCTGCACTGTTAAGTGCTTGAAGTTGAGGCACTCGCACGTTAGGTGGTGCTAAACTCTAATAAATGCAGGCAAAGTGATTATTGGAGCTGTTACCCATCCTACCTACTGCACTTGGCGACATTCTGCTCTGACCCTCATCTCGTGAGTGCTGCCCTGCAGCACCAATAGCCAGTTCAGAGACTTGCCAGTTTGCAATTAAACTTGCCATCAAAGAATTCTAGACAAAAAGTTTCCTGACTATTCACTTTTTCTAAAACTTTTGCCAGTATTACCAAACTTAAGAACCTAAATGTTTTGGGACATTTAGGGCTGCTCCCAGAGCAGGAATAGTTGGGGTAGGGGATATCATTTCCAGCCTGCCAGAGCCTAACAGCTCTCTCCCCTTTGCAGAGAAGATGGTTCTTCTGGCTGCTTCACTTACTCAGCTCTCCCTAGTTGCAACTACAACTGACCTTGAACTCAAGCCTCAGACAATGTTGTCCTAAACCAGATAGAGGGTAGAGGGGTCATTCTTACAGATGGCTCCTACAATTTCCAAATTAATGTGCAATTAGGACCTCCACGCACCTACTTTAGTCACTACAAGGCTGAAAATGTAGATTCAGCTCTTAATTGAAAGTTTGGAAAGGATGTGGGGTGAAACCTCATTTAATGAATAGGAATATAAAGATATTGGAGTTGTTGTCGTAGGGGGTCCTAGTTAAAGAAGCTGACATTGAGTGAAACTTACAGCTGTCGTTTATAAAACTACCCTGTATTGACAGTTCCAATAACTCTACTTAGCTATCAGAGAAGATACAGGATTATAATGGAAACAGCTACCTCCGAGGAGCTGCCTTGTAATTTCAAGTTACTCTATTAATGTTCTCAAAAGCATTGAATGGGATCTGAAGGTACTAGTCGGGTCCCTTTTTGGACCAAACTCCTCTCTCTTCTTGCTTTAAACTTCTCCCAGATACTTGAATAAATCACCGTTCTACCTGCAACAAAGAGGTAAAAAAATTTGACTGAGGACTACCTTGCTAAGGGCTACCTGCCTGAACTCTCCTAGCTACATCTCTATTGCATTTGAGAGGCAAGACTATGGTGAACCTGCAGTTGGGCACCCAGTAGAGCTGGAGACCTTTCTGTAGAGCATGAGGAGAAGAGGATATCCATGGCTTTCCTGTGCTGAGCACATTTTTTTCATATTCTGCTCACATCTCCAGGCTGTATGAAAGGCAGCGGGATGCAGTGAGGGCTGGAATGGAGTACACCATACTTGCAGCTACCTATCAGAGTTTGTTCGCAAAACATTTAAGAATCACAGAAAGGTTACTTCGACCTCTATTGCATGAATGAAGCTCTGAGTAAGGAGATCAGGACCTCACAGGATAATCATGGACAGCATTAGAAATGAAGGCATATAAAATAATTGAAGAGATGCTTTGAAACAAGCTGCCAAATAATGAATAATCACAGAGAAAATAAATGAGACCTGTAGTACAGCCTTTTGTTTCTTAAGGCAAGCTACCTCTCTTGGATTTATTTCCTCTCTGAGGACAAAAGGCAGAATCAATAAGCCAGTCAATGAGACAACTGGAAACCACTTTGAAGTTTGTGATGAAAGAGAATTTTCCTTCCTGTTTGAATTGCAGATTCCTCAGGACAAAACGCATCTGATTCAATTCCACCTCAGCAAATCCAGCTGAGGTGTCTAAGCTCCCATCTCACACTACTGCCCAACCCTCCTGAGCACAACTTTAGTGAGTGGGCTCAATCAGCTGTAGTCTGTACTGCAGACACTGCTTTTCAAACTAAGAGCTGAATCTTTTGTTTCACCATCCCAGCTCCCAGGAAGTTTTGCTCTGGCCCTTTAAAAGGCTTTATATGTTATCTGGGGAGGGGGGAGAAATGTTTTTCAAGCAGTCCTAAAATCTTTAGCCTTTTGTTTTTTGCTTTTAGTTTGTGTCCATGGGTCAAGAGAGCTGCAATAGCATTATAATCATTAGTGGTAAAATGAGCATGTAAATTAGCACTTGAAAACCCCAAACAGTTAGTGAACTATTGATTAGCAAATGGTTGGGGAAAAACTGCCTAATTCCTAAATATGAACAAGTCTGAGTGCTACAAAGCATATCAGTCTTAGCTTTTAAATATATAACAGGATGAAGTTTGATTTCTTTTGACGTTCTAGGTCATATGTGGATGGTACTGCTTTGATTGTGGCAGCCAGGGGATATTTTCTCACTGCTTGGCCCTTACTTTAGATGCACAGTTCTCTTCAGCTGTTCAGTTGCACATCACCAATGGAAGTAACTGTTCTGGTTTCCAGGGGATATTACTTTTTAAACTTACAATGGGCAGTGCTTCTCATCCTTTGCTGCCATTATGAGTTTGAGACCTTGCCATAGACACGGGTGGTCTTTATTAGCGTGAAGTCATGTAATCCAAGATTGTCCTTGACCAGGGCAGCTCTCATACAGAGTATCCCAGACAGGGACAGCTTCTGTGCTCTGCATGTTCGCAACACCTGGCAGTTTTGTTTCCAATAAGTCTCCTTAATAATTAATATTAGACCCCATTCAAAAAGGTGGCCTGAGACATTAAGACAGCAGGCTCCATGTAGATTAGGAACCGGCAGAGCAGAATTTAGGTAAGCTTCCTTATGTCCTTACCCATAAAAATTACTTTGCTAACACTGGATGCTCTATAACCTCTTCTTGCATCTTACAGTACAATCATTCAGCCTGGTGAACTACAGCCTTTCAAACCACCAGGGCCTGCTTTCTGTCTACAATGGTTTGTGCTGCTAATATAGTGGGACTCTGGACATCTGGCCACATCCTACCTAGCAGCTTCCTGAACAGATCTAGAGTCCTTTAACTAATATACTTTTTAGAGGAGTAATGCAGAATGACAAACCTAGGACCCCCATCTTACTAATGGATCCAGGATCAACAGGGTTTCAAAGAGGCCCAAGAGAAGTTCTCCACCTTCCCTCAGCCTCTCCCAAACACATTCCAAAGGATCCAGGTATACCCCAGGCTTCATCTGAAGACTTTTAGTCTCCCTGTCACCACTTCACTGCTCACAGAACCTCTTACCAGCCCAGTCATTTCTGAGGGAACTTCACCCACCAGAACCGCTCTGCTACTGAAAGTTGCCTGAAATACTTGGGTTCCTTCCGAGTTAAGGTAAAACAGCAGTGAGTCATCTTCAACTGAAAGATGGGGAAGTTAAGGTTAACCAGCTAACTGCTAAGCTATTTCCATTAACTGAAAGCAGGAAGGAATGCTATACTTTTTTATAGCTTGGGACAGAAAAGTGCACAGTATGTGACACTGACGCAGAGTAAATATTTCATGAGCTGGCCTCCTAACAGACTTCCCCCTGAGAGGAGCAGCTGGCACAGTGGTGAAGGCAGGAGCAGGCTATGAAGTCTTTGGAAGCTAAGATGGTTTTCTTAGAACTTAAGGATCTTTCCCCTTGGACTTCCATAGCTTTTTAGTAAATAAAATTTTGGCCCCTTCTCAGTAAAAGGGTGCAGTGCATCCAGCATATGCTGCACTGACAGACATCAGAGCTGGATAGTACTGGTGGTGTGTTTGGTGGCATCTATAAAGGCTTCAAGCCTGCCTGTCCTGTACTTGTGAGCACATGAGTAATTGAATGCTCTGTCAGACCATGCTCTTATTTTTAGTAGCACTGTTGCAAATACCCTGTGTGCCACAAAGATCTCTGTCTGAAAACAGTGAAACCTAATTTTAACATGGTCAGCAGAGTTTGCAAACATAATAACAGCCTTAGAAAAACTGTTTCTGGGGGAGAAAAACCTTTGGTTTAGTCTGAAACTGTTATTCTTCTAACTCTTATGCTATCTTGGTTTTATGGCAGCAGGATGGGTTACAGAAAAGTTTTTGTCACAGCTTGCAGTGAAAATATAGTGTAACAAAGGAGCCAAAAAACAGGGATGAGAAAATAGGTGATATGTATCTCTGTAAGGTTCTTTGGAAGGTTATTTTAAGTATGTTGGGCATCAGGGTATTGTTTCCACTTCCTGGTATCTAATACAGCTGTCAGATACTCTTTTTTTCAGAGTAGCTAAGTAAATTACTCCATGTTCTACAAAATCACTTTGCTCCATTAACCAGTGAATAATAAAGCATCTTTTCGCCTAACTGATGCAAGTTGCAAGGCCCTTTCATAGTCCCACCACCAGAAGGTGTGGAAACATTTTTCCCCTATGCCGATAACAACGTAGTGTTCCTCACTACTCATAAATGAGGTGTAAAACTCATTTGTATGTCTTGTAATGACACACTGAATAAACTGAAATATTCAGCTAGCCAGAACACTGAGATAGCATGAAGAAACAAGGCTTGGACCATGAACAACAAAGGTTACTATGCTTATACTGCCTGGCAAGGGGATCAAGTTTTGTCATTTACACTGTACAGAACTTGAGCAGGATCTTAGTGTGCTCATCTGGAGGACCCGGGCAGCTCTAATTCCCACTAAATTCGAGGTATTGCTTCCTGGCCTCCTGCTGAATAGGGGGGCTGCCTTCCACCGAGAAGCTACTTGCGGCAGGAGGTGTTGTTACATTACTCTCCACTTAGTGTCCTCACTTGCTTGCTTTTTCGATCAGATGAAAAAAGGGAGGGCTCTTGTTTCAGGAAGAACAGAGGCTCAAAAGCAAGAAGACCTTCGAAGTCTGCTTAATGTCTCTGAAGGAATTAATCTACAAAATTAAGGTCTCTCTAGGCTCTGCCTGAGCACCGTGGGATTGGCAGTATCCTCCCTGACACTTGTTGAGTTTGAACGGCTTTAGGACCCTCACTTTGTAGACACTATTTTCCATATTCATGGACTTGGTTTAGTGCCTATAGAGCTTGGCAAACTCTAACGTGCAGGGCCTGATACGGAGCTGAAAATCCATGGGAATCCCCTCCTGATCCTAAAAGCACAGCTGTCCCACCATGGATAAGCAAGTGCAAACACTTTCACACCATATCTGCTAATGAGTTACTGGATGGACTGTATTAGTCTCGTTTTGGGTCTTGATTCTGTAAAACATCAGTGCGTGCTTCATGCTGAAGGCAGTTATCCCCTAGAGTGTTTACTGGTAACTAAACGGTCAATCAGGAAAACTCACATAGATCTCTGTTTATTTCAGACTAAAGGAGAGATGCCCATCTTTTTCCAACTGCCCTTGTTAAGCTAGTAAAAAAGTATCTAACTTTAAACTTCACCTAGATCATTAATAAAATCTTACTCAATGTCTGAAGCTGAAAAGAATGAGGTCTCTGAGTTCTATGCCAGCTAGCTCATGTATTACAACCTCCTGCATGTCACAGGCCATTTAATACCATGTGGAATTGCAGAGATTCTCTTCACACTCATTCCTCAAATCTGAAATGTGTCTCTTCATAATGGAAATCACTTTAATAAATTTAATGAATTAATTTATTACTAATTTGATAACTTCATTATGATAACTATTGTTCACCTTAAAGAAATGTCTTTGCAACCTTTATATTATGTAAATGGGGACTGCACAGAACAATGTATTGGCTCCAAAAATTTTCACCAGCTTTGACATAGAAGGGATTGAACCACACTGAGTATCGGCTCTGGGCTTTGGCACACTAACTTTTTGAGGAATCTTTCTTTTCCACCCTTGGGACTGTGGAATCTTGAAAGCTTTACTTCTGTAGTTAATGGAAAACAAAAACCTGTTTCAAAACCAAAGACTTTCATGAAGGAACAGCATTGTATTTCAGATGATGTTAATTTTACCGAGCTCCTCTATTTTAAGGTCAAAAACTGTGGGTTTTTTTCAGATCTTATACAAAGGCATCTTGTCTCCTCACAAATGCACAAACAGGAGAAAATCTATCCCTACACCAGGGATTTGTTCCAATCATAAACACTGACTTTTGTATAGACAACTTTGCCTTATTTCTTTTGTGAAACTTTTCTGCCTTAAGTTTGTAGCAAATCATTCAAATATTGTTATTCCCTGTTAGAGTAAACTTCAGAGGGATAAAATTTTGTGTTAACGGGGAATATTTGAACACATTGATTCACGAGTTGGACTTCAACCCCATAATTCCACCAACAATTTATTTGTGTGTTGAGAGGATTATCTTTTCCAGTTCCCATTCCTGTTCCTCAAAACACAATACTCATCAGTCCAAAGTCTTCTAATTATTTTATAGGGCTTCTGACCTTTGTCCAATCGAGTATTAATTTGTACAATTATATCTGACAACATTTAAGTCTATTTAAATCCAGCTTAATTTGATCTTCCTTCTTTGCTATGTAACTCTTGATTCCTTGTCTTTGTACAGCCCAATCTCAGGACGTGGGCCTCTAACCTGATCCTTTTTCTTATGAATTGTTAGCATCCAGCTTGTGGCTACTGGGAGCTGGTGGCAGAGCTGCTTTTATGTGCAAGATCAGGACCAGAGCTGAAAAGATAGAAACATTTATTTCTCCAGAGAATAGTCTGAGAGCAGTTGGAAGGCTTAGCCTGCCACTAGTGTATTAGGTGTGAAATACCTGCTATCTTTAACTAGATGAATCTCTGATAGCAGTGCCTGTTTTTCATGGTACCAGCAATAGGACTGCATCAATGGGGCAATTTTCTGTGTACTGTAAATTACACTGCATTTCTTCATAGAAAAGAAAACCCACTGAGAGAACTGATTCTATTTGGGTGAGTTGTTCTGAAGAAATATTGCTATTTCAGAAATAACTGTTATTGGTTTTGATTTGATGTGGAATACAATAAAGCCTAAGCTGATTTATGCAGGGTTACTATAATTATTTCAAAAGCTCAGCATGGAAAAATTTGTAACAGCTCATGTGATCACATTAGGGATCATTTCAATTTTACCCTCATAAACAGTTGTTCATTCATTGCTGATTACAACAATCTTTTAATCAAGAAAACAGCGCGGATATTTTACTCCAGCTGCTATTAGGAGTGGGGGAAAATGGTGAGATTAATTTTACAAGCTGAATTTGAGAACTGAATTTCTTCAAAGTAATGATACTTGCTAAAGAGAAAGAAGTGGCTTTAAAGCTTCTTTAAAAGGAAAAACGGTGTCAAATTCAGCCTTTAAGCAGTGTGTTGCAAATGAGTTCCGATCCCAGAAGCAGCAATGGGAAGATCTATGTCACAGGCAAACCTATAGAGGCAGCTTTTCCCCATTGCTCTTCATGTGGCAGCAATGAGCAGGAGCTCTGGTTTGCTTAGCCAGCAACAAATTATAAATCGCTGAGTGAATGAGCCAGCACACAACAAAACAGCTGGAAGCAAGGATCTCCCCTTCCACTCTCCTTACTGCTCAAATTAGCTCATGCAGTGCTTGCTTACTCTTCAGTGTCCAAACCCAGCATCTTACTGACTACCTGAAAAGCTGGTGTTATTTGACAACAAAAAGATAGCAAGATGCTGCAGGTAGCTTCCCAAACAGGTAGATGTAGGGAGAGAGTAAGATAAAAAGTCTCTTCTGTGTTCTCAAAGGCTCATACACCTTGCCATTTACTTGCCATCATAGCTGTTTGGAAAGCACCTTTCATTATTTTCCCAGTCTTAATGTGAAAGAGGGGAGAAAGGCAACTAGGAGGACTTTTTTGGTGTTGTCATTGACTTCTGTTTGGTTTTCCCCCTGGAAAATGTTGGGGTTAAAAGTGTTAGAGGTATCTAGCGAAAGCATGAGAATTCTTGATGAAACCTATTTTGAGGTTTTCCCCCAAAACACACATACACACTTTTTCAACAGAAAATGGTACTTCTAGAGGAAAGAAACCCAACTTTTCTGGCCACTGTTTGATCAGCTACAGGAATATGATAAATCCTTTGGGTTCTCATTATAGTCTGATGGTTTCTCATAACTTTTAAGTAGGGTCCATTCAGATACAAACGGTACAAGCAATAGCAGTTACACTGCAGAGTTGCCTTGACGAAGGACCTCTCTGGGTATCACCATTGCCAAGTGAGTGTTCAGCTTTGAGTCATTGTATGGCTTAGCTGCCTGTTCTTACTGTGCTAGCCTATGTCTGCTCTGGCTCTGCTGTTGACCAGTTTAGATCCCTGCTTCCTGATAGGGAAACTTCTCTGAGAGTAGGATGCTAGTTAGACTTCTCAGATGGCCCATCTGAGGAGACAAGAGTCAAAGGAGAGTTTATCCCACAGACCTTGCAATTGGTTCCAGCAACCAGGTTTGGGAACATGTGAAGGAGATGTCCAAGCTGTGAGAATCTAGATTCATTTCAGAGTTGCTCAAATAGGCAGGTATGAAGCAGGACCAAAGCCCTGCCAAGCCACACAAATACCTGTTTTGCAATCAGGAAATATGAATAAGTGGTCTATACTGAAATGGGACACTCTGCTTTTAAAAGTGTTTTTGTACTCTAATAAGCAGAGGCAAATCTGACTCAACAATGTATTTTTTTAGCAGTGAAGTGACGCTAAGTCATATACAACTTAGGAGCCTTTCTATCCATATAAAAATATATGGATAAGATGCTTTAGTCTTTCCAGGTACAGCTGCAGTGACTTCAGATATCAAAGATGCCACTGAGAGGCTTTCCTCCTCCCTGCCCCAGTAAAATCTTGGTGTCTTCATTGGGAACCTTGCATAGATGCAGGATTCATGTTTGGGCCAGTTACTGTTAAAACAATAAAAAGCAAATGAGAAATCCATGGTTAAGTATGTCATTGTTACCTGTTTTCCCAGCTTAGTCTCCAGACAGATGGGGTTTTAAGGGGTTTGTTTTTCTATTGCCTCTTCTGAATGCTAATAGGGACTAGAAGACTTAAACCTATTTAAAATTATTTCTTGATATTTCATATTCATTTGTATATTGAGATTATTCCATGATAAAATATTTGGATTTGTTATACAGAACCAAGCATCTTTGATATACCATGGTTCACCCTGCCCAGTATCTTTCACATTGAGGGAGTATACATTGACCTCTGCCATGATCATATTTTCCTTATCTTTGTAGTGGCATGAAAACCAGCAAGTAAATCTTCTATAGAAGCTCTCAGCATAAAAATTAAACTGAAATATTTAATCCCCATGGAAACAGCTTATCATGGATAGAGGATTTCCCCCAAAATCAGATTGTGAGCTCCCAAGAACACGTCCCACAAATGGTGGTTTCACATCAAAGCTGAGAAAGTGAGTGGGAGGAGGAGAGAGGAGGTTTTGGGGAGGAGGGGGAGCCTGACTGCTGGTGTTCACCCAGCCTGTGCAGCCTCTGCCTCCAAGATCTAACTCCTGTGGATTTAATGTACATATGAGCACTTCCACAGATTTTAAGCACTCCAAGCAGAAGTGCCATTGTTAGGTATTTAATCTGAAAGCGAGGAGGATAGTCTTTCTTCCTTTCAAATCTAAATCCATTGTTAGCTTCATTTCTTAAGAGAGGAACACAGTTATATGTTTTTCCCACAATGCAATTGAGAGTCAGGCTGAGTTTTTTCTTCACTCCCCCAAAAAAGTACAAGTTACAAAGCAATGCTTGGTTTTATTTGTAGCTTTTTTCTGATCACTGAAACACACGTGATGTGTCAACTCCTTAAATCCTTTTATTCCGTGTCTGAGTCTATACTCTTTCAAACACTTTATTTTCAGTCTGCTGTGTCAATTTCTGCTTTCCTCAGAGGTTTTTCTTTTAATTGTGATATTTTAAAACTCCACACCTGCATAGCATCATACATCAAGACCATCTTCTCCCAAGTCTTAGATTTCCTACTCCTGTTAGTGGATCTCTACTTGTAGGCAACAATGCAATGCACTCCATTGCTTATGCAGTCCTCCAGTGGCATAAGAAAGGAAAATCTCTCGTGAATAGCCAAGATCACTTTCCACAATCCACGTGTGAACTAGGTCCCCCTGCCCCTGTGGTCTAGAATTTATTTTCTTTCTGCAAGTGACTGAAGTGATTTTCCTTATCCTCTGTTATGGTATTTCCTCAACTGTTTCCAGTCATGACACTTGGTTTTCTCTTTTCTGTGGCTTCTCTGCTGGAGAAATGCTGCTCACATTCTCAAATCATGTAACTGCTCCTGACCTTTGCACAAGTGAAGAGGAATGGATAGGTCCCAGCTAGTAGCCCACTTCAGAGCCTTATCTTCCTAGCCTTGCTGATTTGGATCTTGGCTGGGGTCTGAGTAAAAACTGATGTTACTTGACAGCTGCTTTTTTTGTGAAGGGGCATGGCTGATATGGAATACTGGTAGTTTTGGTGACACAACAGAAAAAAGGACAGGGATTGAATTATCATGCAATCTGTATTACCAGAGCATGCTGAAACATCTTTTTAGATTAAATTAACTTCTTGTCAGTGCAAACAACCCCGACGTGCTCAGATGCTTTGGCTTATTCCTTAGAATCTGGACTGTTGCAGAAATCAAAAGATCACATACTTGGATATCAAGACCTGTGCAAGCAACATCCTGTATCCAAATGGAGTTCAGAGTGGCAATATGATGAAGCTGAGGTGGAGCCTCTACATTGCAATCAGCTTTGCATGCATCCATACAACCATATTCAAGAAGAGGTTGTTAGAGCATTAGGAGTCTTCAACACAAGACTTCCAGTGAAGGCCTGTGACCCTCGGTTTTGCTTCTTAAAAAGACATATTTGGAAAAATGTTTGGCCTTCCATAAACACCACCCTGTCCTGGAGAGCGAGAAGATGAGTGGAGAAGGGCAGAGTCCTTCCTCACTCAGGCAACATACTGATTTCTTTCTGAAAAGCAAGAGTTCACTTTTACTAGCACTTGGCAGCAAGCAGAAATATTAGCAGAATTCAAGCAGCATGCCCATGAGTTCTCCACATGGTGCATGGATGCTGGGCAAGCTGTGACTCTTGAGGCTGAAATCATTAGTCTGGCTCTGAAACTGTTCCAAACTCAGCTCTTCTTCAGGAAAACACTGAAAAGGGAGCAAACTTGGACCAACCACAATGGCAGTTTTAATGACTTTCCATTTCAAGACAGTCCTTTTTTGAGTAAGTAGTATAAGTTTGTTCATGACTTGATCTAATGCCTAGCAGATTGACTGAGATGGGAGTAGGTTGTCTCCTAAAATTTGCTGTGCTTGAAGGTTTTCCATCAGCTACCTGTGGGGCAAACAGTGGGGCAAAGAGCCTTTGTTTTCCCATTTCCCACATGTAAAATGAGACTGATTCCTCTGAGGTTTGATTTACTGATGGCTGTAAAGGTTGTGGTAGTTTCTGCTTGGGGATTTCAAAGGGCTGCACTTCTGTCTAGTGTAAGTACCCTGACTTCAGCAATGCTATGAACTAGATTAATATCTCCTTCTTGTGCTAGTAACTCCTAACTAATCTTATTAAATCCTTCCCAGACCCAGATCAATACCTGAAATGCACTCTGTCCTGTAGTTAATTTGATGAACCATGCTATCTGTGTTTACAAGTCCTGCTGAATTTTTCTTTAGTTTTTTATTTTAAAATTAAACTGGTTTAGCAGAAGCAGGGTCACTATATCTGTTTCTCTGTAGCTTTTTCATGCCCTTATTAAATATCCTGTACTGAGTGCACAAGTAATTCAATGATCCTGCCCTCATAAATAGAGTTGGATACCAGGGTCTTAAAGACCCTGCACAGGGGCAGGTCTGATAGTTTGATAGCTCGTGTGTGAAAGGCATCAATCAGACCAGTCTGACAGAAGTGTGGGTTTGTCCCTCAGAGATATAAGTGTGTGATGAAGCATGTGGACCTATAGGAGTTAGAGCAGCATCATGTCAGCACTCCTACCTTATTCAGTCACGTGTTTTCAGCAATGCTTGTTCTGTTTCAGTTCTTTAGGGTGGAATCTACCTTTTGATGAAGACAGTTTTGACACCTGGCTCTTTTGGAAAGAGTTCATCACTGATGATGAACTACATTATTACTAATTGGTGAGGGCATGAGAACTCCGGTCTTTAGCTTTATATGCCCTCCAGAAAAATGGATACGTGATCTTCGTTCACTAATAGTATAAATGACAGCAAGACTTGGAAGTGAGCTGTAGGAGCAGAAAGAATTAATGGAATAATATCATGACTCAATTTTGTTGCCATTGACCAACAGTCACATAGCTCACTTAAATGAGAGTGCAGCAGGCTGTAATTAATGCACTACAATTGTCTAGTTTTGGCAATAACTTCCAGTTTGAGCAACAGGTTAGACTGTAGACCCCCACAGGTCCCTTCCAACATACAGTTCCAGGAGCCTGTGACCCTGCCCAGGAGTCCTGTTGTGCTGCACAATGCGCAAATATTCACACCCTGGTGTCACAGAAAGGAGTCTAAGGATGGGGAGAAGATATTGGATACACACACAGGGAATTATGGGAGACCTAGGAACGGTATCACAGTGTTGCTTTCTTTTTCTTCATCAGTGTTTAGCATGCTTCTTCAGAAGGAACTCAGCTAATTGAAGGCATCAGGAAGGAGGCACTGGAGAGGTTTATGGCCACAGGGACAACAGGAAGTGCAAGGCTGAGCCAGACCACTGAGATACCATGCAGAGAACAAAGCTGTCTGTACCAAATGGGGACATTATCTAGTTTGTAGAGTTTTCCATGGAAATCTGATTTCTTTCGCATTTGAAGAGTGGAAATCACAAACATTATCGGCCTTAGATTTAAGGTTTTTTCATGAAACATAAAGAATATTGCACAGCTCAAAATGCAGTACTTGGAGTTGGTGAGAAGATGTTGTTCACCACTTGGGCAGTGTTGGGAGCTGCTAAAGGTGGTCAAAGATCCTCTGAGGAGGTTCATTCCTTTTATTATGTGAAGGTTACACAGTCATAGAGAAATGAGGAGAGAAATGGTCCCTTGTGTCCCTTCTGTAGACACTAAAAGTGCTTATCAGCAGTTCGTGTAATGATTCAGGTTTGGCACAGGCCTAGACTGCTCTTGTGGCCAATTCAGTCTTGCAGCTGGTACACGTGCAAGTTTGGATGCAGAGGCTGTTTAAGAACATCTTCCTTAGGCCTGAGGGTGTTCTCATGCCTCACTGTTCCCCATAAAGTGGAAGGCCTGACCATCCAGCTTGTGTAAATCACCCCACAGCTAAAGCATTTCTGTATTACAATTTTAGCCTGAGGCCGGAGACCCAGATTCGACCTGGAGAGCTAACTCGACTGGCCAGAACAGTGCTAGTCTGCCAGGAAAATGGCAGGCTCAGCTCTGCAAAGAGCTGCTCAGCTGGGCTGCTGCTGCATGGGATATGAGGATGAGAAATCCTTCTCGGTTGGGATTGGGGATTCAGCTTGACCACATGTCTGGGCTTCACTACCAGAGTCACACAAGCACCCCCATTCCTGCAACTAAATTTTAGGACAGTGCTCTGCATAGTTTGAATACCCCCATCCAGGGTTGGGGAAAGGGAGCAGCTCTGGGTCTCCTCTCGCCCTTCCTCGTCCTGGGAATTAAACATGAGAGCTAAGTGCTTGCTTTTCTGAAGCTATTATTGGCAACCAATGCAAAATGTCCCCTTTCATGACAAGTAAATGACCTGCTAAGTACAAGCTATGAAAATTCAGGTCACGTTTTCTGTTTCATTAATATGCTGCCTGACAAAGTCTTTGCCTGCTGGGGCTCTCTGTTGGGGAATGGGAGTTAGAAAACCCTGAAGGATTTCTCACTGTCATTATGAGATAGAAAGGCAAAGGGGCTTCTAAAGGAAAGAATACTCCCAAAAGACAGGCTGCCTTTGTGTCCTGATCTCATGAGCAACCACAGGAGGAAGGAAGTAATGCCATTTATACACACTGTCCCAGTAGTGCTGGGTTCAAATGCTTTTATGTTTCCCTAATAACTGGGCCTGACTGTCACAGAAGTCAATAGCAAGGTTTTCCTTGATTACAACAGGCAGTGGACCAAAAACGGTACTCAGCCATAGAAAGGATTGTAAAGTTGATGCAGAGGGGGTGAAGAGCAGTATGAATTAGAAAGAGAATCCAAGGGAGAGTCTCTCTGAAATGCTTTTCTATAAAAATCATAATTTTTTTTAGGTTGGAAAAGATCTTTAAGATCATCGAGTCCAACCATTAACCTAACACTGCCAAGTCCACCACTAAATCATGCCCCTCAGCACCACATCTACACATCTTTTAAGTATCTCCAGGGATGGTGACTCCGTCACTTCCCTGGACAGCCTGTTCCAGGGCTTGACAACCCATTTGGTGAAGAAATTTTTCCTAATATCCAACATAAACCTCCCATAGTGCATCTTGAGGCTTTTTCCCTTTATCCCATCACTTGTTACTTGGGAGAACAGACAACCACCTCACTACAACCTCCTTTTGGGTATCTATAGAGAGTAATAAGGTCTCCTATCAGCTTCCTTTTCTCCAGGCTAAACACCAGTTTCCTCAGCCGCTCCTCTTAAGAATTCCTCTCTAGAATTTTCACCAGCTTCATTGGTTACTCTAGTCTTCGGGCCATCAAGGATTTACTGGATATGGTTGTTCTCTCCACATAAAACTGTTTTTCAGAAATCAGAGAAGTGTGTCCCTGCAGGGGACATCCAAGGTGGGTTCAGATAGTGCATCACTTCTATGTTTAACTACAGGGCTTTCCCATAAAGGATGTAGGGAGCGCAGACCTTTGTTCACATGCTTGGCTAAGGCTGGATTTATCTAAAGCTGGATTCTTGATCCAAAGCCTTTTCCCTGTGTAGAGGGTTTGGGCTTGAAGGAATTTAAAGAGCATTAGCTTTTGCTCTTGGCAACGTTGAGTAGGATGCATCCTGCCTTCTGGACTGTGTTCTCTGGGGTTGCAGGGTGGTAACTGATGTGCTAGCAGTGAGGTCATGCTGCCCTGCCTAGAACTGAGGTTTGGCTTTCCAACTCCAGGTCAGCTCCTATTCCTCTCACTTGTCATGATTCCTCAGCTACGAGCTGATAAGGTGAGTTTCACATGGAGAGTGTGGAGGATGAGATGCAGCAGAGAGATCTGAAATGGAACCTGGCAGGTCAGTGCTATTCAGAGGGTTATCAATATTTCCACAAGTTAACAAGTATTTCCAGGTTTGGTATTCAGGTGTCCTACTGAATCACTTCTTGCCAGAGGTGGGTTTTAGGGACCACGCTGCTTTGTGCCCTCCTCTGTATTGTTCACTACTGCGTACTTTGTTCTATACAGTGCTCTTGCCCAGAATGCCAATGCTTTAGAGCAGCACCATCAGCTTTGTTCTAGGGATACTCATCCTGCAATGAATGCATTGATTCATAGCTTATTTTTAAAGTCAGAAGGAATCGCTATGATGATCTGCTCTGACCTCGGGCGTGCAGTGGGCACAGAAGTATTTATAGCTCTGTTTACAGCATTCTTCTCTGTATACAAGCCAATAAGGCCAATAGTGGGGTCCCTGCCACAGTGTAGGTTTGACAGACACTACAAACTCAACTGCTTTATTAAGGTATTGCCCTCAGTAAATGGCAGGGAACGCTAGTCCTGCAGATTCCAGACTGTGTTGGCAGAGATTTGCCCACACAAGGGACTTGCTGCACATACATCTGTGGTCTGTCTGCAGCAGAAGCAGAAATAAGCTCCAGGTGCAAGGACGGAGATCTGGAAAATCCTGAGTCTGTGCTTTAGTGTTTCTTGGTCTCCATACTGAGCCTGTCTGGCACTTTCACTTTAGGGATCATTTCTCCTATGTTCTAACCATATTGAAGCAGCCTAAAAGGTCATAGAATCATTTAGGTTGGAAAAGACCTTTAAGATCATCAAGTCCAACCATTATTCCTACTCTACCAAGTCTACCACTAAGCCATATCCCCCAGCACCATATATATATGTCTTTTAAACATGCCCAGGGGTGGTGACTCAACCACTTCCCTGGGCAGCCTGTTCCAATGCCTGACAACCCTTTCAGTGAAAAATGTTTTCCTAATGTCCAGTTTAAACCTCCCCTGGTGAAGCTTGTGGTTGTTCCCTCTTGTTCTGTCACTAGTTACTTGTGAGAAAAGACCAGCACCTACCTCTCTACAATGTCCTTTCAGGTAGGTGTAGAGTGCGATAAGGTCTCCCCTCAGCCTCCTTTTCTTCAGACTAAACAACCCCAGTTCCCTCAGCTGCTCCCCTTCACCATCTTAGCTGCTCTTCTCTGGACCCGCTCCAGCATCTCGATGTTTTTCTTATACTGAGGTGCCCAAAACTGAACACAGTACTTGAGGTGTAGCCTCACCAATGCTGAGCACAGAGGGACAATCACCTCCCTGGTCCTGCTGGCCACAGTATTTCTAATACAAGCCAGCATGCCTTTGGCCTTCTTGGACACCTGGGCACACTGCTGTCTCAATCAACACCTCCAGGTCCCTTTCTGTCAGGCACCTTTCCAGCCGCTCTTCCCCAAGCCTGTAGCATTGCATGGGGTTGTTGTGGCCCAAGTGCAGGACCTGACACTTGGCCTTGTTGAAGCTCATACCGTTGACCTTGACCCATTGATCCTGCCTGTCCAATCCCTCTGTAGAGCCTCCCTACCCTCCAGCAGATGAACACTCCCACCCAATTTGGTGTTGTCTGCAAAATTACTGAGGGTACAGTCTACCTCCTCATCAAGATCATTGATAAAGTTGTTAAACAGAAGTGGTCCCAATACTGCGCCCTGAGGAATGCCACTTGTGACTGGCCACCAGCTGGATTTAACTCCATTCACCACCACTCTTTGGGCCTGGCCATCCAGCTAGTGTTTTACCCAGCAGAGTATATGCCTGTCCAAGCCATGAATAGCCAGTTTTTTCATGAGAATGCTGTGGGAAACAGTGTTGAAGGCTTTATGGAAGTCCAGGTAGACAACCTCCACAGCTGTTCCCTCATCCACTAGGCAAGTCATTTTGTCATAGAAGAAGATCAGCTTCATCAAGCAGGACCTGCCTTTCATAAACCCATGCTGTCTGGGCCTGATCACCTGGTTGTCCTGTATGGCATAATGACACTCAAGATGATCTACTCCATGACCTTCCCTGGCACCAAGTTCAGACTGACAGGTTCCCGCAATCCTCCTTTCGGCCTTTCTTGTAGATGGGAGTCATATTTGCTACCCTCCATGCATAAGGTCACTGGATAAGGTGGTTGAAAGGAGCCTAGGGAATAATAACTTCTAGGGACAAGGTGGAGAAGAGCAGGATAGAACTACCACCAACTGCAGCTGCTACAGCTTTTCTAGTATAGTCCTCTTCAGTGTGTGTTCCCTGCTTTGTATTTGGAGTTGTAGCCTAAGATGCAGTGTGCTCCAGAGTACCATGGTGCTGTATCACAGACATGGTGCCCAAAGCTCAGGCTCTCCAAAAAGATAACCTCTCTTATATGTGTGGAACCAGGATCATTAAAATCGAAACAGTGCTTAGAGTTACCTCTCTTTCCACTTTCCATGTCCTGTCTCCATGGCTTGCAGCATGCAGCCAGTGCCCGGGCCTCCTGTCTTTCTCCTGAATTCTGTTGCCTTAGCTCTTGATGTATGGTGTATGTACAATCAGAAACCTGAGCATTAACTAAATACATTAACTAGATAGATGAGCTAGTTTTAACTCCTGTTTGATGTCAGATTTCTGCAGGTTAGTGCCCTGCAACTGCTTTTAGACTGCCAGAGCAATGTAAGAAGCCTCTGCCATTCTCTTTCCAGTAAAATGGCAATTACAATATTTCTTAGAATAAGATTTTCATAGCTAAATTTTGTTACTGTTCTAATTGACGTGTGTCCCATCAGGTTCAAATTCCCCTGAGAGCCTGCTTTTTTTCACCAGACTGTATTTGTGAGCGAATGTGTAACTGACTGTAACATTGTACATCCTTCAGATGAAATCCCTAAGAGGGAAAATAATTGCCTTTTTATGCGCAGACGTGGTGAAATCATCTGGATGGAGCTAGTGCTTTGGTAGTTAAGAGCATCAGTTATTAATATTTCTGTATGGAGGCAGCACAGCCACTGAGGCCCTTGCAACTATGAATCTCACAATCTTGCTCTTGGGCAAAGTATAAGCAGTCCTCTCTAATCTGTTCCATCTCTCCACGAGCAGCTCAACCAGCAGTGTGAACAAATTGCCTGGAAATGTCGTCATCAGGCTTCATCTGGCACTATCTCTCCTTCTGTCTGGGTCATTGATTTCCTCATCTCCCTTAAAACTCACATCAAACATTAATTTGCAGCTCTTCAGTACTGAAGCAGATGCACTGTGCCTTCTCTGCTCAGCACCAGCAGCTTTCAGCCTCTGAAGTGTCTTTCACTGCTGCTCATATGAAGACCTCCTGAATATGTCTCAAGTGGCCTCCCTGTGCTACATAACAGCATGTGCTCTGCCAGCTTTTGTTTCACCACAAGAGAGCTTAGAGCTGTTCTGCTTTAGGAAATTGTGTAAGATTCGGTCTCCTTCCTACAATGACTCAGTGTGCTGGAGAAATGACTCCTGCCTTGTATGAGCAGCTACTGCAGAGCTCTGAGAGCTGTGCCAGCCTCTGCTAGCCACCAGCTGTCCTCCAGAGAGCCCCTTCACCAGCAAGGAGCTTGGGCTGCTCCGTGCTCTGGTCTCATGCTTGCTAAATATAGCGTCCATTGATAAATATCATAAATGCATGAAGGGCACAAGAACCAACAGTTGTTGCAGAGTCATCTTAGCTAATACAGCTTTTTCCTCTGTTCTTTTTGCCCGTGTCCATTTGGTCTTTCAACACCACCCTTTGAATTTCAAGTAGGTAACTCTGTGTACCAAAATCGTACTCAGTTCTCATTGCAAGAGTGTCTAGGATCAGACTTTAATGTGTAACTCAGCCCAGAGAAATGACTCTGTAAGAAATAGTCTTGTCTGGCTACTCACTGATGCTGTGGTTGACCTCTGCTTGCACTGGTCAGAGTTTATTCCCAGCCCTGGACTGCTGCTGTCGTTTGATAGCCAGGTACCACTCAGATCCTGTATCAGACCTGTTTGCTGAGCTGAAGCCAGTTCAGGCAGCTAAACTGCAAACTTTTCCCTACTGTAGATTTGCATAGCTATTCCCAAGGATCTAATCAGACCTAATCGAATTCAAAAATCTAAGCAGAAACTTACTCTCCCTACATTTTATTAGGAGTAATAAAGTCTTACCTTTCCTCAACACTTATAAACTCAGTGCATCTGACATGGAAATCAGCGCAAGATGGTGAGGCCTCAAGTCGGAAGCCTTTAGTCCTAAATTAATGGTGATCTTAATGAGAATAATTCCATTCAAAGGAAGCGTCACATAAAATGAGTCTATTTCCTTAGGGAAGTGTATTCTTTTATAAAGCTCTGCTGGTCCTTGTCTTTCTAGAAACCAAATTGGTAGTCTCTTTGTTTCACAGCCAAATTCCTTATCCTAGGCCTGGACTATGTCCTCAAAAATACTTCTGGAGAATCTCCTGTTATAAATAACCTGGAGTGGGGAAGTATTCTATGTATCCTTCCTGTAACAAAGAACAGCAGGCTGCAAATGGGTATGGAGAAAGAGCTGGTCTCTTGTACTAAGGGAGGAAAAAAAGTCTTGATCTAGAGGCTGATGTTTGCAGTGTGTGCTCAGGGTGACTCATATGAAAGGCAAATTGAGATAAGAGCAAAGACTCCTGAAAGAAAACTACTGATTTTAATCTCCATCTCCCTACTTACAGGGTCTTTGCTGTGGAAATAAAAGCACTGCGCTTCTCTGTAATGTCTCCTTGTTAAAAGGTAGAACACCACCAGCTCCCCTGAGCTTTCTGTCTATGCCCTTGCTGTACGTTTTCTATAAAGTCTCTCTGGAGTTTTTTTCTTTGTGACCTGTTTATAGAAGGTGCTGCGTGGTCAGCCTGTCCCAACCCTCTTGCAGCTGTTACAGCCAGACCATATCGCAATTTTAGCCACCCCGGCTCCTAAGCAGTCACATGGGAACTTTTATCAGGTTTATGTAGTTGCATGTGAATATCACTAGATGTCCTCTACTTCTCAGTGGCTTTATCATAGCTTGTGCCAAGCACCACACAGAAATTCAGTAAAATGAATCTCAGATGTTTAAGCTGTCTCCTTTTATAGCTTCATTCTTCCCTAGCCCATAGATACACAGCAATATACCTCATCCACAGTCTGAAGGACTGATCTGCTAGCTCTGGCTGACCAGACTTACAGTGAGAGCAGAGCTGTTGTATTGGTTTCCTACAGATTTGGTGCCATCTGGCATGTCCTAGGAGCACCTCAACTTTTTCCTTTGCAGCTCATTTGAGACTGAGCCATCACACAGGGCTCAGTCTTTGGTCTCTGTGCTCTTTAAATTCCACACCAAAGGTCAAGCCTGTGGAGCTCCACTCTAAGCAAGATCTGATCTGGTGCAGGATGGCGCGTGCATCTCTGCAGGCTGCAGTCAAGTACAGCTCCCTGCTTCAACGACCCAGCTGCCCTCCAGGCAGCAATGCCAGCAGCACTTTGAGTTAGCTCATGGGAGGGCATGTGGTATGCTCTTAGAACCCGTCTCCACCCTGTGCCTTGTCTGCAGTGACCTCTTATCCTCGGCTATGGGGCACCAGCAGGAACTTCTACAGACAAAGATCTTACCCATTGCACTGTTCCTGCAGAGAAAACATTGGGTGTTTTGGTGCAAACAGCCCCTGCCTTGCTGCCGTGCTGTGCAAGCCCCTGTGCTTGCAGCCACCCACTGTAGACATCGGCTCACATGCAGTGTGCCAGAGGCGGGCAAGGGAAAAGTCCCCAGCCAGCCCGAAAGGCAGCTGCCAGCAAACCGAGCCAAGCGACTCAGGCTGTGTTAACCCACTCAGCTTTAATATGGGCTAATAAACAGCCACATTCATCTAGCCCTAATAATGGAATGTTATGCTATATAAATAATGTGTCCTCTTATTTAGAGACAGTTTGCCTGAAGTATAGTCTGACCTGAGCAGTGCAGAGACTCTACAGTCACTTTAATCTATTAAGTGAAGCTGAAACAGACTGAAAATATCATGTAGTTAAAGCTGGGGGGCAATGTTGGCTGAAATTTTAAGGTACATTTTTCTTTTAGTTTTGTATTAAGTTTCAGAGTTTGAAGAATCACCCATCCTGCATTCACATCCCCCTGGGGAGGGCTGCTAAGGAGGGGCTCTTCATACCACCGCTTCTGAACGTGAGGTTTTGTTTGAGGGCTCCTTGGCGTGACTCAGCAGGATATAAAAATGCACTTAAATAGGAGTTGTATTGTGTAAGAGCTCAACCACAGCAGCAATTCCCCTTTAGCAATGTTGTTAACTAGTACACGCTACAAGAAATTTAATGCTGCTCCAGATACTGGCTGGAATTGAAAGAGGAGTTTTTGGCTTTCCTCCTTACATAATTTTCGTATTTCTTATGGGCAGGAAGAGTATTGAGAAATTAGGAATACCCCAGAGACTTAAAGTACAGAAGCCAGGCCACAGGCTTTTCCTTTCAAATGTTGCTGGTTTTGGTGTGAAATACATCAGAGGTTTTCACGTTTGGGTGTCTGAATACAGGCTTGGTTTGGAAATGCAGCTATCTCCACAGAAACAGAAATGTGCCTGCTCTAAAAGGTGATCTGTTTAAGATGCCCAAGTACAAAGCTGGATACTCAGATATAAAGACCTGAACCTGAAACCTTTGACCTACTGGTCCCAGGACTGCTGTGTCCCCGGTATTTAGTGACAACATTTCCTCACCTTCAAGGGTGCCTAAATGACCTGAATGTGTTTTGAGAGTCACTAAGGGCTCTGTATGTTAGGGAGTGTTTTGATTGTCTAGAGCTCAACAACTGTGATGGTATGGTTGAAAGCTTGTGGGTAAAGATAAGGGGGAAGACCAACGAAGGCAGATACCCTGTTGGGAGTCTGTTATAGGCCACCCAACCAGGATGAAGATGTTGATGAAGTGTTCTGCAGGGGTCTGGCAGAAGTCTCAAAATCGACAGCCCTTTTTCTCCTGGGGGACTTCAACTTACCAGATGTCTGCTAGAAATACAACACAACAGAGAGGAAAGTCCGGGTGGTTCCTGGAGTGTGTGAAAGAGAACTTCCTGACCCAGCTGGTAAGTGCGCCCACCAGGGAAGGTGCCTCACCAGACCTGCTGTTTACTAACAGAGAAGGACTGGTGGGTGATGTGGTCATTGGAGGCCACCTGAGACTTAGCGACCATGAAATGAGTGTTCTCAACTCTTGGTCAAGTAAGGACAGGGGTCAGCAAAACTGCTTCCATGGACTTCCAGAGTCAGACTTTGTCCTGTCCAGGTTGAAGGCCAAGAAACTCCCTTGGGAGACAGTTCTGAAGGGCAAAGGAGTCCAGGAAGGCTGGACATTTTTCAAGAAGAAACTCTTAGAAACAGAGGAGCAGCTGTCCCCATGTGCCATAAGATGAACTGGTGGGCAAAATCACCAGCCTGACTGAACAGGAAGCTTTTGCTGGGACTTAGGAAAAAGAGGAGAGTTTACCACCTTTGGAAGAAGGGACAGGCAACCCATGAAGGGTACAGGGATTTAGTTAGGTCATGCAGAAAGAACGTTAGAAAGGCAAAGACCCAGCTAGAACTCAGTCTGGCCACTACTGTATGAGATAATAAAAAGTGTTTTTACAAATATATTAACAACAGAAAGAGAGACAAGGAGAATCTCCATCTTTATGGGATGTGAAGGAGAATATTGCCACCAAGGATGCAAGGAAATGGCTGAGGTACTTAATGCCTTCTTTGTCTCAGTCTTTAATAGTCAGATCAGTTATCCTCAGGGTATTCAGCCCCCTGAACTGGAAGACAGGAATGGAGAGCAGAATAATCCCCTTATAATCCAGAAGGAAGTGGTTAATGACCTGCTATGGCACCTGCACACCCACAGTTCTATGGGGCTGGATCAGATCTACCCAAAAGGAAGCTGGCAGCAGAGCTTGCCAAGCCACTCTCCATCATTTATCAGCAGTCCTGGTTAACAGGGGAGCTCCTGGATAACTGGATGTTTGCTAATGTGACACCCATCTACAGAAGGGCTGGAAGGAGGACTGGGGTAACTACATGCCTGTCAGCCTGACCTTGGTACCAGGGAAGATTATAGAGCAGTTCATCTTGGGTTCACTCACACAGCAAGTGCATGGCAACCAGAGGATCAGGCCCAGTCAACGTGGGTTTGTGAAGGGCAGGTCCTGTTTGACCAGCCTGATCTCTTATGACCAGATGACCCACCTAGTGGATGGGGGAAAAGCTGTGGATGTTGTCTACCTGGATTTTAGTAAAGCTTTTGACACCCTCTCCCACAGCATTCTGCTGGAGAAGCTGGCGGCTCATGGCTTAGACAAGTGTACTTTTTGCTGGGTTAAAAACTGGCTGGATGGCCAAGCACAGAGAGTTGTAAATGGAGTTAAATCCAGTTGGTGATCAGTCACAAGTGGTCTTCCCCCAAGCTCAGTGCTGGGACCAGTCCTGTTTAACATCTTTATCAGTGATTTAGATGAGGGGATTGAGTGCACCTTCAGTAAATCTGCAGACAATGTGAAATTAAGCCAGAGTGTTGCTCTCCCTGAGGGTAGGACAGCTCTGCAGAGAGATCTGGACAGGTTGGATCAGTGAACTAAGGTCAGTTGTATGAGGTTTAACAAGACCAAATGCTGGGTCCTGCACTGTGGTCACAACAACCCCATGCAATGCTACAGGCTCGGGGAAGAGTGGCTGGAAAGCTGCCTGGCAGAAAGGGACCTGCAGGTGTTGATTGACAGCCATCTGAACATGAGCCAGCAGTGTGCTCAGGTGGCCAAGAAGGCCAAAGGCATCCTGGCCTGTATCAGAAATGGCATGGTCAGCAGGAGAAAGGAAGTGATTGTGCCCATGTATTTGGCACTGGTGAGGCCACAACTCGAGTACTGTGTCCAGTTTTGGGCACCATGATACAAGACAGACATTGAAGTACTGGAGCGGGTACAGAGAAGGGCAACGAAGCTGGTGAGGGGATTGGAGAACAAGTCTTACGAGGAGAGGCTGAGGGAGCTGGGATTTAGCCTGAAGAAGAGGAGGCCCAGGGGAGACATCATTGCCCTCTACAACTACCTGAAAGGAGGTTGTAGTGAGGCTGGTGTTGGTCTTTTCTCCCTAGTAACTAATGACAGGACAAGAGGAAATGGCCACAAGTTGCACGAGAGGAAGTTCAGATTAGATATTAGGAAGAATTTCTGTACTGAAAGAGTAGTTAAGCATTGGAACAACCTCCCAGGGAGGTGGTGGAATCACCATCCCTGGAGGTGTTCAAAAAATGTGTAGATGAGGTGCTTTGGGACATGGTTTAGTGGTCATGGAGGTGTTGAGTAGAAGGTTGGACTTGGTGATCTTGGAGATCTTTTCCAACCCTAATGATTCTATGATTTTATTCTATGATTCTAGTGGGTACCACTTACCGGCAGCTTTGCCAGTGCTGTTCTCATTCATGGCAAGGTGTGCTGATAGCAGACAGATTGCTCATAGCCAGCCACCTCCACTGCTGCACTGCACAAAGCTGCTGACAGAGTCTGCCTGAGGGAAGGAAAATTTACAGCCTCCAAACGAGCAGAGTTTTGCACCAAATTCATGTGAAAACCTGTGGCTCCTGTTGACAAACACGTGTCTTGGAAACCTGGCTGTTGATTCCTGTGAACAAAATGCCTCAATTCAGCCATTTGGTCAGGACAGCCTGCAGGGGTTCTCCTGGACATGTGTCCTGTGTCTCAAGATGGGGTGAGATTAGTGAAGGATTTGCAGGGTGAGCTGGCATGGGTGCTGCAGCCAGGTATGTTGTGGCCACTTGCTATGAGTCTGCTCCCTCTCACCTCTCCATGCTGCTGAGCCAATGCAAATTTTGAGGCAGAGATTCGTGTACCTTGTTTGTAAAATGTCAGTGTGCTCCTCTCTGCCTCTTCTGTGGGAAAGACAGCATAGAGACTCTCTCTTGTTTCGTACTGGCCATAGTGTGGTGCCAGACTGCCTTGGGTATATGTTTTCAGAGAAGACTGTGGTGTACATAATGTTAATTTGTCACAGGAGGATACTGGGGCTGTTCACTTGTCTGATAGAAGCAATTCAAGTCATATACAACTGCTTCACAAACCATCATGGAGGTGGGCCCTGACCCAGCAAGGTAAATTAGCAGGTACCTAAATGCAGCCCATGTACCTGAGCATCCTGCAGGATGGTGCCCAAGATGCTCCCATGGTAGGACACAGGACACCAGCAGGCCGACCAGTCCTTATTGACATGGATTGTTCTCGGGTAGCCATTGGCTGCACCCTCTGTGAGGGCAGTGAGTGTAAATACATGAGTGTATGTGCAGAAGCAGGACTTTTGGTCCTGTCACCTGCAAGGGGAAGGTGTGAGGTGGCAAAGGAGTCTGCAGGTGAGATGTTAAGTGTTGCTTTGGGTCTGTCTCCCAGTGCCAACAGCACAAAGGAGATAGGAAAAGTAACCACTGCCCGTGTGTTCCCTGAAATCCCATCTAGGATGAGCCCTGGTGCATTAGACACAAATTTTGTCATTCCTATAAAACTTGATGAAGCTTCCTCGTATTTAGTATGAATATATGTGTGTGCGCGCGCGTGTAGTCGTTGGTTCTTAATGGCAGTGTGTCCATGCTCACGTGGCATGAACTGCGTTTCTATAATCCCGCGCCCCTCCGGTTGCTATCCCGTCCATCATGCAGCGCTCGCAGAGGAGAGATTCTTGGCTCTTTCTCCTCCTCCTCCTCCTCCTCCTTTACTGGCGGCAGCACAGATCCCCGCGGCACGGAGGGTCGGTCCGCTCCTTCCAGCCACAGTCCCCAGCGTGCCGGGCAGGGAGAGGCGAGGCACCGGCCGGCCGCCGGAGCGGCTTAAGGTGCCGCCGCTCTCTCCCGCCGCCGCGGTCCACCTTAACGCGGCGGCGGCTGGGGCGGCGGACTGGCCCATTGCCGCGCCGGGGGTCGTTGGGCCCCGAGCCCCCCCGGGAGCCGCTCCGCCGCTCCCCGTCCGCCAGAGAGCGGCCTAAAAATGAGTCAAAAGTGAGAAATACATCTCCGCCACCGATCGACGGGTGATGGTGGGTCTCGGCCGCCGCCGAGAAACCCCCGGCGGCGGCGCCCGGCCCGGCCCCCGGCGGCGGAGCCGGGCTATTTATAGCAGCCGCCGCGGCGATATAAGGGATGGCCGGGTGCGGGCTCCCCTGCCGCGGCCGCCGGGGCGGGAGCGGGCGGGCGGGGACCGGCAGCGCTACCCGGCCGCGGGCGGCTCTCGGCGGGCATGGGCGGGCGCTGAGGGCGCGGCCCCGGCAGCCCCGGGTGAGCGGGGCTTCGGGGACGGGGGTTGGAGGGCTCGGGGCTGGGTGGTGCTTTGAGCAGGGGAAAGAAAACCCCTCAAACCACAATAAATAGCAGTTTGTTTTGCTTCTGCCCCAACGAAGCGAGGGGTTGCGGGATAGCGCCGGGAGGAGTAACGGCGCTCCACGCGTGAAAAGCCCGCGGGAGGGGTGGGATCGCCGTGACACCCGGCGGTAACTGCGGCGGGGATTTCCCCTTTCTCCTTTCCGCTGCCACCAGTAATCGCCGCTGAAATGCGGTGCCCCGCTCTGGCATGAGCTCCCCCCGCCCCGCCGTCAGGAGGAGCGCTCCCCGGGCACCGCCGCTTTCCCTGGCCGGAGATCGCTGTCGGGAAGAAAGGGCTGTCGCCGACTGTCGCCGCGGAGCCGTCGCTCTCAGCAACACCGGACGCCGGGCTTGGGACGGTACGGTCGCTTTGTGCCGCGGGTCTCGCTGCGCGGCGGCGGACGGGGCTTTCGGTGTCCTGGGGGTTTCTTTCCTTCCCCGCTGAACGCTTGGAAAATGGAATATATATAAAGCAATGGTTGGACCGCTGTGGGTTTTATGTCTTCTTCTGGGTGTGTGGTGGGGAGGGGAGGGTCACTCTGAGTTGCGCTGTGTAATGAAAGATCTTTCTAAGTTGAAGGTTTGTTGGATTTTTGTGGTGCCTGGGATTTTCCCCCCCAGCAGATTCAGAGCCACTCTAATCTTTTACTTTCCTATCCCTTGCGTGTTCTAATCTGTGTTTTGCAAGATTTCTTATCTTGCATGGACCTGCTCATGGACCACTACATACTTTCTGCAAGCTGCCAGATTCATGTGTTTGAGTTATTTGCTAGACATTTAGAAGAAAGATACAGAATCTATATGTAATTACAAAGAAACAAGGATGTGGTGCTTTTCCCCCCCGTTTTTAATTTTTCTTTGCTTTAAGAAAATGAACTGAACCACAGCTGAAGGACAAGGACTTTTCAGCTCTCATGTTTGGGATTGCTGGGGATTAGACAGAAAACTTGTAACTTTTTTCTCCCTTTTTTTCCCCTTTGTTGTTGTTTGGTTGGTTTGGTTTGTTTTTTTAAACGGCTCAAAAGCCCTAGAAACAGTGTTTAAAAATCCCTGCTCCCCAGACAGAGAAACTAAGATAAAACCATGCTGACTACAAATTGAGGAGCAGGTTAAGAGTTAGACCTTGAGTGTATTAGCCTCAGCATCCTGCACTTGGTTGCTCTATTAGTTCTCCCTGTTGAGGTGATCACTTTATTCAACAAAATGGGACTTTACGCTGTGGCAGTTTGGAGTAGAGGCTGGGGCTTTGTCAGAAGAGCAAAGCACACATTGGAGTCCTGACCCCTGTGTGAGGCTCTCCCTCAGCACAGGTAACTCCAGCCCTTCTGCATCCAATCAGTTGGCACTTTTCTACCTTAGCTGCCTAAAGTGATTAAGGTGTGCAAATCTAAGACACCAACTCCTTAACTATCTTAAGTCACCTAAGTTCAGGTTTTGCTGACAGGCTTAAAGGGATGCTATTGACTGGAAACGTTCTATTTATGTCTTACTTGGAAACAGTTCTTCATACAATAGTTGGTACTAAGAACAAGCGCACAAACTTTGAGTCATACCTGGATATAGATGTGCTTTCTGAATTTTCACCACGGAATTACCTGGTTAGCTGAGGCCCTTTCTGCACAAGAGAGATGCATTGCAAAGGCCTAAACCTGCATGGGGCAGCTATCGTTTTTTCTTTATGAAAGGTGCTTGCCTGTTGTTCTGAGTCCATTACAGGCATTGCAAAAATGGGGTCTACTAATTCAAGAAAACCTAGGAGAAGATATGAGAGAGAACAAGGGTGTGGCAAGGAAATTATTAAGCAGTAGCTTTAAAAAAGTCACCTCTCAGTAGCATAGCTTTGGACTGCCTAATAGAGATAGGATTTGTTTCTATGTACTTGAGTCTGAAAACACAAAGCTGACAGAACCTCTTTAAAATAGTGCATATAGAAAAATAGGTGTACTTCATATTATAGGTCTGCATCAATTTGTTTCACTTCATTTGAATTTGCTCCTCCGTTCCAGGAGATACCCCAGATTGCAGAGGGCTAAACACCCCACCAGCATGATTCCCAAGCCACAGCAACTGCACCAGGGTCAGAGCTGGTCCAGCATCTGTTTTCAGAAATCATGTGAAAGGCAGTTTCTATTTATTGAAGTTTTTGGTGGGTGTTTTCACAAGCTCTTTCTTTTTTTTTTCTTCTTTTTTTTCTTTTTCTTTTTTTCTTTTTCTTTTTTTTCAGAGGAACAAAGCTTGCATTCTTTGTGGGGTGAGTTGTTGGTATGTGTTGCATTGGGTGTTTCTTTCTTAAACTGGGATTGAGGCTAACAAAAGGAAGGAATAAAACTGTATCATCTGGTGGTTAGAGGACTTCTTTGCTTCTCCCCATATGTTTTTGGCACTCAGGAGACATAGCATTTGGGGACCGGAAGGAGAAGGATGAGTCTTGTACATGAGCTGGTGTTGTCATTGGCAAACGTACCTGAGGGCAGCATAAGGACAAGTGAATATAGGAAAAATGAACGTGATGAATCACTATTGTTGACATCGTGCTGTGGTTCCTTAGAGCACTTGAACTGTGGACAGAAACAGTGTGTCCCCTACCAGAGACCTGCATGGCCCTTTAGCCTGCACCATGTGCTGCCAGAGGTGTTTCACTGTTGAGACCATCAGGGCAGAAACTCCACTCCTTTCTGCTCTTAGTTCTGGAGGGCACCTTGAGGAAAGCTGTTTGGCTTCCTTCATTTCAGCCCTTTCCTTTTTATCTTCCCTCTTTGGGTGTGAAATATTTTTCTGTTGCCAAGAGCCTCTACCTATCCCCCACAGTTGCCAAGCTGGGCGTCCCTGCTGACTGGCTGGGTACAGGTGAGTCAGTTCATTAGGATGAATCAGTCTGCCCTATGAAAGTTTTAGACTCCAGCCTTCCACTGGACCAGTCTTAATTTGGTTTTGCCTGGCTTGTTTGCTTTGCACTGCTCCAGCCATGCTGTCTCTCCTGGTGGCTCCACACTCCAGCCTCACTCAGCCTTTGCAGCCTTCACAGGTCCTCTAGTGCAGTGTGGTGCCCCTACACATGGGAGATGCTCTTACCACAGTGTTGTAACTTCTCCATGACCATGCATCCCTTTTCCTCTCTTATCTGCAGAAGTGAAGGCAGGAGGGGTTGCACCTCAGCATGGGAATGTGCAGCCCTTGATGCAGAGAGTACTCTGGAGATGGAGAATGTTAACATGAATCCACAGGAATGAAGAGGGGAGTGTTTTTGCATGGTGACAGTGTTTGCATAAGCTTTTGCTCTCATAAAGAAGCAGATCAGGGCTGGGGGGACAGTTTCAGTATTGAAAATATGGAATTAATTTTCAGACTTCTAAGACAGCACTATAGATAGGGCTGAGGAAGAGAAGTGGTGTTAGAAGATGCAGAATATGCCTTGAAAATGACCTTTGAAAGATCGAGGATATTATTCTTGGTGTGTGAAGCATCCAAGTTTAATGAAGTATAAAGCAGAAGGGGTTGGGAGGATTTGGTCCAAGAGAAAACAGAATGAGCGTGGGAATGGCAGATGGGAGGAACATTAGCCCACTCCTTGGTGGAGTTATTGCTTCTTTCTCCCGTTGTTGCCTACAGAGGGACTTGACAAAAGATTTTTAGTGGGAAGGGGAGTTGAATGTCACTGGCTGTTTTTTCCTCTATGGGGAAATGAAAGTCCAGCGCTCCAGTGGGTCACATCCTGAGTGTTTGTATCCAAAGTAAATCTAGAGCAAGTCCATCCACTGCAGTAACATCTGCGATAAGTCATGACTGTCTCTTTCTGAACAGAGAGGAGAAGTGAACAGCTGTAACTTCAGATGATTAATTTTTTTGGCATAGTCATTTTTTGAGACTCTTTTATTCTCCATTTGAGAGCGTAGTGGAGCAATTGCTGATCCATGCATGTATATGTGAGAAAATGGCAGCGGAGGAGTAGTAGGTATGGAAGTCTTGCACAGAGGCATGGCAAACTGGCCACCTGTTCTTAGATGATGAAATAATTACACAAAAATATGTCTTCTGAAATAGTGACTGAGGGAAGAGGTGGGGGGCAGGGCTGGGAGAGGCTAGTGATGTTTAGAAGTAGTTTGCTGTACTTACAGTACTTATGGTACTTAGTACTGACTCTCCTGCTAATTTTACTGCTTCAGATACTAGTTCTTCAGTAAGTGGTGGTTAGTGCTTCACAGATGTATAGGTTTTGTCAGAGAGAGCTATCCGATGGCTGGAACTAGCTGAAGAGATGGGAAACCTGCCTCCAGGTACCTTCTCTATCACTGACTGCTCAAAGGCTGGAAGGCTAAGGTCAGCAGCTCTTAGAGATACCTGTAACTGTGAATCTGTCTCTCATTTTTTCTCCTTTTCTTTCTAAAATGGGGTAGTAGAAGTTTCATCTTTGTGGGGTATGTTGGGAGCATCAATATAGCAATGCTGAGATAATTGAGAAGGCATCTAAGTATCTGAGATACTCTGAGATCGGATTCCCTTTTCTGCTGCTTCTCTTGTGGTCAGAATTGACCAGCAGAATTGCTCAGTGTTTCTACAACTGAGGATTTTTTTATTAATTTCTGGGTAAATCTTGTTTGCCTCAGAATTTGTTTGCCTTTGATGGGCTTGAGATTAAAATCTTGAACTACTTTCTGGTACTATAAAGCATCTTAAAAAGTGTGTTGACACCCTTTACCCAGACAACATAATGCCTGCCTTGCCTTCTCTTTCAGAAGGTCTGCTTCTGGAAACAGTGTCGTACCAAATATATAACTTTATGCAGTGTGATAAAAATGGTGTATTCTTTATTCATCCCTCTCAGCAGTCCACTGTCTTAAGACTTGTTTGTTGCTGCAAATTCCACGCTGTTTCATCCAAAGCCTCCCTTTTGGATGTACAATGGTTCTCATTCCTGTATTAACGTGCTAAATCTACCTCAAGTGGGGAAATGCCTCTGAATTGTTTGCTGATCTCTGCTCTCTGATTATTACCAACTCCTGACTGCATCTGCTTAGTTCTTGATCTAGAGACGAGTGTCATTGAGGACTTCCTGGTGACCGTTTTGCATCTCGATGGTGACTTGTAGTGATCAAACATGGTGGGCCAGAGCACTGATTTATGTAGTGACTGGTGGTATTCTGCTGAAGACCAAACAGACCAAGTTTCCATCATCTTCAGTGAAAACAGTGCAACTGCATCAGCTCGCAGCCAGTTTTCAATAAACCTGCTCCCTGGGCTGTGAGTTAACCTTGCTAGGTGTCTCCTGGGGTCAGGTCTGTTATTCTTGTATGTGGAAAAAAAAAAGTCTTGGTGTGCTTTCTGATTTACTGGAGTGTAAATAAAGAAAGAAGGTCTTTCACTTACATGCTCACTCATTGACATATATTAGTAATGCTTATCAGCTTTTGACTGGAACTTTGATGGCATAATTACTTTAAAAGGATAACATATTCAAAAGTACCTGTGTGACTTTGGGAGTTAGATTCCTAAGAGTCTTAGTCATTATTTTAAACAGGAATTGGCTTTGTAAGGCACACATACTCCTGGAAATTTTAAGAAAAGGCTTCTGTGATCATGTCTTTAAAATAAGAGTTTCTAGGACAAGAGTGGCAGCTCTGCCACTCCACCCATTTCAGATATTAAATAAGGAGGTTGAAGAAACAATTAGAAAAATACTGTGGAAAGTAGATTCTGACGGGTAATCATACCAGAGAGGTCCAAGATGTAAAATTGTCTACTCTTCAGTGACATGACAGCGGGATGGATGTGAGCATGTTTCTTCAGCTATGTCTTTAGGACAGCTGGGAAGGTGACTGATGTCTCAGCCATCACTATAGATGGAGCAAAACATACATTTCGCCAGACGTGATTTGGTGCACTGAATTCAAACAACTTGTGACTGGAACAGTTCGAGTCACCAGGGCAAACATGGTTATCAGAAGAAACACATAAACTAAGAAAACAATCTTGCATACTCTAGTATTTATGTTTGTATAGGTAAGACTTTAATTTGCTATCACTCTTAGGTTTCTTTCTGAGCAGTCATGAATTAGTCTTGGTACTTGCGCAATCTTTTAAAGCATTCCTGTAACACTTGTAAAATTATTTATTTTGCAACATACCTGTGAGATAGGGACTTACTATTGGTCTCACTTGTACAGCCAAGGAACTGGGGCATTCAGTAAAGCTAAACACAGCACACAAGACCACACAGGAAAGTCTGCCACAGGGCAGGCAGGAGGGTGTGGAAACTGGGTCCCAATTTCCATGAAAACCATCAAGCATATACTCTTCCCATCAAGTTCCTCCTCAGTGCTTCTGAGGCAGCTTGCTGCGTTCCCTTAGCTAAACAAGGTGGGATTTGGCTTTTCTAAGGAGAAAAGCTCAAGGCTGGTGATGAAGGGAGGAAGACTATGTATTTCTGGGAGAAGATGGGGAATGGGGAGCACCCACCACTACCACTTCTTCAGTGATCCTGGCTTCCCCAGTGCTGGCACAGGTTGCTTCACAGATATTGAAACTCCGTTCCTCTGAGCATATCCTTGCTATTTCTGTGCCCAGATCTAGCTCTGCTCTGAATGAAGTTGATAAGAGTGGCTGGGTTGTGAAGCCTTCTGCCTAGCTGGTGGCTCCACATCTGCTGCCACCATGCTGTGTCCCTGGGCTACCTGGGCTCCCTGATGGAGGAGAGCTGCCATCACTCTGTCCTGGCCTTGTGCAGGACACCAGTGTTTTGGTTTTGGGGAGAAAGCTCTCACAAAGCCAGCGGAAGGAATTTTTTGTTTTGGTTGCGTGGTGAACAGTGACAATACGAGTTTTATTGCTCAGAATATATCCACATTTATAGGATGCTATATTTAGAAAAGAGAAAAAATGAGTCACGGGGAGCTGCGTTAATGCTAAGTGTGTCTACCTCTTGTGAGGCTGAAGGCAGCGGGAGTTGAGCAACACACTTGTGAAGTGTCCAGAGGATTTACGGATCAAACTAAAGCCTGCTGAAGTCAGCTGTAAGTCATGCTGTGCCTCGCTTGGGGCCCATATTGTGTGCCTTGTGCTGGTTACAGTGAAATGTTCTCCTTGGAAAACCTGGGAGGGCTCAGGGCTGTCGACATCCTTGGGCTCTGGCGGGAGCTGTCTGAGGCGTGGGCTGCAGCAGAGCAGATCTTCCTCTACCAGCGGTTACCGCTTCTCCAGCTTGGGAAGTCACACTTGAGTCACAGCCAGGGGAGGGATCTCCCTGTGCCTTCAGGCCATGCCAGCAGCACCATGTGAGCAGGTAGCTGCACCCTGAGTAGGAGCAGGCAGAGCCTGGGCACATCTTGACTTCTGCCCACTCCCCTACAACTGTTGTGCTAAAGAAAAGATGTAAGGTCAGGGTTTTCCACGGTACAAACTGCCTAGAGCTCTCCTTTGAGATCCTACTAGGGACACAGGCTTGGATACTTTTGCTTACGGCACGTCTTGACATTAATTCAGTTGGCTTGCACTTAATTATGAAGTGCAAGTGTTCATGTTTGTTCGTTTGTTTTATTTAAAAGCTTCTTAATGAAATAGTGTTCTAGCTGAGAGTGCCAGTTAATTCATCTTTCCAAGTGTCTGCTTGCCAGCGTGGCTCATCTCTGGTCACAGGTAGAGGAAGGACTGGGACTGGGATTTTGCTGCTGGGTGGGCCAAGAACAGAGGATGGAGTTGGACTCATTGTGAACAAACCCAGGCAGCATCATGTGCCTGGAAAACACAGATTTGGTAACAGCGAGGTGCTCTGCAGTTCCTCTGTTTTGACCATTTATTTGAGAGGAGTTTTCAAAGTGAGCAGAAAATAATTATTCAAATGAAATCTTCATGTTTACTGGGCTTTTTCAGTTTGATCGGGGTTTTTTTAAGAATTGGTCATATTGGTATGAAAATGAGCATGTTTAAGACTCCTTCAATGTATTTTTGAGGGGTACACTGGAAAACAGAAAAGGCTGTAATAGTGTAAGGCTGTTTCTGGTTTGTGCAAACAATACTGGGTCATCTTGCAAATGTAAGAGGGGTTGAACAGCTTTGTATAGTGATCTGTTATTTGCATTGCTGGAAGCACAAAGCCTGATGGTGAGTCTGATGCACAATAGCTGGAACAAAGACCCACCCAACACAAGTTAAAAGTATGTTAATGGACATTGGTGTAGTGGGAATCCCATCCATTTTTTTCCTGAACTGGCCTTTCCATGCAAGGGGCTACTAAACCATCCCCTGTATCGTGTCCCCAGGCACCTGATCACTCCAAAAAAGTATTTAGAGGATTTTTCTCTGTAAGATTGTGAGCCTGTGTTAATTACCAGCTGGGAGAAAGACTCCCAAAAGGTACAAAATAAGAAAAGTAACAGGATGCAGATGGAATTTAATCTTTCAGGCACATCCAGACACTGTTATCGTGTCTGTCATCTGTACTTAACATACCCAGATAGCTCTTGAGTGGTCTGCATAGGCAGCTGGCAAATTAGTAGAGATTGTGATCTTCAGAAAATATGTAGCTGATGTCTTGTGTAATACTTGATATGGAAGTATTAGTACCACCAGTCTAACTGCAAGACTTGTTGGGTGGGAAGCATCTATCTGTAAAGTAGGATTCTTTAGAAAGAAGTTATTTGGTACCCGTACTTAATCTGAGAAAGAATCAAGAAGGGCATCCACAGAGCTTGTGCTGTGGGGTGATGAACTGGGATGAGAGAGATCACTGAAGGAATCCCTTTGCTTCAGTAGTGCTTTCTGCTGAGCGACTGGCTGGAGGTTGGTTTGATGACTGCTGGCATTTAGTGAGGACAAGAGTCCCCAGATAACCTTGAAGGAGGAGGAGACATGCCCTAGTGCACTGGAAAAACCTTTAGCTGTTGCAAATTGGTTTTATGAAACAACAGTGCAACTTCAAGTACCAACATCACTGATCTCAGAGTAGGGTGTGATCTCCCTGTTAAGGTACCTGCCACTAGTCTACATCTGACATCACCATCGTTGGAGAACAAGGCAAGTATCACATGAGCCCATCCAGTCCACACCCTGCTTTGCTTCCACCTGAAGAGAACTTGGTAGTAGCTGATGAAGGATTGTAACTCTAGATTAAAAGTCCAAAAGTTAAGATGAGCTGTAGCTATGAATTGGACTTGAATGAGTACTTGTGGCTCTTCCCTCAGGAAATATTTTGTAGCTCAAGGGAAGAGACTTCTCTCTGTTTCCTCCACATGCTTTCAAATTTAATCTGCAAACAGACACAATAACAGGCATGAGGATCTGAGCAGACCATTTGCTTTTCTTGAGGTTTGATCTGGTCTGAGGAGATACTGAATGCTCTGTTAAAATGCTCTGCTGAGCATTGTTTCCTCTGCATATTCGGTAAAAACGCTCCACACAGCACAGAGGTGCTGACAGGATGCTGCATCACCCCTGTCCTGTGAGCAGCAAGTGTTGTACATGAAGATTTACCTGTGGAATATTAAGTCCATCTTCAGAAGTTTGACTTGGACCGAATACCTTTGGAACATGAGAAGTCTTTCATATTAATCAGCAAAGTTAGCTAAGGGGATATATAATTTCTTATTCTTTTTTTTTTGCAATGTAGGAAGTCTGTTTAATTAAGCATCTGGGATTTGAATTATTAAATAACAGAACAGTTATAATCTACTTTTCTGTTGGTAAAGATCTCCAGCAACCCATTTTTATACCTTGGATTTTTATATTATGAGCTTCAGAATGATTTGAACCACAGGAGGACAACTTACTGGATCCAGGAGAGCAGAGAAATACAACTCTTATTCTAAGGTCTCCTGAGCACAGCAAGTCACTCCCTGTTGTTTACATATCGGCCTCCCAAGAATATGTGAATAAATGTTAAGCTGTCGAAGCAAAGCAGAAAAATTGTGTTTTCAGGCATACCCTGTGTTGAAGCATCTGTTTGGTTTTGTGCAGCATAAGAATAAATCCTTTTGCCACACAAAACACTGGGAGCAATTCTCTGATTTGAAGGTCAGATAGCCTCATCTGTTTCAGGGTAAAAAAAGATGGAGAAATATAATTGTTGTTGTAGTTCATGTGGGCTTGGGGAGGCTTGCAATGAGATGGATGGGTCTAGCCGAGAGGTGGGAAGGGACAAAGAGGAGTCATCCAAGCCAAAGCGGTTGTTGAACTGGGTGGTGGGTGGAGGTCTGCCACCTTCAGAGCAGTGAACAAGGAGCTAGGGGAGGAGGTGAAGAAGAGGTGTCTGCAAATGTCCATGCTGGGGACAGAGGTGCAGGCAGTCCTGGGCAGGGTGTCTTTGTGGGCAGCAGGAGGCGAGGGACTTGCCGACAAAGCTGCTTGGCCCCAACGAGCTCCTGTAATGCCCCCCAAGCTGAGGAGTGCTCCAGCTCCTCGGGCCCTCCTGACCCCAGGCTAATGTGCTCTCGCTCCTGTTTGAGACCTGTGCACTTCAAAAGCCTTGTCGAGTGGAGGGGTAGGTGGACGTGGTGGGTGGAGCTGATGACCCAAAATATCATTTCCCCTTCCTAGGGCTGGGCGTATACCAAACTTGTGTTTCAGTGTGGTAAAAGAATATGAACCAAAAGTGCTGAGAGATGCAGTGGTTAAATTGAAACATGCTGTGGCAAGATGAAAGTAATCTTGTCCCTTACCAGCTCTTAATGCTTTGGGGCTTTTATTTTTATTTATTTTTCAAGTTGCTGCAATCCATACTGTCTCTATCTGTGTTTTTAGTAGAGAGATTTTATATGCAGAAACGTGTCAAGACACCATCAGGGTAAACCATCCCATGTTGTGTTATAGGCCACTAGGTCAAGATAAAACATAAGGATACCTGTAGTTGCCTTCTGTTCAGATTTGATTTTTGTAGTGTCCTTGAATGTATTGAAAAACAAGAAAAAGACCCCTGTGTGGAGTGAATGTCCTTAGGGAGAATCCAGCAGTTCAGAGAAGGGCCAAATCCAAATGTCTTTCTCTTTCTGTGAGTCTGGTGTGTAAAATACAACACAAATGAAATATTTACCTGAACTGCCAAGGTTAACTAAGGCTAACATCTCTTTGGTTGATGTTTAAAAATAACAGCACTATACAGACATAGGAGTGGCATATGAGATCTACTGTTAGGTCAGAGCAACGCAATGCTGCATTTCACTGTTTTTGAGAAAAGAACTTCACAGCTGGGGGATGGATGGAAGTGGATCTTCCTGGGTTCTGATGGCAAATTTCTCTATGAAATTTCTCAGCCAAGGTCTGTAGGGGATTGAAACTCAGGAGAATCTAAGCAAGGAAACCTGTTCAAACATGAGAGCAGAGTAATTCTACCAAAACAATGCTCTGGAATAGCTAATCAAGGACCAGGGATTCTTCTTTGAAAGTAGCTCTTGATTTGACCTCAGTGGTCGAGACCCAGAAACTTTGTCCAGTTCCTTTGCCCTGTTCTGTTCATGTGTGGTCTTACCCACTGCCCAGGTAAAGCAGAAGCCCTCTGTACACCCGTGGGAGCCATCACTCTCTACCTCTGCAGGTACAACTGCACATAGTACCACTCACATTTAAGGAAAAGTGAATGTGTCCAGCCCCGGTAAGTGATGACCAGTGTGGTGATATCAGTGTTTAACCAACGTTTTATCCTCTTGTCCCATAAGAGGTCCTTTTCTGCCCCTTCACCAATACTGAATGGTTGCTGTGGGGAAGGAGGTCCTCGGTGGGTTGGCTGTAGCCCAGCACGTCCTTACCCCTCCAGGACAGCATCTCCTCAGGGAATCCAATGCACAGCTTCTGGAAATCTGTTTGTGCCCGCCTGATGACTAGACAGAAGGCATCATCTGTGGCATGGGGCACTGGGAGGCCGAGTACCTTGAAGGCCGACTTCTGAAATGAGTATAACTGTGTGTGGTGTGTTTTTCTCATGTGAATGCTAGAACTAGTTTATAGGGCAAAAGCAGAAGATGTTGTTTGCTGTGTGTGAAAGATGCTTTGTGGCAATGGCAGTAGAGGGTGTGCCTCTCCCTTTTCCTTTAACTGGAGACTCTGCTGTTGCTTTTTCTTTTCTTTTTCCCAAATGGCAGTTGATTTTTGAGGGGGTTTATCTTTTCCTGAAGTTACGAGAGAATTTCTGATGTGATTGCACAGAGGTAGTGTTGGTTGGAACCCTGCTGTTGCCTTGTTCATCAGAGGTGCTTCACAAGAGTGTAAAGCACTTTTGAGGTATGATTTCCCATAGCATGCTTATCCAGTGAAGTGCTGTAGACTCTCTTGCTGGCACTGTTTAAATCCATAATGCAGCACCACCTGCCAAACCACGGGGCATAATGGAAGTGTTAATGAATGTACATATATACCCTCCCACACAGCTGCAAGCTGAATAACTTTAAAGTTGAGGCAGAGGGTTTGGACTGAACATAGAATGAACCAGGCTTAGGGTATCCTGATGCAGCTCTGTGCTGAAACTGGGAGGCAAGGGGTGGCCACGGGGGTCTGAAGTTGGGTCAACTGACTCATAAGGTGCTTTCAAAGATGTGTTGATTTTCAGCTGCTCCTCTCTGATACATGTCTCTCTTGTGACAGCTGAGAGGAAACTTGAGCATTCAACAGCAAAGTGCAAGTACTGAGCAGCACTGGCTGGGACCCTGCTGCATTTTCTGAAGGGGTATCCTCGTGGGATGCTTCTCTCTGGTGCTGGCAGGGTAAATGCACTCAACAGGAGGGAGGACTTGAGTCATGCATGGGTAAACTCTGTTCCTCAAGGGTGGGTTGGCCAGTTGCCCACTGGTCTGAGTGTCAAGGTGTGTATTTGCCACCGTGAGGGCTTGCCAAGTCTGGCAGGGAGCAGGAGGAGGACAGCAGGGAGGGAGCTGACAGCTGATGAAGTTGCCAAAGAGAAGGGCTGGAAGAGGCATTGGGGCTGGCCTGGCGCATGACTCGGATGCTGGAAGTTTATGTGCACCCTGTCCTCAGGTGGGTTCATGGGGATGCTGCAGCTTTGCAGAGCTGTGCACCACCACATTTAGGGCAGAGGAGGGGGCAGCATAGACCCCCCATCCTTCTCCTCAACCCAGTACGTGGCCCTGAGTTCTGCCCATACTCCTCTTCAGAAAAGCCTGTTGGATTTGCCAAGAACAAGTCACCTCCCCAGTATGTTGTACGTAAATAAGAGGCTCATGCTCTTGGCAGGCACTGTAACGAGCCTGGAAAAAATTACTGTTACAGATTCTGGGTCAGTGATGAGATCTTGGAGTCTTCCAAGTGACAGAGCAATGACATAGACCTGGGAAATGCCTGGAAACCAGCCTTCCTCGAGGATCTGGGATTTAGGGTCATGAAATTCTACCTAAACTCTGCCAAGTGCCTATTTTGGTAAACCTGGGAGATGGCTGTTCCTTCTTCTTCTGAAGTCCATGCTGGTGAAGCTCTACTAAAGCTCCAGTGTCACAATCTAGCACGTTATGTGCTCCTATGTACCTAAAAATTAGTATTAAACAGGTTGCACGGAACCAAGAGGACTGTCCTCGATCCAGGAGTCTGTGAAAACTGATACAGAGCCCTGCAAACCTGCCCCATCCCCTGGGGTATAGAAGTGTTGTGGAAACATCTGTGCTGCCCCATAGCTCACAAGTAATTTCAGGGAACACTGTGATACAGAGAAGGAACAGACAGTCTGTTATTCTATAGGATATGGACAATAGTCTTTTTGCCTAGGAAGGACATAGTCCTCAGTCAAGTTTTGGAGAAGATTTGTAGTAGAGCACAGGTTTTGGAAATAGCCTGGAGATCCCCACTCTTCTAACCTTCCTCCATCTGCCTCAAGAGAGGGAGCGTCAGCCTGGATCTTGATAGGGTTCACATGTTCCCTTGTGGAAATGCTATTACCAGGCATCTTCCCAGCCTTCAGCTCTTCACAGCTATCTGAAGAGGTGAGGTGCAAAGTGTGTTTGTCAGAAGGGAAGGGAGACTTCGAAAAGCCATTTACATCCTGAAAGACATCCAGGAGCAACACTGGTGATGTAAAAAGCATTAAATACTGAATTGAAACTGACTGGAAGACAAATTTGGAGACAAATGCATTGATTGATTTGCAGGAGGGTGACTGGAATGAGATGGCCCCATACACTTTCTATCCATAAACCATCTCCAAAGCATCTATAGGTGCCATGAAGTCTGTGCATTGGCTCAGCCATGCCTGCCTTTTGCATGGTAGGATGTCCATAAGACTACAGCACAACTAGCTGTTAAGGAGCTGGGTGGAGGGTGGGTGCAAAGCATGGTCAGGATGCTATTGAGCACCCCTTGTTTTGTCAGGGGAATGCAGGGCCATGGTGGGGAAGGCAGAGTGGAGCCGTGAGATTAGTCCATGCTGGGCAGTTCTTGATACTGCTTGGGATCCCTCTGCACCTCCATGCTGTGATGCACAAATTTCTCATGTGGACTGCTTCTGCCTGCCCAAGATGCTGCTGGCTAAGGGCAAGAGAGCTGTGCCATGCACATCTGGCTGTGCCAAGCACATCTGGCTGCTGCAGAAGTGGGACCATGTGCAGGCAGCAGAGCATCTGGCTGCAAACCAAGCACTGTCACAAGCAAAACCACCCAGGGCAGTGGATTTGGGGTCTTTTTATTGGCGTGTCAGCAGGCTGGGATGTGTAGGAGGGAAGCTGCCCATTTCCAGGGATTGTGCAAGCAGGAAGGGCAGCTATTGGAATTCGAAGCCACTTCCTCCACTGTAAATTTGTTCTTGTTGTGTTATCTCTGGCTGGGCAGGGCAGGGTAACATCTTGGCTATCTGATTTTTTGCTACAGTATGTTTAGGTCAGCTTCACTGGTTCCATGATAACATAGGAGAGACATTCCTGGCCTCACTAGCAAAGAATTTTCAAGAGAAGTACAGGAATCTGTCATCCCCTGATGTCTCCTGAGAGCTTTGGAAATAAATAAGTAAGGAAAGGGATAGTGGGTTTAAACATGTGAGAAGTGATGGAAGTAAAAGTAGCTGAGCCATCTGCTTCCTCAGGCCCCAGTAACTGTGCAGAGACGCTCTCGTTTCATGCCTTGGCAAAAGGCTTGGATCAGCTTCCAGTGGACACCCCTAAACTGTCAACCATGCAGGGCTAATCGAGGTCTGAGAGATACAGGAATGGATCTCACAGAGCTGCTTTCTGGTCGCATATCTGGGTTCTCCTAGAAAACTGGTAGCAGCAGTGTTGTAACTCTACAGATGACCCAAATCTGACTTAAGTGTTGTTTTTAATTAAAATAGTAATAATCTTCTGGCTTCTACATCTGCCTGTTGGCTTGTTGGAGTGACAGGAGTCTTCTTACGTATTTTGAAAAGGGCACTGTATCACTAAGAGAAACAGGCTGAAGATTCAGGGAGTTGTTGTGGGAGGTAGAGGAGGGGTTGTGGGACGTGGAGGGAAGTGGACTTCATTTTGGATGACATTTGTCAACATGATTGATGCACGCTGTGTTGCATTTACATACAGATCAGGACACCAACAGGCACGTGCATCCAAGTAAATGCCAGTGAGTCCCTGAGCCCAACCTGGCCATGGGGAAGCTGCTGCTCAGTGCTACAACAAGGGCTCCTTATCATCACTTAAGGATTCACAGCAGGGGGAGACGAGGGGCCACCTACCACCTAAGAAATTTTCAGTGATGTGGCTTTTTATTATTATTATTTGTTCAGACTATAATTTCATGTTTCCTGAAATAACTACCAAGTATTCATCAGGCAGCTACTGCCTTTAACTGCCTTTTGTGTAACTCTCAAGTGCTTCATTACTCCCCCGGTGCGTTTTCTTTCTCTTCCAGTAAATCTGAGCAGCATCTGTGTGGTGGGGGAGGCAATGCAGTCTTGGGTTGAAAAGGAGAAAAGGTCTGGCTGGCACAGGAAGCTAGTGAGGAGTTCAGGCAGCCCAGCCCTCAGGGTACAGCATCTTTTTGCACGGAGAATTCACAAAGCCACTTCCAGGACCCACAGCTACATCCCTCAAATTCAAAATCCAACTAGTTGCAGCTATTTATGGCTGGGTTGAGGATTTTATTTTTAAACAACACTTGCTTTATGACTTCTTTTTTCTCCTTTGGTAGCAGTCTGATAGTGCTTTGATCACGCTCCCAAAGGAAATGCCTGTAATTTCCTGTCCAGGTCTTGCCAGGTATTGGGCTCCATCAGATCTCCTGGAAGCTGATGGAAGTTGAGAACACTCTCACCTGGCAGGATCCTTCTTATTAGAAAACCTCAGGGAGTTGAATTTCACTTGGGTTTTGAACAACTTAATGCCAGAACTACAGAGGTTGTCAGGCAATGGCTTCCCACACAATGGATTTCTTACATGCTGACTTCCCACTGAAGGCTTGCATGTGATCCAGCTTTTGCTCAGTGTGTCCTTCTTGAGGACAGGACTGGGCAGGAAATCTGACAGACTGAAGGAAACCTGGTTAAGAGTTAATCATCTTTATTTAATAATAATTGGCAGTGGTTGTTCATGCACCTACGGGTCCTTTGGCTCTTGAAGGTTTGGGACATGGTCATGCCTACTTAAGGGAGAAATTCCTGAAGTTCATTCATTCATTCATGGTCAGCATGACTCAAGAGAGGCAGCTGCCTCCTAGAACGGCATGTCCCTTGTTTCAAGGATTCTCAGTAGCTCATGGTCCAAGGGATTGCCTGCAACATATAAGCCTGAACTATTTTGGTACCTGGCGAGCGTCTCTGGGTGTGTTGTGGTGGTTGTGTGGCTGCAGCCAGCAGTCTGCAAGAGGAACAGAGAGGGAAGTGTTCAGATCTTGCAGAGCTTCAGCCCTGGAGGCATTACATGGAGCTTCTAATGCTTGCAAAGTGGCCGGGTAATAGAGTGAGCTGTGGATAGAGGAAGAGTTACTAATGGCAACTGTAGGAGTAGTTGGCAACCTCAGTGGCTGGTAGTGTTCCTCGGCTTCAGGTGAGGTTGGTATCTTCAAGTATGCAGAGCGGGGCATACGTGTAGAGCCATCTATGGACCAAAGGAAGCTAATGATAGCCCCTTGGCCATGGGCTGATGGAATTGGTCAGCATACATATATATACCTAAGTATATGCTAAATCTTAGCCTATTGCTGTAGCAGCCGCATGATCGCTAAAGTTGTCTGGTTTGGAGAGCTGCAGCAGCGGAGGAGGGAGCTGATGGTTCCCACACAGATCCTGCTGCAGCTTTTTCTTGAAGTTTCATAACAGAATAAAGCAATTTGTGTTGCGTGTTGCCATGGAGACCATAAATCACTGTCATGCTGGGTTTCTCTGTCAGGGAGATAGTGTCTTTAATTGCACTAACCTCCCCTGCAAATCCAGGGCTTGGTTCTGAGCTTATTTACCTTCTGTAATGGCTTTGCCTGGGAAGCTCTTCCTACAGGAGAGCAGAGCTGGAACCAGGGATGGAGAGGCTCACACATCAAATACCAAATATCTGGAATTGATTTTATTGTTGTCATATGTGGCCACACCTCTGCTCAGATGAACAGAAATTGTAATGATTTATACAAGCTGAGATCTGTCCCACTTGCATTCAGGGCAAGTTTTGCAAGGAGAATGGGGATTAGATACACTACCTACATGTTGGGGTGACCTGTTGGGTCTTGGGAGTCCAGTTGCATAAACTAAGCTGAATTACTTTGTCTTTGTCATTTTTATATTACTTAGCTGCTCCAAGGGGATAACTCAGCCATTCCATTCTATTCACATGTCCAGACAGGTAAACAGGGTTTTATGCAGTTTATTCTGCCTCCATAAAAAATGCAGAGGAGGCTTAACTTCAGTGACACTCTTGTGTCAGCGTTTCTCTTTTTTCCTTGCCACCTACCCCAGAAGTAGCCGCATTTCTGACTGTCTCAGCATTACTGGCTTGTGCTGTCAAGATTTAGATCTTGCCAGTATATATGAAGATGATGGTAATAATCAGCCTCCTTCCAGTGACTTAAGCAGAGCCCTGACAGCATTTGTCAGTGTTGGGTATGGATCCTTCTCTTGGCTCCTTCAAAATAAACAACTATCTAAATTGTAAGATGATTATCATCAGAGCTTATTAACGTATTACCACATGCTGCTTTGTATTCAGACAATAGATAAAAACATCTGTACTTCATTTTTCTCAGTCAGATCTACAGCAAACACGCTTATTCTTGCTCCTGTCTGAGGAGGACTGTGTCAGTACTCTTGCCAAAAGCATAAGAAAATCAGCCCAAGTTTTGTGCACTTGCCTGTAGTGACATAATGAGCCAGTGCGGAAGCTCTGTACACCTTTGGAAGTGTTTAATGTTTTCCAGGATGTGACACATGTTGTTTTTAATATTTGATTTATTGGCTCATTTAGATGATAATCTTGTTTAAGACATGAGATGTCTTCTTGCTTGGGTTATCAAGGCAGGTGGAGGTGTAGAGGGATTGAAGTAATTGGCTTTCAGAGGGCTTGCATTACGTACCTGCATGCTATGACCTCGAGACTTGCTATCTCAGTAAAGGAGGAGTGTTACCATGAACAGTAGAAACAGACCTGCAGAAACATCTAAACTTGCTGCCTTTTGACACTCAATAGAAGTTTTCATCTGTTGATGCTAGCATCACCTATAATATGGGGGTGTGCACTCAACCAACCAGCCTACAGTTCTTGACTTCTTTTTATTATTATTATTATTAATTATTATTATTTTTGTTATTCAGTTCTTGCTGTTCTCCCCAGGCTACATAATACTCAGTCTAGTAGCTTAGACGTACAATATGACCAATCTTCTGGAAACGATGCAAAGCAAATGTCCTGATTCAACCCATAAGCATGTTGGGCAAAGTCACAGTTTGTACAACGGGCTAAATATTATCCTAGTACTTTGGGGAGTGTTTCATGGAAGATAAGCTCGAGGCTTCTTGGGAACAAGTTCTTGGGGCTGGTAGAAAATGTCAATGAAAATGTAACGCTTGTCTGATGAGCAGTAGCTTGTGGTTTTGTGATGAGGTCAAAAATTGTACACAGAGTATGGTTTTCACATCTGCCGCCTGTCCCCCACCGTGTCAGTAACAATCAGTCTTTCATACTGCCCGGCTGAAGCCACTGTTCTGTGTAAAGAAGGATGGAATGAAATCTTGGCCATGGGCAAAGCAACAAATTGTCATCAAATGTGTTGGGAGGGGCAGGGTTTTAGCCAGGGTCTCTGTCCTAAAGAGCCTGTGAGCATCGTCTGACCTGAACAGGATTACGCTGAAAGAAAACTTGGTCTTCTGAGCAAAAAAGAGAAATGTAGTTGAAATTTGTAGGTTTCTATGCAGCCAAGCAGGCTGCTTGTTGATGCATGATCTTGTAAATATGAGAAAGTTGTTTAGTCTCCCAAAAATGGGGGTAATAAACTTTTCCCTGGAAACTGGAATAAGACTGATTGGGAGCTCAGCTGGTGCTTGGGTGCTTCCTCCCCATCCAGCAGCTGTTTCTTGTAGTGGAAATTCTTGCTGTTCTCAAGAATTTCTCCAAAGATAGTTTAGATACAAGCAGACTTGATCACGTTTCTTCTTGCTCTGAAAATTTTGGCTTATCTGAACTTGGACAAGAAGCCTTTGCAGTTCTTAGAAGCCTCAGCGATCTCACCTCTGTGATCACCCTCTTTCTTCCTCTTACAGGGTTTTCTTTTCAGTGGGAAACTAAGACAGTTCTAATACATTTGGTTCAAGGAGAAATATCCAGTACGTGATCTTAATTAGCAGTCAAGGCGTTTAACCTGCACACCATGTAATTATGCCTATGTCAAGTTATTCCTGTATTTGCAGAAGTTTCTCAAGTGCAAACTGTACCTTATCATACATAACATGGTGCTGGGGAGGATGGAGGAGAGGTCATTCACTCATTTAAGAAATGGAGGGCTTTTCTCTTTTGACATTGAGCTGTGACTGTAGGTGGGAATAGTAACTCCCAGAGTTGTGTCCTGCTGGCACGAGTTGGGTTATGGTATGGTGATTAGAGGCGAGAAGTAGCAAGAAAGCCTTTTTCTCATGCTTACCTTGTGGACAGAAAAAACTTACAGTGAATCACTCAAGTTTCATCATCTTAATATTGTCTTTGAGCATTGCTGTGTCTGAAATGGCGCTCTCATGGCATGCCTCAGGTCACCTGCTGACACTGTGTCCTGGTTTGAGTGAGAACAGAACTAATTTTGTTCAGTGGTTTTACTTTTCAGCTCAGTTCTTCACTTTCTGAAGTTAGCAGCCTGTTCTCACAGTGTCTGCTTCTAGCAGTGATAACACCCCATATTTAGAGTTACTACCAAGGATTGGTGTGAAGACCAAGGCCACAGCTGGATCTTGTGTACCACATTGAGGGGTGCAGAATAGTGAAAGGCTGCACCTGCAGGGAGGAGCGGACAGGACAGGTGACCCTAAACTGATCAACGAGGGATTCCAGCCATTTACAGCATATTTGGTATAAGGCTGAGGGATCTGAAGGGTCTGTGGCTCTTCTCCCCTCTTGGACCACTTTGCCAGCTTTGCTTGTCCTTGCTCAGGTCCTCTTTCAGTTCCTTGCTTGGAGCATCCAAGGAGGACTCTGTTCTGCCTTGGATCCCGATCTGTGTGTTCCTGAACCCGGTACCAGAATCCAACTCCTGAACACAGCTCCTGTCTGCTTCTGGGACCAGTCTGAGACTCTCCCAGTGCCTGCTCCACAGCATCAGTGGTGACAGTGACGTAATTACCATCAGGGGGTTGGGTTCCATACTGGTTTTGTATATATTTGTATATATTCCATTATTATTAATTTCATTTTCATGACAGCTGTTCTAGTTTCCTTTTCTAATCACTAAGTCTCTCTCCCTTATTCCCTTTCTATTCCCCTCTGGGGAGGGAGGGGGGTTAACAGAGAGCATCTGCTATAGGTCTGAGGGTCTGCCCAGACCCTAAACCGTGACACACTGGATGTTTTGGGAGGTTGTATTGTAGAATACGGCTCGAATTCCACAGGTTCTTTTGGCCTGAGGATCTTTTTTCCTTAAGTAAAACTTAAATTCAAGTGTGAATGTTCACAATTGGTTTTATTTTGTCTCCTTGCACGCACTTTTCCACATGTATGTAGTATGTGTGAGAAAGCTGGTTAGTGGAGCTGTGAAATCACTGTGAAAAGCCTTTTCTCCGTGGATGAGGTCTCCGGTATACAGTAGGGAACGTGGGACCCTCAAGCAAGGGCCTTTATGGTTCAATAATTTGGATTAAACTGAAACAGTGATTTAGAAGAAAGGAACTAAAGAAACTAGAAAATAAACTTGGAAGTCTGATATCTTCTTCATTATGATATCAACCATCAGGGGGCTATGCTCTTGTCTGTTTGAAAAATGGTCCAGGTCGGCATTTGGGCCTCTTTGGAAATGAAGAGTCAAAGTGTTTTGTTTGGAAAATATCAAAATGAAAGAATTTGGGGGGGGGGGAATAAATTCGATACTACAGACTGAAATAAAATTATATTAGTTGGTGGCTCAGCTTGCACTGTGCACGCAGCAGCCCTGTAGCCTCAGCTCCTAAGCACTACCTGGTCCAGCTGTGGCCCCAAGCACATCTGCCTGGCTCAGTGGTTTCTAAGAATGAAAATATTAAACTCCTCTTCTTAATGAAGAAAAATCCCTGCAGTTATTGGGAAATCCTCCAAAAGCTTGTGTGAGGTAGTGAGGTTACAGATTAGGATGCCAACAGTTTATGGAGGTTCCTGCAGAGCAGCCAGTACAGAGCAGTCCTTGTCCCACCTCAGTCAATGCCTGCAGCCTGAAGGGCACAAGGAAAGCCAAAATGGATGGGAGCAAGTGCCTGCAGAAAGTGTCACCACAGCTCCTCCTGTGCTGTATGGCTCGTGTCAAGAAAACCGATACCAAGGAAATCAACTGCCCTGTCTTGAGCCTTATTAGGATGGTTTGGGATTATTTTTTTTTAATTATTTTTTACTGCCTGAAAAACTTTCCCAAAAATGCAATGGTCATTCAGACTAGTGAGATGGCTACCCATTGCCCATGTGATTTGAGTAAGCATCACTGTTACCCATGTGCAATAGGTGGGTGGAGGGCACTGCCTTCTGCAGCGTACATACAAAGCCTCTCACCTGGCTGCTTCTAAAATAAGTGGTTGCTGCTGTTGAGTGTTGAAATGGGCCCTTCAGCAATGGCTGCCTCTTCTCCTTTCTCCACACAAATGTGCCATTGCCCAGTTGCAACTGGTGAATTTTTTTCTTCTTTCTTTCAAAAGTCAGTTCCTCCATGTCTCACCCGAAATGAGGGGAGCAGTGTGACCACGCTGCAGGGGAAGCTGCTCTCCTGGCTCTCAGGACTGTGTCGTAGGCACAGAAACCATCCTTCCTGCCACAGCAGGGTTGGTTTGTTGGGTTTTTTTCAAAAAAAGCAAACCAAAAAGCACCTGTTGTTCCTGGCATGCTGCCTTCCTGTTTTTATTTCTCAAACTTGAAAATGAGGGAGGAGAAAGCAGCCAAGTGAATTTTTGTCTTCTGGCAGAGCCAGGATTGGACCTTTAACTCTGGTTTCATCCATTACCACTGATTCTGCCTGCAGATCTGGCCCTAGGATGTAATGCACCATTTAATGTTTTCTGTACCTCAGGTTAAGCAGTGAAGAATAGCAGAGCTCTGGCTTGTCGATGGGATTTGGTCACAGCAACTGGAAATTATTTGGAGCTTGACAGCTGTGCTGAGCCAGGGTGATTTTTAGCATGGCCACATGGGAAGCCCCTGTAGGAAGGCTATTCAGATTATAAAAGTTTTGCACATGCATTTGGTGGCAATTGGTGATACTTGCAGATGAGGCAGGAGTAAACAAGCCACAACAGTGGGGTTGTCTGCATTTCTAAGGGATGGGTCTGAGTTGTGGTAGAGTTGTTGGGGAAGGCAGGTGCTGCTGCTCCTGTTCAAAAGGACTTTGGATGTCAGTACTGCCTTCATCCTCACTTCTTAGGCAGCAGGTAAAAGCTGCCTTGTGCATGTTGCCCTCTTTCAGTTAAGTAGTGATCAGAGATGCTTTTCTTTCTCCAGCAGGTTTAGCACAGTGGAAACATGGCTACAAGTGCCGTTCCCAGCGAAAACCTCCCCACGTACAAGCTGGTGGTGGTTGGAGACGGTGGCGTGGGAAAGAGTGCTCTCACCATTCAGTTTTTCCAGAAGATTTTTGTACCGGACTATGACCCAACTATTGAAGACTCCTACCTGAAGCACACAGAAATAGATGGGCAATGGGCAATTCTTGATGGTAAGCTACTCTTGTAGTCCCATGTCCCTTACATCTGAGCATAAGTGTAAGTAGACCACAATGTGTCCCACAGCACGTTGTGCCCTTGTGTCCCTCCTGCTCCTCTGTGGGCTGCCAGGAATTTGAGTGCAAACTGGCCTGTGAGCTGTGGCACATGGTCTGCAGCTGATCTCCAGCATAGCATCTGCTTCCAGTTGTGTTGGTTCCAGTTTTGCACAGAAATGTTTCTTGCAGGAGTGTAAAAACATAGATAGATCATGATAGACATTTGGGATAGGCTTCTACAACAGGTGAATTACAGCACTGTGAGGTGGCTGCTGCTAATGATACTTCATCGTGGTTAGGCTTATCCCGTGGGAAATAACAGCGAGTAGGTAACTGAATGAGGGTTATAACCAGAAAGAACATTTAATCAAAACTGTCATCCACTGACAGTGAAGAATTCTAACATCTCTTAACTCCCATCATTCAGGAGTGATATTTTCATATCTAGTTTCTTGTTTGATTTAAATACGGGTAGACTACCATCCTGGAGAGCTGCTGTAACCCAGACCTTTCAGTTTTGTGAAGAAAAAACGCTTTTTAAAAACAGACAAACAAAACTCAAACAAAACACAAATAAACCCCCAAACAAAACCAGCCAACCCTCCCAAAACCCACCAAAAATAAAAGCTCTTGATTCTACATATGAGGAAATGATATTACCTAAAGCTGCAACTTATTATTTATGCTGCAAAAGACAGACTGACCACAGACATAAGAGGAAAATCTTAGCATTAAATATTATAAGCTTTGTTTGGCTTTATACAGTAATTAAGTAGTGCATAACAAGCAAATATTTTGTGCCCTATTTACCCAAGTTCATGCATGTGGCCACTAAGACAACTGAAGTAAATTTAACCTCACCTGTGTCAAGTTCCTACCTCTACCTTCTTGTCATGAAGGTGCTCAAGATCTTCGGTGTCTCTACTTAACGTACCATTGGTGTGCGAGGACAGAAAACTAGGGGATTGCCATGAGTGGTAGAACATGGAGACTGGTGGGGTTTGCTGAAGACCGTAAGCTTGGTCTGGAAACTTGAGATCGTAGTTGTACCCTTAAGGATTTATCAGATACACTTTAGTGAGTACAAATGGCCTCAAGGTCCTTGAAGAACAGCCTTTACTCAGTATTAAAAAAAATAAAAAAATCAAACAACTTAATCTTGTCAACATTTGTTCATTTAAATATATCAGTAGTTCATAGCTGATATGAGGGAATATTTGTGAAATTAGCGCCCAAATGTGTCTCTTGTTGTCATGTTCATCAGAGATACCTCCTCTCAATTACTCATCACATAATGTACCTATGCACCTTTGTTTTTAAGTGCCGGTGTTGTATAAAAGAAAAATCCAGTCCTGGTGTAAATGAAATCCATTCTTTTTTCTTAGTCTAGAATCCAGCACTCTAAAACAAGCAACCTTTATCTCTGCTGGTGTGCCCTGTGTTCTGATATTATAGTACCAGCTGCTGTACACATTGGTCTTGGCTGAAACAGCCTGGGGTTTGTGCACTATTTGAAAGTAGAAAAGGCATCTTTCAGTGCATATCTGGAATTTTTGTTTAGTCAAAAAAACCCCAAACCAAAAAACCAACCCTAACCTGGGTGGGAGTTGGGGAAAGAGGTCGCTTTCCAACAAGCAGAAACGTAACCTTTTGTTTTACTGAAAAAAAAGCCTTTCTTTTGCTCCGATGGAGTTTAGCAGCTGTACTTGAGCTGAACTTGAGCTGAACTGAATTCGGCTGTGGCCTCGAATGGCATGTTGGGAATCCCTGACTTTCAGAGTTCATGTGCCCACAGATGCTTTGCAGCCACAGAAGTGAAACTGCAGCTTCTCCTTCTCTTTCCTACTGCATGTGAGATTTTGAACAATCAGAATTTTGGAAGAAAGGCAATATTCTTGCTTGGAAAAGCATGTGAGACTTTACCATCTGCCAGGGCACAAAGACTATCATGTATCTTCTGCCACAGCTTTCTGTCATAGGCTTTGCATCTGGGACATTCTCAGAGGTTACCATATACTTGGGCAGCTGCTCTTGTTGTGGTTACATGCGGTTGCATGATTCATTTATGGTATAAAATTAGGGACAAACATGATAGGAAGGGTAAAGATGCATCATGATAAATTCTAGACTTTCCAATTGTCTTTGTGACCAAATCCTTTGCAAGCTGATGTTTCATGCAGTACTTGGTGGAAAGAAGAATCTGCCCACTCCCAAAATAGGAACTAGTTTTAGAAGATGAGACTACCAAGTGGCAATATAGTGTGGAAGGAGTCTATAAGTTTCTAAGTTTGCAGAAATAGTTCTTAAAAAAAAAAAAAAAAAAAAAAAAGCCATATGCATTGGCATCCAACAACTTAATAAAAGTTTAAAAAAAAAAAAAAGAAAACACAGCTCACCCTTTTCCAGGCTGTTGCCTGAGCAGTTCTGTACAAAGCATCTCTAGCATTTGGTATTTGCACCAGCATTATGTTGTAAAAAAACTCTTGTGCTAGCCAGCTTGCATAAAGTATTTGGCTTCCCTCCATGAAGACCTCCACCCACATTTGTTCAATAGCACTAACTGGCAGCATGATGAATTGTTTGACTTGCATTTTTTTCCTTAACTGAAAACTCTCACTGAAAGTAGACTTAAATGGAACAGGCTTTTATTTCAGATCTTAGATCTTGAGCCAAATCAATGTTCAAACTCTTCTTTTATATATTCGCTCTCTGTCTTGGGCATGTGTCTGTGTCTATTTTCTCACCAAAGAAGAGTCTGTGATAGTTTCCTGCCTTCCAGTAGATTGTGGGACCTTTGCTTAGCGTGTTCAAGTCCGACTCTACACAAAAATACTCTATTGTTGGCTTTACACCAGCCTTATAAGACCATTGATGCAATGTTTGGAGGACAAGTGTTGTAAAGTGGAACCAGGCACTTACCCTGAATAAGGGATGCACAGGCGTTCTGTGGCTAGCCCATTTTTTCAGTTGCTGCCACCCCAACAGTGGTTAAGACCAGCCACCAATTTTCTCTGCATATTTTATCTTCATTTATTCCCCTCTCTCCATTCTGAAATAGCACGGTGATGTGCTTGGTTAAATGCATTCACACGGAGGTGCCATATAGACACATCGGGTCAGAATTAAGTGGGGGCCAGTTGAGTTTCTGTCATTAATTTTGTACACTCATTTCTGTGTGCATGCTCACTTAGTAATTAGCAGACGATTTCTTTTGGTGTGGCTGCAAAATGCCAGTCTGCAGTTGTTAATCTGGGCATGAAGCCAAAAGTGAATACCTCAGTATGGCAAAAAATTCCCAATGTTTCAGAATTCCTCATGGCTCATAAACCACAGAGAGATAAAAAGGTGTTGAGGAAGAGGAGAGGAGAGGAAGAGATGGCCACAAGTGAGTTGCTTGGGCATGTTGATGAATTGAGCTAAACTCTTAGCTGTCAGCAGGGCTGTGCCGATTGGTACCAGCAAAGCGAGGAATTGTGCCTGTGGGTTGGGTGAAAGGAGGCTGTGATCTCCCTCGCCTTCCCTTTCATTCCCTTGGTATGATTTAGATGAAACTCTCTTTGCCTAGAAGTTGTCTTCCTACTCCTGAACTTCTTTTATTTCTCTTCTTCCCAAGTCCCCCTCTCAATCCCTGGGTGCCCTTGCTTTGGACTAGATCCGTACAGCCTTGGTGTGCACCCCTGTGGAGTAACACCAAGCACTGTTCCTTCCCCCAGGCTTCCTCTGCCCTTTCCTTATGTGTCTCACATGCATCGCTTTTGCTGAAGGTTTTTGCTGCTAGTCATCCCAGGACAGGCTGTCTGCATTTCTGCTTCTCTCCTCAGAAAGCTTGGGAACAATTCAACCAGGAGGCCAGAGGGAGATCAAAGGTCGCTTCAGACTTGCAGGCAAAAGGGTTGATTTGCAGCTCACTTTCTTTTACTTGAACTTAGGGTAGTGTCATTGAAAGAAATAAAATTCAAATGAAGTTTGTACTTTCATTCTTTTATTTGTGTGCACAGTATTTTCCTTCCCTTAATTGGTGAGATTTTGCAACCTTGAAAGAGGATTTTTTGTCTTTGGTTGTGGGGATTTTTTTTCCTGCCAGGAAAATTTTGATGTTGCAACATGGAAAACACAAGGCTTTGAATACTTGCCCTTTGTTAGAGAAAGAGCTCCATTAAGGGCTCGCATCTTTATACTGTTTATTGATGTGGAAGCCTTTCTTCTGAAGGCCCCTCTTTTCTTTTTCCTTAAAGAAAGGGCAAGAATTCAAATACTCGGGTTTTCCATGTTATAACATCTGTGTATTTAGTTAGGGCACAGAAGAAGGGCTGATAAAAGCCCCAGTGTTTCCCCATCACATGTTTTTCCCTGAGGAAAGCTCTTATGCTGGGGGCAGTGTGGCTGTATCTGAGAAGGAGCAGATGCATCAGAGTGACCAAGTGAAGCATCTGCCTCACCTTGTGCACAGTATGGGCCCATCATACCTCTTCAGGGTGACTTGGGATGTGGGAATACAGAACATAAACTGTGGTCCCTGCACTCCATCTGCTCAGTGCCCAGAATACTCATTCCCCAGCTGAAGCCAGTGTCTGAATGGGGTGCCCTCTCCCACCACACTGCTGCTGGAAGGAATACGAAGACTGTAGGGATGGTTTTCCTCAGCCTGAGACTCTTCAGTTTGACTTGTCAATTCAAATTAAGCTTTCCCTTGAGCTTAGCTACCAAGCTGCTGGGTTTTTCTCTGGCCCCACCTTTTAAAGCAGAGCTGCCTTGAGGAGAGGAAAACAAGACTTGGAGAGAGAAGTGCCATGAGCCATCTCACTCTGCAACCCATGGTCTTCTGACAGTGCCACATTCCCAGTTCTTCTGTTTGCTCCAGGGACTTCTGTATTTATGTTAAGAAGTCTAAGAAGCAGAAGATGCCTAGAGTCAGACTCCTTAGGGCTGTTCCTCTACCTGGCACTGTGAACCCATGTTCCTATCTGCCTGCTGACCCATCCAGCCCTCTTAAAGGCTTGCACATGTGCTGGACTTAAGTAGCCAAAGGGATTTCACTGGATGCTGCTTACAAAAATCAAGTTGTACACATTGTGCCTGCCTTTCTGAGCATGAGATCAAGGCAGGCAAAAAACAACTGCATTCTTTGCTTGAGCTTCACCGTGTGCAGCCACTCTTCTGGATGCTGGAAGGCAAGGTTCTCCGAGAGCCTCACTGAGCTGTGGTCAGGACTGGCTGCAGCAATGTGTAGTTGCTGCTTGGAACGGGCTGCTGGTGTCCAATCTGGGCAGTGAAATCCAAGGGTTGAAGGATAAAAAAATGGGTTTAGCCTGCCTGTCTGGTCATCTTTGGCCCCTTAGATGCCATGGACAGTGGAGAAACTCTCTTGAGTTGATCTGTACACCTGTCTGCCCAGCAGTGTAAAGATAAAGACATAGGAGGGAATTTTGCCTAGGTATGAGAAGAGGAGAGGAACTCACCTGCACAACCAAATCAGAGCACCCCAAAGGCTGGGAAGGCTGTGTTTGAATCTGAACTTCATCCAGCCTAGGCTTTAGAAAAAGCAATGCTGTGACTTAGATTTCACAGTATATCTCTGCCCTTGGCTTAGATTTACCTGCTTGTACCTTCAGATGGGCACTCAGACCACTGTCAGTTGTAGAGACATTGCCACATAAAGTAAATGGAAGCACTGAGTGCTTCTATTTTGGGACACAAATTCTTGTGTATTCCTGGGCTTCTGTGTCTGCTCAGAGGTGCTCTCTAAGTAGCCACGATCTTGCTTAACCCACCAGAATTCACAGGAAAATGGTGTGTAAAGCTGTATGGGGGCAGGATTCAATTAGCAAGGAGTTCATCACAACAGCTGGGTTCACATCCATTGGAAAGTGGAAAAGGCCATCTCTTCACTCAGCAGTCTCTTACTGGCAAAGCAGGAGACCTTCCTGCTGGGCTCTTACAGCCTAATTGCTCTTAGTTTAGTCTCCAACTGATTGCGTGATAGCTCTGTAAAATGGCTTTGCCCTCTTTCGATATCTGTTCCTAGCCAGACATAGTCCTTGGCTTCTCTCTCCTCGATCTTTAACCAAACCCTTTTGTTAATGCTCCTCCTTGCTTATTCTTTGGTCAGGTTTGTGGGAACTTCACCAAGTTTGCTGTTGGAAGTCCTTGGTCATGCACTGTGCAGCCTATGAATCTGATTTCAGTTCTTGGAAGAGTGTAGGGGAAACCCGCTGTGCTTTAGTCCAGCCTTGTTTCCACATTGGCTTTTATGCACTGCCAGTGGGGCAACTGCCAGTAAGAGGCAACTGCTGGTTTAAAGTGTACCAGGGGAGGAGAGAGTTCACAGTTCTTTTCTGTCTGTGATTATTTCTAAGTCTTCTGGCATCTTGTCTGCGGAAACGAGAACTTTAAAAGAAGGTGAATGCTCGCTAACATACTAAATCTCCTTACCCCTTCGGGAAGCCAGCCAAATCACCTTCTCCTAGTTTCACCTTCCTAAGGTATGTCCTTGCCACTTTCCATTTTCCTATAGGTAAAAGTCTTCCTGAAGCGTTTATGCCACAAGATTACACCAGAAGCCAAGCTGCTTGCCTCTGGCCCTTTTTCTGTGCTGATGCTTCCCAGGATGTGGTCCCGTCCTGCCGACGAAGGATTCAGATCTCACTCTCCTCTCTCACTGTTTACAATTCATGTAGCACAGAAGTGTTAGACTGGGGGGGTTTCTCTTTATGGAGAGCACAATTAAAGTTAAAACAAGAACTTTCTCTGGCCATCCACATGATGCTTTACTTCGCATGAATAACCTATCTGAGATTAACTTAAACCTTCACTGCTGCATGTCTTTTTACTTGCATTTTGAAAGTGCCATTTTAAATGCTGCCTGGACTTGCTCACCTTTCTACGAATGCTGCAAGTGAATTCCCTTTAAATAGCACCTGCTGACACAGCAGCTCTGCCTGTGTTTAGTGTGATGCCATGGCTGGGATCCAGGCAAGATAGGAGTGCCAGGAGCACAGCCCTGTGCTGTCCTTTGGGTATCCCAACAGACAACCCCCCAGCACTCATCTCCTGCCCTTCTGCAGGGGATGCAAAGCTTTGGAGGGTCAGCAGCTGGGGGATGGGTTGGTGGGTGCAAAAGCAGAGCTGGATGCTTCTCATGTGTTTCATGGGAGGTTTCCAAATATGCCAAAGTGAGGGGAAGTCCCTAAGCAAATTACCATGCAGAATACAGCACATCCATCTCCACCTTCCTGCCCACGGCTTGTGCTTGGGCACCTGCCTTGTCCTGAGGGGGAGCGAGGGCAGGAGAGCCCAGCCCCCTGCAGGAAGCTGTCCTATTCCACCCCAAGTTGGGTATGCGTGTTGGAGAGGGGAAGGGAGTTCGTGTTCTTCGGTGTGTGTGTTTGTGTGTCTGTTAGTTCTCAGCTCTCAGCCCTGCCCTGCTGTTGCGTCCAGCTGGTGCAGGAGTCAGATGAGGGCAACCCAGCTTCTCCGTACAGGTTGGGCAGGTAGGAAGGATTAATTTCCTCTTCCATCCTAGCCATGTGGCCCTGGCTCTATTCCATATTAACAATTCTGCCCAGGGCACAGAAATTCACCAGCACATGTAATGTCTTTGGGTTGTTTTTCATTTTCCTTTTTTTCTTTTTTCTTTTTTTTTTTTTGTACAAGCTCTTTTTGTAGAAGCCCTTTTCACTTTAAGGAATCATGGAAACAGACATTCAAAACCATCTAAGGCAGGTGAATGAATGAGGCTGAAGGCTTTAAAAGGCCTGCCATCACCAAGTAAGGTCTCCAGGTCCTCCAGTGTAGCTGTCTTTCCTCCAGACATACAGTGAAGGTGTGTGAGCAGGCTTGTGGGGTGTGCTGTGACATGCAGCATGTCTGCCTGTGGCCACCCTTGCTGATTCAGCAATTAACACCAGCAGCAAAGTGGGCTCTATCCTGGCCCCATCTGGAAATTGGGGCAGCCTGAGTACTTACCCCTGCAGGGAACATCATGCTAGGACTCTGGGCCTGCTCAGACTAGAATAACCCTTATCAGGACCTGCTGCTCTGTCAGCAGTGTGCTCGCACCACAGTTTCCATCCACTGGTGCCCTGGGCTTTCCCCATCACTTGTGGGCAGCAGATACTTGTGTATCTGTGTCTGTACAGTGGAGGCAGAAACAGTTTTCCCACCCAGCCCAGTTGATTGGTATGTGAAAACATTCCCAGTCATCATTAAGGTGTTTGCAACTAGGATACAATGATGCATTAGGACTATTACTTCTGAGCAGATGATGGACTTTGAGCTCATGCTACATTTGTACTGGCATTGCCTAAACTGATGAACTCCTCTTGGACCCTTCTCCTGCCAGTCAAAATCCTGGCAATGTACAAAGCCAAGGCACAAGATTTGGCACTGATGTGTGCATCAGTATGTGGTGTTTACCCAGAAGGCTCATGTATCTTGATCCACATGTGATCCATAAAGTAGCTGATGGGACCCCCTGCAAAGCAAAAGATGGAGAACCAGTGAGTTATGGTCACATTAGAGGGGAGGTTAATCTAATGGGGAACAGCATCTGGGTTGATGATACAGCTGGGGTGTTCTAGGGAAGCATAGATTTAGGCATTGTCAATGCATGGAATCATGATTGCTGTATATGTAAGTCACTTAAAGCTCTTCCACCACTTTCAATGAGCTTCTCAACATCAGCACACCATGTGGGACTAAATATTTAAGGGGAATACAGTCTTCCTCTGAAAGCACCTAACTGTGTAGAAATAACATCCAGGTATCGAGGAAAGGACAATGCTTGTAACTATTACTCTGGGTCATCTCCCAGCTCTGCTTCACCATGCACTTTGTAGATCGTCCCTGACATTTAAACTGGCATTCACTTACTCTTCCAGTCTTGGGTTTTTCCATACAGGGAACAGAGAGAGCTGGGAGAGGGAAAGATGGAGGATTGTGAAATACTTTAAGCCATACCTTGCCAGAGGAGTAACTCCCCAAGTTCAGTGGTCAGCATTTGGTACTGGAAAATGAAAGTAAAATCCATGTAGTCTTCTTCCCCTCTATCTGCTCCCAGCGTAGACGTGTGGTGAGTGGGGTCTGGAAGTGTTTTTTGTTTTGTAACAAGAAACCACCTTGTCTATCCAATTTGCTTTCATCAAATCTTGCAGCTCTTGAGAGAGAACCAAGCCCAGAGGAGGCAGAAAGGCCATTTAGGACACATAGCGGTGACAGCAGCTGCAGATCCTCACAGTAAACTAAAAACCTTTGTCTCTTCTGTCCTAGTTCTGGATACTGCAGGCCAAGAGGAGTTCAGTGCAATGCGGGAGCAGTACATGAGAACTGGAGATGGTTTTCTTATAGTCTACTCGGTGACAGACAAGGCTAGCTTCGAGCATGTGGACCGGTTCCACCAGCTGATCCTCAGAGTCAAGGACAGGTGGGTGCTGTGGAGCCAGGTGTTGCCTGACCCTCCTCCTGGAGACCTTGCCATGTGGGTGATTGCATGACTCGCCCTGCGTCTTTCTATGGGGGTTTGTGGACCAACATAAGAGGACTAAGTGGTTTACCTCTCCTGATAAACATGTAGTGCTTTCAATGTGGAAAAGTTCAGTAGTGTTATGATGGAGTGAAAATGGGTCTGGAAGGGAGAAACTCCTGACAGAATGGTCTAGCAGAGCAGTGTGAGAAAGGCAGATCAGACACCTTTGAAGGTAACCAGTTTGGCTGTGAAGAGGGAGCAAAGACACCCTGTGCACAGTGCAGGCACTTCGGGAACACCAGCAGGGAGTTAGCAAGCATTCATTCAGCCCTAATTTTTTAGCGTGTCCTGTCAGCATCCTCCCTTCCCTGGCTTCAGTTTCTGCCAAACAAACCTTAGAAGGTCCTTCATGATTTGAGTCTGTGAACAAGTGTCTTGAAAGAGATAACACTTCATGTTGGAAGAAAGCATATTTCTTGCAAGGGGTGTAATGCAGTTAATGCATCATGCTCTGCAGCAACCATTTTCAATTAATAAAACAATACTGGATAACTGGGGAAAAAGCAAGAGAGATTGTCTGCTCCCCTCCTTCTGCATTCATGGGAGAAGGTAGTGCTGGGAGTTTTGCTGTAGTAAGGAAATGTGTCCTGACAGAATGAGGGGAAACTGCCAGTTTATCTCTGAGATAACTCCCTCTTCCCATCCGGGTTCAAGAGGCGATGAATCCATTCTCACTGGGTGGGGTGTGAATTAAGCCCTTATATGTCTGCAGCTTTGAAACACTTAGTTTTTCCATTTATAATGGCTTTTAATGCTGGAAGTAATCAAGAAAAGCCACCAGAGGGTTCAGGCCTCGTTGCTGGCTTCCTTTCGCAGCTCTGAATAACTTCCCCACAGGAAGGGTTGGACCCATATCATGTGAGGTTGACAGCTGACAGCTCTTCCAGTAAAGCATCCAAAGCGGAGCCCACAAGAGTGAAAAGTAAAGGAAAACCCACCCTTTGATTTCATCTAAATGAAGAAAAATGTCAGCCACTCAGTCTGCCTCCCAGATCACAACAGTCTTTTCTTCACTGCCAGCTCAGCTTGGGGCAAATTAAATCTGTTTCTGAAAGCTGAAGAAGACGGGACAGCGTTTCCTGTAACCTGCCCCAAACCAATGTCGTTTTAATCTAATTTAACTTTGAGAAAGTACGATGCAGTATTCATTGTTTAGCTCTGGGCTGAAACTTTTACCCCTCCGTACACTTTGCAAACACTGCAGCTGGCGTCTGAGAAGCAGGAAGTGAAACAGGCTAGTGAAGTTGTTTTTGTTTCCCTGCTCAACGCCACCAAAGCGTGAGGAGCTCAATACTTCATCCAAAACCTGAGCTTGTACAGAAAGTCACAGCAGTAGGAGCAGCGTCAGTAAAGAAAGCGTCCTGCCAGACCCGCAGGTAGCTGTGAGCAGAGCATTGCTCTGGTTTTCAAGCAAGCAGGAGGTTTTGGCAACGTAAAATCCAGAGGAATTGCAGGCTGATGCTTTAGCTGAGCTGTTCAAAGCCTTCCTCCTGTTTCTTTCCATAACCTTCATTACAGTAAAACTTCCAACTGTAGTAGCTTTGTCCAACCAGCAATCAGATGGCTTAAAACAGGGAACAAAGTCCCCACAGAGTTTTATGCCTGATGTAAACAAGGCAAATGAGATCCCGTCCAAATGTAATCCCATTCTTATCAGTGTGCTGCAAGCCAAAAAGAAATCGAATAATCCAGACAAGCAAGTGTTTTGCTTCAGAGTGATCAGAGTCAAGATATATCAATGCTCAGGTATTAAAATTAAATCAAGGCCACATTATCAGAATGAATAACTGTAAGACTCATTTAAAATGCAGAGTGCAGTACGGTACTTTTTCAGCCAGAGCAGTGGGCAACATGCCAGAGAGAAGATGGAGCCCTTATCGTCTCGATGAAAAATGACACAAAAATGCTGTTTGAAAATCCAGAGTTACTCAGGGAAGTGTTTTACGCAGAAATTAGTATGGCCAGCTGCTCCTTACCCCAATAAAATCAGCTCTGTTACGGCAGAGAATGCTGAAATCATTTTAAGAAGGTTTAAAGTTAAATATAAGAAAATAATACTACAATAACTATCAATTACCAGAAGGGACCTCCTCCCTCCTAGCAGTGGGTAAAGGCCATGCAGCACGACTTTGTGTTCTGTGTCATGCAGCCAGAGGAGAGGTTCCCGGATGGGAGGTGGGTTGGGGTGGGCAGCAGCTGCACTGCCAGAACCTCCCATGGCACAATCTGCCTTGATTCCATTTAATCACCAGAGCGTGGGGATTTCTACCAGGGGAGAGCCTGATCCCCACACGTTGTCATGAGAGCCTTGCATGGGATGTGCTGTGGATAGGTGGGTGCCTTCTCAGGTGGTGGCTGAAGACTGTCACTTACACACCTGGTAAAGTTAGAGTAATACTGAGAGTATTATTACCGAGGTAGGTGGGTTTGGTCCAAAGGATGGTTGTTCATCAGGTTTTTGTTCCAGGATTAGAAGAAGGAGATGGTTGTTAATAGCATCTGGAAGCTTATCAAGACTCTTTTGTTCCCCCCAGGCTCCTTCCAGCTATGACTGTCACTCTTTCAATTAGTCTGGAGCTAACAGCTGATGGGGATCTTTGCTCCTAATCCTTTTCTCCCCCATTTCATGTCCCTCTAAGCACCAACTCCCAGAGTCCATCTTTTCTTCCCCCACAGTTACTCTCAGTGGATGACCAAGACATGAACTGACACCAGTTCCTCCACCATACCTCATTACCTTGCAGTGATGAGCAGCTGCCAAGTTATGCAGTTGCTGAGATGCCTTAACTGTTACAAACCAGTCCCAATCTCCTGTTCAGTATCTATCTCTATGTCTCAGTTAATTTTCTGACTAATTCTGTAGTTGTTTCTTCACCTAGTTGGATCTGCAGGCTTAGCTATTATCAGGCATTGCAAAAATGATGACACTAAGTCCCTGAAGTGCTTGCAAATAAGAATGAATGTGTGCATGCATGCAACTTGTCAAGTAAATTTTTGTAGTATGAACATACACATACCACAGTCTAGGAGCTGATGTGTGTTCATTTGGTCTTTCTTTATATTTCTCTACATGTATGTGGTGTGTCTGTAGCTGAAAACATTAGACGATGTCAGCATCAGAAAGTGAAACTTATGCTCAGCATTTTTTATTGTAGTCTGTTAATAATTGGGTGGTGGTTTTGATTTTTTCCAGAGAGTCCTTTCCAATGATTTTGGTGGCAAACAAAGTTGATCTAATGCATTTACGGAAAATTACAAGAGAACAGGGAAGAGAAATGGCAACAAAACATAATGTAAGTTTCTGGGATTGTTTAATTGGTTGTTGTAAGTCCCATTACAGGCATTCAGAATTGAATTCTCTGCTCATTTGGAGCTGAATCTCTTACATTTCTCTTACAATCAAACATTTGCTATTACATTTTCGACTACTTCAAAGTAGTAGCTATGCAGTTTCCTTTCAGTAGGACCGATTCATCACTGAATCTAGACCCTCTGCTGTGCACCAGGCTGTAGCAGAGCTGTAGCCATCACAAAGCTCTGTCTACAAGGTGTCCGTGAGCGGTGAGAAGTGTGGAATGTTCAAACGGGGGAAGAACGTGCAGTGTCCCAGAGTGAAAAGGCAAAACTGGGTATTAGGAAGTATACCCAGGGGTCTTTAGGAAGTGAGCTTGTTAAAGACAATGACGTTGCAGGGCTGTTAAACCTATATACATCTGGCCCACCATCTTAGCTGGGCATTATTTGTGCCATAGTATAACCTGAGAAATTGGTCTTGGATGGGTGTAGATCACATGCTACTCCACTTATCGCTTCTAAATGCCAGCAGTCCTGAATACCTGGAGGGAACTGAATGGAAAGGTAAAGCCAAACAAGCCTGAGACCTCTTGGCAGCTTGCTGTGCCTAAATGGCAAGCTGTGCAGTATTTCTAAACAAACCACAATGGGAGCTTGGCAGGGCAGGTTCACTCCCTCTCCAAGGAAGCTCCTTTCTGTTGGAGCCAGGGCACCTAAACTGCAGCACAACATGTTGCACCCATCTGTATGCGCATGCTTTGGAAAAGGCTGTGTACAAAAATACCTTATCAGAGTCAGTTTTATAAATCTGCCAGCGTGCTGGACAAGCACTCTAGGAGGCCCCATCTGGCTGTCAGACTTTGAAGGGTAAGATCATTTTACACTGAAGGGGAATTGTAGTCATGAAATATTCATGCAGTAGTCCTAATAAAATGTGGCAAGCAAGAATTTTTGGCAAGTGCTCATCTTTCAACAACCTTCGGCTATTTTCATGTCTGCAAGCACAGCTTAGGGGGAGGGAACATCTGATGACATGAAGTCTATGATTATTCTTCCCCAAACCTGGAGCTCTAATAGCAGCTGTTTTGCCTGGTGCTTATTCTAGGCCTTTTGTAAGCACTTGCTGACCTTGCAGTGAGCGTGAAGTTGTTGATAACAGTGTCATGACAACACTTTGTTTACCTGTACTTCCTTGGTCTCTTAGGCACACTATTTCTCCAGCCTTTAGGGTTTTTCATTTTGAAACTGGTTTGCTACCAACATGTAGTCTGTTACTAATCTCTTCCATGATATGCTTCTGACCTCCAGATTCCCTATATAGAAACTAGCGCCAAGGACCCACCTCTAAATGTTGACAAGGCTTTCCATGATCTCGTAAGGGTGATAAGGTAAGCTGCAAACTCTTAACTTGCTTACTGCCCGTGGATGGGACATGTAGGAGCCCTGGCCCAGAGAGCCACAATCTGACTTTTGGAGAGCAGGGGCCAGGTAGTTTGGTTGGGGGTGAGGTATTTTTGGGGTTTATTGAACTTTCTTGACCTTTATCTGCATAGGGATGTTACTAGTACTTGGTTACCCTTGCAGGACATCAGTGTTAGGCAGGTTGAGAACTAGCTATGGCTGTGATGAAAATACATTATTCAACAAACAGTGCAAAGCCTACTATAATAATCAGCTTTAAAAGGCCAGCATTAAAAGCTCTGGACCATTAATTTGGGTTTTCATAGCTTTGTCCTCTCAGGGTCTCATGTTGCCAGAGGTTAAAAACAACTAGCAAAATTCTACAAAATTCCAATGTTGTAGGTGACTTCTAACGTTTTCTGCTCACTAAATGGAAAAAATTAAGCCGCTTTGTATGAGAAACAGCATGATCTAATGGCTAAGCCACAGGTTTCCTCCTCAGACTGCAGAGGTTTGTTTCCAGTTTTGGCATGAGCTGCTTTTGCTCTCTTCGGCAAACGCTGGCTCTCGGGCACACCCCTGCTCTGGCTGCTGGTGGGAAGGGACTGCCTTCCAAAATCCCGGCTGCGCTGCAGGAAAAGAGCTGCACACACATCTCGGCGTCTTGGCTGATAATCTGAAATCTCTCAGAGAAGATTTGTTTTTCTGACACCAGTTGTCTGCCAGATTTTTCTGGGCCCTCATTTTTCATGTTTTGGGAGGGCGCTGAGCTGAAATCATGCTCCTCCCCGCCGTGCAGTCAAAGTGCCTCACTCGGCAATTAAACCATGATGCATTTATTCACAGCATATCTGTACTTGTGAATATCTTAGCACAGCCTCAAGTCAGCCTCTATCAAAAGCAGATGGTACTGCCCACTCTTCCCACATGTCTCAAAAGCAGGGGGCAGAAAGTCTTTGGAGAACTACAGAGCTGAGCTGGAAATGTCCCAAGCTATTTCCTAACTGTTCTGTAACTCGGCATTAGCTCACTAAATATTACTTTTGTGTTACAGTGAGCTCTTACCACCATCTATTCTACTCTGGGCAAAAAAAAACCTAACAACAAACATAGCCAAAATAAGATTTTGAGGCTCTGTTTCCTTTCTCTACATAATGTGACTCCAGACAGGCTGGAAGGAGCATTGTAATGAGACATCACTAAATTCAAGCCCTGAAAATGCACTCCATAACCTCAAATATAGGTGACACACCTCAGGACCCTGAGTAGTTACTATGAAAGCTATTGCCAGCCGGGTGAAATCCCCCATGGCATCAGAGGCACCAGAGATGTTCACAAGAGCTGGAAATTGGGTTAAGTCAGAGATCATAGAGATACTGTGTGCTGTTTGGTTTGGTTTTGGTTTTTGTTGGGGTTTCTTTGTTGTTGACAGTTGGACTTGATGATCTTGGAGGTCTTTTCCAACTGGGGCAATTCTGTGATCTAGCTGGTCATTTGCCACAACGTAGCTTTACTTAATCTTTGGACATTGCCAACTGTCCGCAGCCATAGGATGTATCACCCACCAAGTATTGATTTTTGGGGTTTTTTAAAGTGAGTTTTTCCAATAAAATGTAACTTCATAGCTCCTTAATAACAGTGTCATTCCTGGAGTGCTTTACAAACGTAGAGGCTCCTCAGAGCCCCTGTGAGTTTGCAGGGTGAGAACTCTCATTCAGGGTTGGCACTGTTTGTGCTCCTTGTACTTGGCTGATTCCCAGTTTATTTAGCATCATGCAAGAAACTGTTGTCTGGAAGTAATCCAGAACGGAGTGGAGTGATTGAGTCCACCTGGTAGATTTATTTTTTTTTTTTAACTTCTTGAAACCCCTTTTATGCTGCAGCAGTGTGTACACAAGGACTGTCACAGAAGAAAACTTGAGTGGATGAGGGACATGGTTTTCTGGATCCCTAAAACAGTTCCAGAACACTGTGAACAGCTTGTGGCTGCTTAGCATTTATCCAAATTTACTTTAAAGTATTTTTTTTGTTTCAGCTATTTAGTTTTGAGCTTTAAAGTTTTGTGTTTTTCATGCCTCCAGCCTTCATGCTTGCTGAAAAAAAAAATCTTATTAGTTAAAGCTGAGTTTTTCAGGTGGTTGCAAGCATTTGGGAGTGGAGGCTGTTAGCAAAACACCAGCTAAAGCCATAATGATTTGTCCCCCGGCCATGTTTCATCCTGGTCTGGATAACTTGATCTAAACACTCAGTTTAGTGCCTGGAATACTACATAGCAAAGAGGCTGGTTTTGAACTATTCAGACTTTCAGGCTGGTTATTTAGACACTGTTTGAATCTATGGAAGCTGCTGGTGTTTCTGTGGTTTATCTTGCAATAAAATCTAAGTTTACGGGCTGCCTATTGGGTGGTTAAACTACAAAGCCTTCATCTGTTAAATGTGCACCACTGGGCTGAGTGGCTGCTGCAAACTGGTACAGTTGCAAACAAGCATTTAGGCAATGCCTCCTCTTAATGAAAAGGGAGAGCACCCAACATAATGTGAGCTTGCTCACAACCCACCTGACTGATGGGGGTTACCGCGGTGCCGTGCAGGAGGTCTCAGCTGTGTGTTTCTGGTGGCTGTGACTTCAGACTGCCGAGGACATCTTTCTGGTCTCAGCTTGCTCTCCGTGCTCTGGTGCTCTTCACAACTTCCAGAGGAGGCCAGAGCCCCATCCACAGCAGACTATTTCATTGTTATTTTTTAGTCACCTTCCATAACCAATTCCCCAGCAGCGCAGATGGCTAAGGGCAATGTCAGCTGAAACCCTCTTTCCTCTTTCCAGGAGGGTTTGTTTCTCTGTGCACTTTGTATCTTTTTCATCCTCTTCCCTAATGAGTGTTAGCAGTAGCGTGATGGATGACAGTTGCATTGCTTAAGAGCATCTCTGCTTCTCAGAGCAGCCCCCTGGCAGAGGAGGAAGCAGCAGATCACCCAGAGCAACTCGAGGCATAGTGCCCTGGCAGGACGTACATCCCCGCCGTTGGACCTAATGTTTGTTTATGGCTTCTTTCCTCCTTCCTTAAAAACACGGGCGGTTCTCTTGTTAGCTGTGTGGCATGAAAAGCCATGTGGTGATGGAAGGGCATGTGGTGATATATATGTAAATATACGCGTGCATTAAAATATACATATATCCAGTTCTACTGGCTGCCCAGGGCTCTGGAAGCTGATGTCTGCCCTTGCCTTGTGTCTCACCTGCTTACTTTCCTTTCTGTCTTGCAAAACAGGCAACAGATCCCAGAGAAAAGCCAGAAGAAGAAGAAAAAGACCAAATGGCGGGGGGACAGAGCCACGGGCTCCCACAAACTCCAGTGTGTGATTTTGTGACAGGACCGCCTGGGAGTGCCTTGGACTCCTCCCTCCTTCCCCCTTGACGCACTGCCAACCCAGGCGAGGAGCAGCAGCGCGATGCCTGCCCGGCCCCGCTGCCCCCCCAGAGTCCCCACAGTGGCTGCAGCCTGGAGGAGGTGGCTCCAGGGAGTCCGGACCCTCATGGAGGGGGGCTGCATGTTGAGGCCGGTGTGGGAGCCACGTGAATGGGAGGCAGAAGGGATCAGCAGGACCTTGACTCTCGAACATCCCCAGCGCCTTCCAGGGGCCTCCACGATGTTTATTTAAAAAAAAAGAAAAAGGGGGGGGGGGGGGGGGAAAAAAAAAGAAAAAAAAAAAGAAAAAAAAGAGTGTTGTGTTTTTACC
>WUAM01000431.1:64956324-65000811 GCA_024336885.1 Actenoides hombroni | reverse complement strand
GTGTGGAGCACGGTACAGAGACTCCAGAAATGACAACAAATATAAGAACGGAGGGTAGGGAGAGGAGGGAGGGGCAATGAAAAGAAAAAAGGAAAAAAAAAAGGAAAAAAAAAGTGTTGGTTTTATCTGCAAACATTTCTCCTTGTGATCCATTTCTGAACAGCCATGAATAGCCCCCCTGTTTGGTACAGTCGTCTGTGTATTTGTGGGGGAAGGGAAAGGGCTTTTCTTTTCTTTCTCTAATATTTTTTTTTCCTCTTCTCCTTTTTTGTTGTTTGCTCGGCGAGTGCTGGGTTGCACAGAAACACGGCCAGGGTTAGATTTTTTGCACTGAACTCTCTCTTAGGCGGCAGTGCCAAAACACGACTTCATATGAAAGTGCATAGATTTGGAGGAAGAAAATGAATTCCAGCTGCTCTGGGTGCTCCAGACATTGTGTCAGACTCTGGAGGGCAGCCAGCTCACAGACCATAAACTCCAGCTTAGGAAAGGAGGTTTGAGCTTGGATTATATTTTTTTTTTTCTTACCCTTTGTCAAGAGGTTTTGTTTCTGGTTTGTAATTTGGGGCATGTCGAACTTGAGATGTTTTGTTAACCTGGAAGTATTTAAATTAAAGTAATTTACAAATGGAAGGGTATGTCATCTTTAAGTGGGGGGGGAGGAGAGGGGGGGAAGGGAGAAGGGAAGTAAAACCTGAACTGACTTTGTTATCTGGGTGTTAAATTTCTCCCTCATAAATGTGTGCAAAGTGGTGTGATCTAAATCCCTCTTTATTATTCCTTAACCTTTCCCTGCAAAGCTGCTCTCGGGTACATGAATTGTTTTGTTTCTCCCAGGCTCATCTCTCATACAAAAAAAATAATTCTGTTTGTGGGCTTTGGCTCAACGTTTCTTCATTTCTTCTCCCTCCATCACAGAGAACTGGTGAAGTTTGAAAATAATTCAAGTGGGATGTGTCTCTTCATAAGCTTACTGTATCTAAAATGTCTCCCTGAAAACAGCGAAGACTAAATATCTTTATGCCTTATGAAAAGGCAAGGCAGAAAGCCTGCAGCCATTCAAGCAGCCATCTGTGAGACCAGAAATATGGTTGTGCACATCCTGGAGGGGTCACATTTTCTTTCACACCTTTCCTAGCACTACGAATTGCGGTAGCAAATTTTTCTTTAATTTAATGGATTGTCATCTGCTGGACAGAAGCCATCAACTCCATTCACAGGGTCACCAAATCCATTTAAAAGTAACAACTTGATTTTCATCAGCTTGAATCCTATTCAAATATGCTTTATGGGCATGACTTGAAATATTGGCAGAGTATGAATGTCTGAGATTTATGTGTCTGAATGCAGAAAATCCTGGAATTGGATACTGAAGATCCATTCAAGATGGTGCATCATCACAGATGTAGTTGTTTATGTTTGTCTTTGCAACGTATTTGCCACCGCATTTTATTTCTTGACTCTTTGCCAGGCCACCTTTTAAAATGGGAGTGGACTGCTGATTATTTTTCAGGTGAGTGAGGCTAATGAAAACATTTTCCTAGTTTATCCAGTCTTCATCACAGCCAGAAGATGGCAAATGTCTGTGGCTGGCTCAGCAAGCCGCTTACTGTAATGCTGACTCCGCTGCCTCCGACCCTTTTGTGTGATGACAGATGCTGGGGATGGATTAAGGAGGGGGATATTGGAAAGAAATATCTTTCATGGACTCTTAACATTGGAAGCGGGCCATATGCTTCAGTAAAGTTGCAACACCCTGTGTCAACTGAGATCTGGCTCTAGACCATTGTACCTTTTCTCCCACTATATTGTTTCCTTGTTGGCTGAACTGTGGTGACTGAAACCAACTGGATCAAATCCCAGCTCTTGAGACCTGCCACTGGCATCCAGGGCTGAAGAGCTCCCCGTAGGCATCTCATTTGTTCTGCCTTGAAAACCTCTAGTAAATCAGAAGGTATCTGGTATTTGCAACCAACCCAATTTGCTGTAACCCCCATTACCACTTTTCCTGCCAGAATCCCTGTCTAGCCTGACTACCGGCTTATTCTTTTTTTAATTACACACATCTAATGCTATGGAATATACACACAAGAAGATGATGGCATTTGCAAGGAGCCCCATTAATACCCCTTAGAGCCCTTCCACTTAAAAATAAACCTGATTTCTGCTGAAACCCCTCATCTTTATTATTTTTATCTAAACCCTTGGGAATACTCGCTTGAAAACAGCATGTGTGTATCTTGAGTCACATCTGCTGGGTACTCAGCACTGCATGTGAGAAATTATCTGCTTTTTTTGATGCATCTTAATTGTTTCTTCAGCTTCTTTAGCAACTAACGGCTATTGCAGAATAACAGGGAGGAAGAGAAAGAAGCAGATTAACAACTGATTACAAATAGTGGCAAATGGGGAAAGTATACGTCTTCTATGTTCATCAACCTGTTTATATTAAGGAGTGTTTTCCAACAGGGATCACATCTCTAACGAGTCTAGGGTGCTCAAATTAGCAAGGTATATAAAGCCTACTGGCATCTAACTTGCCCTTTCATATTCAGGGCTGTTAGGAAACTGAGAGCACCTTCTCTCCTGTACACGGCACCTAGAGATCTGAGTTGTGAGACACTGGTTGGTGGTACGTATGCTACAGAAAGCATCAACTGTGTTGGTGGGCAGCTTATTTTTCTGTGGAGCATCCAGTAGATAGGGTCTTTTTTGCTGTGGTCAGAGACAGTCTGAAGAAGGGTCCTTGTAAGGGTGTGCTTGGTGCTTGTTTGCCAAAGAGCTGATGGTCCAAGTGACCTAGCGTCACTTTCAGCCCCTAGGTAAATCTGCAGTCACTTGTCTCAGAGCAATCTAGTTCCTCTTCTACTAAATAGGAATTTAGAAGGTAGAGCTGGCTATCGCATTACCTTGCTTTCAATTCATACTTTCAAACAAAATGAAAAGAGGGATAAAACCTTGCAGATTTACTTTGATAATCAAATGGCTTCCATTTTTCATTTTAGACACTGGATATTTGTAAAACAACAAAAAGTATTCTTAAGCTACACAAGTTTTGGCTTTGTAAAGGTGCTATCACGTCCCCAACCTGGGATGTCTTCCCAGCTGTATCACTATCTTCAGGTAAATTGTGTTGCTGTTTCATCCCTCAGGTCCTTCTGCCTATAAAGCAGACACTGGCTTGTTTTCTTACTGGTTTTTGAGATACATGGCATTTATTGTACAAGCAAAGTCATCCATCTGTCTACCTTTGTCTCTCATTTAAGGAAAATGTTGGGTGGGAAGGAAGAGAATGAAAAGTACCTGGCTGAAATAAACACATTTTCCTCTGGCATGAGCAGAAGCTTTAATTGTCCCCCTCTGCCTGCCAATTCTAAATAGAACAAAAGCCTGATAACACCAAAACCAAACAAATTCCACCTGTGTAGGCCTGCAGGTGATGGGCTTCCTACAAACCTGCTTTCTTGGCTCTCTTTGCCAAGGCCAATGCTATCGATGGCAAAGCTGCTCAGTGACAACCTGGGTACATCTAAGTAAACCGTGTTCCAATGATAGTGCTCCACAGAAAAATGCTGGAGATTATGAACAAGAGCTTAACAAGAGGCTGAAATTGCTTGGTTTGGATCAGACGATTCAGTTTACCAAGAGGCCATTGCAGTATGTTGCTCTATTCCTTAATCTGTCATCATTAATTTTGGCTGGCTCTTTAAAACCTACAGCTGTACTAGAATTTGTAAACTGGGATAGGCTGAGAGGTTTAGACATACATGTGTCTCATCTCAAGGAGACATGAGTGTTACTAGGCACGGAGAGGACAGCATTGTAATGCTAGCTCAGGCTTTTCCTTTTTTTTTTTTTTTTTTGTTGTTGTTTGTTTGTTACCATCCTAAGGCTAGAAGAGACAGCCCAGAGCCTTGTTCAGCTCCAGTGATTTCAAAGGATGGTCACAAAATCCTGCTGAAGTGCTTGGGAAGGAGGCAATCCCTTCAAAGCTCTGCTAGGAGTAGAGTACAGTGAGGAACAGAGAGTATAAGAGTGTTTTCAGAGACACAACTTGGGGACTCCTACAGATGTCAGGGTTCAGGTATGTATTTACTAATGTGAGAGAGAAAGGGCTTGAGAGAAGTCTGGCATTAGACAAATAGCCAAGCCCCTGTGAGAACTACCACATCAACCTGTGTACCTGGGACTGGACAGAAAAGGTCTGTGTCTGGAAATCCCCATTCTGAGTTGGGGCCCAGTGGCCAATCTGCTCTGCTGTAGGTTCGACAGAAAGGAGAACCTTTAGTGCATGTGTGAAGTACTGCATTACAGCTACATAGCAAACATTACAGTAGAAAAGAGGCAAAGGATGCTGTGGCACAAGGAGAGTTGCAGTTTGGTAACTACTCCCTATGCTGGGAGGTCTGCTGGGGCCAGTGGTCCCAGCAGCTCCCTTCTGTGTCTTGCATATGTGTATTTAACGCCATGTGAGATACCTTGGAGTATCCAGGGCATTTGCCTGGAAGTTTCAGATGTAACACAAGACCTATGGGAGATCTGTTCCTTTCTGGAGCAACATCTAGCAGCCAGCTAAGGTTCATCTGAGCATTTGAAATTACTCCAAATGCATATCTTAGAGCAGCTAGTTGGTGGTTTGAGAGCCCTCTTCTACTTCATAGCAATGCTCTGAGTAAACTTTGTGGCTATTTCGAGTATCAGTGGATATTTAGCTCTTCTTCTGTAAAGTTAGCTCACCTGATTTTGAGGTACTTGACAAAGCATCAAAACAAAGCCTGAATTTTTGCAAAATGTATTAACTGCATCTTGCGGCCTAAGCAACCTCAGGAGTATCACTTGCACAATTAGCCTGTAAATAATTCAATATTTAGCTATCAGGGATTCCATCAATATTATGCAGACTTTTTGCTTCTTTTTCTCTTGCATGCAAGTGAAATAAATATTTCATGGATGATCTCACAGATATGGTTTCTGGGATGACATGGGACTTGCTTGCAGCAGAACAGAGCAGAGAGATGACTCGGCTTGTGCTGGATTCTGACAGAGACGAGAAGCAGCAGAACAAAGGTGTGCTCTGGTTTGTTGGGGTTTTTTCCCACCACTGTGGCAAATTGCTGCTGCTTCCCTCCAGCTCCAAGAATTCACACGTAAGTGGCCAGCAAATCAGGTAGGCCAAGCCATTGGCAGGAGAAACGTGTGTCCTGCATGTGGGTACAACGTGTGGGTGCTGCGCTGCTGCAGTGTGCGGTGCCAGAGGGAGCGGGACAGGGGAGCAAGGCTCATGCTCAGTTTCTGAAACCTGCCAGGTCAGTGAGCACAGGGGTTAGGGGTTAGCTCACAACAGTTATGGAATGCCCAGCGATGCTGAGTGCGGAGTAGAGACAGGCAAAATCCCTTAATCCTAGCAGATTTGGGACAGCTTTTTTATTTCTTTTGAATTGAGAGCTCCTTTTGCGAAATCCTGGGGGACCAGCAATATCATACCAAGCCCAACACAGCAGTCTGACTTGCCGCAAGTATTACTACTTCTCTGGTTTCCACCCCTCCTCCCAGCTCTCTCTCCTGCAGACCAGGGTATGTACTACATAGTCCGAGAGCTCAGACTAGGCATGTGGTCAGGCCAAGGAGCCAAAGAGGAGTGACTCAGACAAAATCCTGGATTTGCTCAATAAGAGAGCATGAGCAAGAGGAGGATGAAGGGGCTTTGTGAATCGGGAGCCTGTTGTATAAAGCCAAATCCTCTGCAAATCTGTGTAAGAGACATTGTACAGTCTGTGATTAAGACAATCTCTGCTGAGAAGTCAGCCCACCTGAACAAGTCATGAACTGGTCCTTGGACTGCTGCACGCAGAGGTGGTTGTTGTGTGGCTTCTGTGACAGCGGCTCCTCTCAACTACAGTAGCCAAGCCTAACCAGCCCAAGACTCAGTCGGGCATTTGGCATGCCTCTTTGCATCTCAATAGCCCACATCCCCTTAAAGCAGGAGCCCTGATGCTGGGAACCCATTGTAAGGTTTGGGCACACGCTTACGGGGCAGAAGTTTCTTTTCTGCAGGCTCCATAATAAGAGCCATGTTTCAGTCCCTGGGATGCGAGCCGACAAAAAGCAGGAAATTCAAAGTGAAAGCTGATGCGCTGGGCTCTGCTCGCACAATTGTGGAGGTTGAACAAAGCACAATAGTGTGAGCTGGGGACAGGGTGCTGTCCTCTGGGAGCTTCCTGCCTTGCCTCGCCCCTGTCTCTAAACCTTCACAAGAGCTTAAGCTGGTTTCTGGCATTGGGTTTCCCACAGAGCTGGTCACAGAGTTTCATTCCCACGTTTTTTGCTCGGCTTGGTGAAGTCTCATTGTCTCCTCCAGCACCCTTTGGCCAGAACGGTTAGTTTGCTGATGGGGGGGTGTTTGGGCAGCCTCTGTCAGAAGGTGCCTTGTGGGGAAAAGGAGGTGCAGCAGGAGATGGGTAAAGCAAAGCAGTCACACCAGCAGTATAAAATACTTAAAATCAGAGGTGGCACTCTGCTAGGTTTTTGATGGTTTTACTCTAGCAAATAATAATTACTCTGGGAAAATTCACATGATACCTGCTGCCTTAAGAAGAGAGAAGTAGGACTAAAGATTTTTCATTTCATGATCTCAAAGCATTCGTGATTCAATCCAACAACTTTGCAGTCAGGACACTCAAATGTGGCAGATCTTGTTCTGTAGGATGCAGAAACAAGAATGCAGAGATCTGAAGCACAGAGAAAGGAAGAATTGAAGTTGGTGAAATGCCCAAACACCTAGCACTGCTGGGACTTGTGCTCAATTTGCTTCAAGCTGTGAAACTACAATTAGCATAGACTTAACTGAAGATAAATATTAAATGCTGAAAGAAGAGGTCTAAGGCCAGCTATCTTGAGAGGTGCAGTCCCTGACACAAACTGCAAATACCCACTAGATACAGGCTGCTTACACAAGTAGCGTATTCCCCGGTATTTTCCATTGATCTTTTTTCCTAAACAATCCTTCCTAATTTGTGATTCAGCTTATCACATCACAGGGATAAAATAAAAATGGAAAAAATTGCAAGTTCTACTTCATTTAGGGAAAAAAGTTTACTCTTTGTAAAATGCCTTTGGACTTACTTACATGGCTGCTTTTGTGTTTCTTGCAGGATAAAAGCTTGAATCCTTCTTGTCCTATGGAGTCTCCAGTGCTGGTGACTGTACCAGTGATGGGATGCCCTGGAAGAACAAAGCTGTGAGCACCAAGCATAAGCCACGTGAGCCCACAGCTAGGCTGCTGTTTCTAGTTTCCAAGGGGCAAAGGCTAATGCTTATTTTTAAAATGACAGCTCCTTTGGCCATGTTGTCCTAAGGCAACAAAAAAGAAATTATGCTATCTAATGCCAGTGTGGCTATTCCGCTTAGCATTCAGAAGACCTTCAGAACTGGCCATATAAATAATGTTGCTGATGCCTGTGCCAAATAAGTTACTTGTGCTTCTTGGGCCAGAGTTAGCATCAGTCTGACCAGTGCTATAGGGAGGAAGGCTGCCTATATGTTCCTTATGTTTTATTGCCAGCTAATGCCAAACTGCAAGCTTATTCAGCCCTAGCAATGATCTCAGTTGTGTTTCCTCCTCTTGTGACCAGTATGGGACTTGTAGCATTGAAAAATCAATGTGTGTGGCTATACCACAGCACCTTTTACCGCCCAGATGCCTCTTTTCAGGAACAGCCTTTTACCACAGTCTCTGTAAAGGTGGGACAGATTTAGTGTTCCTCCCTGGATGGAAGCTGGTGCCTTGAATTTGATGGTGCAGGCTTGGATTTGTGTCTACTGCACAGAGCAGCTTCAAGGACAGGGTCATATTCATTGTCAAGCTGTGTCACTAAGGGAGTCTTAGCGTCAGTTTGGGCAGTTCGGCTGTTGCCCAGAAATTAATCCCCTGCATCAACCAGCTGAGGACAGGAACAATTTGTCTGTGTTTCAATGTTGTATCAGGATTAGCTGTTTTATATAGAGATTAGACCCAAGGAGAGCATCTGTGATGAGAGGTGGCCTTACCTGGCATGTGGACTGGCCTTGTCCCAGAGGTCTCTGTCAGTCCCACCAGCCCCTTGTAACAATGTCCAGCAGATAGGGTGGGTGGCACAGGGCCCTTCGGACACAGCCAGCTGTGCAGCATCTGCTATGACTGGGTAGGTCAATAAACCCTTGAGACCCCTTCATGTGTGTGCAGGGTAGGTACTGTTGGAAGGCTGCCAGGTGCTGGGCACCACTGGAAACCCATTGGGGTTTTCAGTGAGGGCATGCTACGCTTTTCCAGATCCCTCCTGTCCCCTTCTCTTACCTACTGGTGAAGAAAATAACCCAAAGAATGACTGAAAAGCAGAAAAAGCTTCTCTAATACCTTAGTCCTTTGTGCCCCTTCTCAGTGAAGGGTGGGAGTAAAACTGCCCCAAAAACAACAGTGAAAAAATTGCTGGAGGGGGAGAGTGTAAAAAGGAAACTAAGCAATCTGCACTTGCATTAGTGGCGAATGTTTTTTATTTTTACTGTTATTGGCTATTCAATCACTTACCTAAACAAAGAAAAGGAGAAGTGGAAGCAGCATCCTTAAATCAAACAGAAGATTTCAAACAGCTCACAAACTTTTTCCAAATATATGAATCTTCCTAAGACTCTTTAGCCTATTAGTTAGACTTAAATAATCATGACCTAGTACTTACTGAATAACTAAAATCTTTTGAGAGTTCACATTTATACTCCAGGAGATCATTGTAAAACAAAGGGCTGAAAAAAATCCCATTTGGGTGTGAATATTTAATACGGCATTTGGAAAGCTTGCTCTGACATCAGTTTGGGCAGATAATCAAATAAGTATTAGAACACACAATTATGCAGAGATAAAATTAGAACAGGACAAAGCTTTAACTTAAGCCAAAAGAGAATGGTTTATGAAGACCGTTTGTTCATGGCATTTCAAACACAACTGGAACAAATCACCAGAGTTGTTACTTTATATTCAGGATTATAGATTAGTGGCAGTAGCAGTAGTACCTGGTATGTAAATACAGGATGGATGTTGGGTTTGTCCCTCAGAGACCCACTTCAGCGCCTTTGAATGTTAACTGGAGCCTTTCTGTTAAATCAGACAGGCTTTGGATAAGGCTCCATCACCTTCTGATGAGGGAGTCCCACAATTCCTTTAATCAGCAGCTTGCAGGATAAGCAGAAGTGAAACATACTGCAAAAGCCAAGCTCCAACAGGAGTTCTGTTCAATTATGTCTTAACCTTAAACTGTAGCTAATGTGTTTTTACCAGATGTCCTGATGAAATACTATTAAGAGCCGGTGCATTGCATTAATTAAAGTGAAATTTCATAATGAATTCTTTTTGCAAGGCAGCAGGGATGAATTGGTGACCTACATAACCTCCCTTCCCTCCGAAACAGCTTTCTGAACTAATGAAATTAATCCCCCCTGGTTGTGGCAGGAGAGCAGAGGGAGCTGTGCTTTGCATCCCGGCGACACACTGTGACACAAAGAAATCTGGGCGCTTTCTACAAAGACGATGGCTTGCCTTTCATTGTGTCTAGCAACAAGAGGGAACTTTCAAAGGCAGGAGCACTCTCCATTAAGGGCACCTTACATAACGAAAGGCTTCTGAAAGCTCCATTAAAATTCTTGGACAGTGTCCTCACAGGGAAGTCGGGAGATAAACTGGCTGACCCCCTACCTTATAAACCAGCACAAACACATGAACGGTTAAATGCACATTTCTTTGAGTGTAAGAGGCTTAGGGTATGTCATTAAAATATAATCCACAATGCACAACAAATATACACACAGCTGGCAGGCTCAAACCCATTTTTGCAAACGTTAGGAGAGAAGCAGGAGAGTAAGTGTTAGATAGATTGTGTATGTGGGGAGAGGATGGAAGGAGGGGAGGCCTCTCTTCCCAGGCATATGTTTTTAAAAGAGAAAATATGCCTATGAATTCTGATTATGCCCATGTTAGTACATTTTTATCCATGGTGGTTCGAGATTAAAAGTGATTTATGGTGTTCCTAAGTCGCAGCAGTCTACGTTTCTCTAAGCCATTACAGTGCAATCAAAACAGTGCTTGTACCAATGCTGCATTGTGCCAGCAAGTCCTAATTGCCTGAAAGATAATGGTGTCATTAAAGTCTCTTGCCTCTCTGAGCCTTGTGCTCCTCAACAGAAAAGATGCTTTTATTGTTGGTTTCAAAGGAGCCCTCAGTCACTGCTAAAGCACGTTGTCCATTCAGAGGTACTGGGCGGCTGTATTCTGTAGCTGCTTTATTTCTCTGCTTTTCCCTTCTTAGGCAGTGGACAGAGGAGGGCAATGGAGAGAAATGTGGAAAAAACTCTGACTTTTCATTAGGCCAAAATATAAATCAGATATTACTCGGTTAGACACCATGAAGGGAAGAAGTGGCTGAGACTCGTTAGGCTTTTAGCAACAGAAATGGAGATTGCTTCTGTGAAAGGAGGCACACTCCACAAAAAATTCCAGCTTCACCAATAATTTTCAATTCATTAATCATTCTGACAGAAAAACTGTGTCCAGTTTCTTTATTCATACAAAAGGCAGGCAGCTCTGCAATTATGCCTGAATTCATAGCCATCCTTCTTACTGGACAATTTCAATTAAGAAATGACCTCTCCCTAAACCATTCAATTCTGCTACATAATTAATTGCTGTCTTCATCTGGTAACATCCTTCTAAAAGGCAGAAAGACACTTAAGCAGGTAAATCAATCACTTGACAGTTTATGGGTGTGAGGATATTTTAAACAGTTGTTTATTTACCTGCACTCTGAACCTTGCTAGTTCTTGTGCTTTGAGAATCACCTTTCTGGTTGCTTTGCACAGTGCCCTGCTCAGTCAAGGAGCCCATCTTCACTGGGCTTAGCAATACAAGACCACGTGAAGATGACAGTGGCATTCACAGGTAGCCTATTAACAAGTACCTTCAGCATTTTTGTCATACAAAACTGAACAGAGATCTATTTAATCTCTAAGGCCTATGACAAGTACTATCTGCTGAGTACAGTAAGAGGCTTGGTTTGCAGAGGGACTGTAGTCCATCTGACCTGCTACCTCATAAAACCATTGCAGTTAAATGTACACTGAGTTCTGCCTAAGAGACTTACAGCAGGCCATTACAGCATAATCCAGAGTGCTCACTAAATGCCTGCATTACAGAGAAAATGCTTTGTGCTGCTGGTGCAGGGTACTTTCAAGCAAAGCATGTGCACTTTGCAGTTTACAAAAGTAAACCAGCTCTCCACAAATTGGCACTCAGACCATTTTTTTCCTTTCATATTTTCCCCCTCCTTATCTGCCTTCCATTCTCTTAGCTGCTGCCTTTACTCCTCCATCACCACCTTTCCATCTTCCCTCCGTATTACCCACCATAGCTGGCATGAGAGCCATTCTTCATTGCATCAGCTTCCTGGAGCATTCTCTGTTGTAGTTTTTGCCAGTGACACTCCATCTGTTTAAGACTTACTGGCATTTAATGTTTTTTGATTGCTGAAGGCTTTTTAAATGTAGGATCTAAATTGTGGTCTTGCTGCTCAGGGCTGTGCCTGTAGTGGTGGCACCAGAGCAGGAGCTTCATCTGACTAAAGAGGAGTCTCAGCCAGTTGGATAAGTGGAGGGACCTTATAGGTGGAGGGGAGGCAGTTAATAGACAAAGAAGCCCTTAATGCTGCTTGTGTGAAATGTGAAGGGGGGGAGATAGATTGTTTAAAACCTAAGTCCAAATTTGGAATACCCCCCTGGGCATATCCTGCAGCAGCCTGCAAGATGAGGCGGTCCCAGCAAGCCAAAGGGGCTCGTACACAACCACCCTGGAAAGCCCCGGGCAGTGGTGTGGGCAGTTCTCCCCAGCCTCCCGAATCCCCTTGTGCACACCAGGCCCTGCCAGGGACCTGCTCAAGCCCCGCAAAATGTGAGGTCAGATCTTAATCCAGTGTATTCAAAATAGACACTGGTTTACTTGTTTTTATAAAGGACCAGAGCACAAATGGCAGTAAATCCATGAGCCTTGTGGCTTAATCCCATTTCAGACACAAAAAAAGAAAACCCCGCCTGACAGCCACAAGCTTTCTGGGAAGATTCAGCTCTTCCTATGTTTCCCTAACTATAATTTTACCCAGTCATGTGCTGTCATCCTCCAATCCTCCTCCAGTGTCACTCGAAAAAAAAAAAAAATCTGTTGTCAATTATGATGACAATACATTAAAGATGGTTTACAGCAGAGAATGACACTTTATAGCAGCCGGCTGTGACAAATCTAGGTTGGGAGAGAACATTGTGTGTGTCCTAGAGATTATAGCTTTTAAAATAAAAACCTCATTCTTCTTCCCCAGGGCTTTTTTATGAATTGCCACACACAACAATGCCTTAAAGGAACCATTGGTGATTACCCATCTGACTGCAGCTCACTCAGTATTTACAAAATAAAAGAACAGCCAGCACCCTGAAAACCCTAAGCCTACTTGAAGAGCTCTACTTGTGCTAAGAATAGCCCCCACTTTGAAGAAGTAGTAGTCAACAAAGGACTTTGGTGACTTTCAGAGAGGTGGGACATCTTACCATGGATAACATTACTCAGAGGGATGATACACCCACCTCTGAGCTATGTACCAGTTGCATCACGCACAGACTGATGGCAGTAGGTGCCAGTCAGATCCCAATATGATTCAGACACCTGGATAAAGGGAAATCATATTTTACATTGCTGGCAAGAGAACAAGGCCAGGTGCAGTGGTCCTTCTGGTATGACCCAGAGGGAAGTGGTTCTTGTTGGACCATGAGGATATAGTCCAGTGAGAGTTAGAGGTCTTGTGACTAGGCTCAGGGATGTCCTGTCCCATCCAGACATCTGCTTAAACACATAAGCACCGTGGCTTTTCCAACGCATTTAACTCTGCGTTTGGCTTAGATGCGCAAGTGATGAGCCCAAACTACCATGGCTCCCTCTGCAGTTGCTGAATGAGATGGGCTCCTCTCCCATGTAATACAGGCTCTGCTGCAGATCATGCTGCAGGAAAGACTGCCTCTCTCCAGTGAATACACAAGGGCCTGTGGAGACCACAGCCCTAAATTAGACACCTCATTTAAATGCCTCGGGTTGGGTTGTGCAAATACTTGCCACTGTAGCAAGTATTAGCGGAAATCTCCATCTCCCCTGCCCATCTTAACCACCCTTCATGCCTGTGCACACACCCTAGACACTCTGGGGCTCTCCCAGTCCTGTTACACAACACTAACAACTCTTTTGAGTCCAAAAGTGTGTTTTAAAGCATCGCAACCTGGATTGCTCAGAATAGCCTCCGCACATGAGGAAGTAGGCTAATGCATCCCATCAGACTTTGCTGCTCATGGGACACAGTGTCCCTCTACATTTGCCCAGCAGCCTGGTTGGAAGATATCCAGATATCCACTAGCTCATTGCCCGCATCGCTGTAGAGCTGGCAGGTCTGCATGCTTGCTCGACGCCCACCCCGCATTCATCTTCTGTTGCTCCTGGGCTTGGCGGCTTCCAGGGTAAATCTGGGTCAACGTCTTTCCATAAGATTTCTGTTCCCTTCCTGCCGTGGTTGGCAGAAGGGGATGTGCCAGGACAGTACTGAAGGGCCATTGATTAATTAGGAAGGACAGGCGGGGAACTAGGGGTTTTGGTTTAACTATGTCAAAGCTGTGCATTAATGCCCAGGCCCAGAGATGGGCAGCGCCAGCAAATGTCGGTAAAAATCAGGGTCTGCTGTAAGAAAATCTCTTTTCTCCAACACTTGCACAGGTCCATTTGAATCAGTGGGAAATTCAGTGTTTGCTTTTTTTACTGTGGCTAATAGCTGCTCAGGTGTTCATCATTTTAAGCCATCATTCCTAATATATGTAACAATGTAAGTTTAAAACCATACTTAGACCAATGCTACTCTGCCTGTTGGGAAGCCCACAGGAAAAAAAATTCTCAGTCCTATTTCAGTACATGTGCAGGAGGACCAGTATGAGTAAAAGCTTCTGTTAGTTCTCTCACACTTTGCTCTTAGTAATTGGTTGATATTTTGGGGATGGAATAATCAGTGGAAGTTCTTTTCTGTATCATGTGCTGCTAACCCCGTTTTTTTTTTCCCTTCAGAAGAACCCTTTGAAACTAGACATAGCTTCTGAAATCAACCCAGACACTGCTTTTCAAGACAGAAGCATTTGTATAAGCATCATCAATCATGCCACTGGCTCTTATTGCTACTGTATATTCCCTTTCTATCTAGTTTAAATTCCTAATTGGCCCCGCTGCACAACTTAAAGCCCTTAGGAAAGTAATGGAGGGAGGTGGGGAGAGTATGACTTTCCCAGCTGGGATTGGGAGGGTTTCTGGCAAATTACGCTGATAAAGTCCATTCCTGGAGAAAATAGACAAGAAGCAGTTGGTAACAGAGTAGGAGTTGGATGTGATGGGGTATGATGTACAAAAGTATGTACAACTGGCTCGATTATCATCAAAGCAGTTGGCCTGGCACCTGCTTATATCACATGTTTCAGGCTCGTGTACTGTAATGCAAGCACACAAGAAGTCATTTGGACAGGAGTGGAGCAGATAGTTCCAGACACGAGGTTGTTTTTCTGATTTAAGTACAGGAGAAGCTCTGAAAAATGCAGGTGATATTCTGTGATGTCTACAGCAGGATTTCTCTTTCCCCACCTAGGAAATTACTGATGCTCTCCTAGTCCTCTAGCTCCCATTTATAGCCAAATTTTTGTTACAATAAGGTTCTCACATGCTGCCTGAAGTACAGTTAAGTGAGTGGGAGCACTCACATGCGCTGGTGACCCAGGGCACAGTAAAAGGTCTGGGCTGTGCCAGGGAAAGAGTATCCACCTCCATGCACTGATGACGGGTCAGCATAGCCTTAGGTACAGCTAATAAAAAGGCAGCTTAGAGCCACCACTCTATCTCAGGTGCAGAGTGAGCATGAATGGGAGCTCTATTCACATATAGTACATGTATTTCCTCACTTTGCATCTCCTACTGTCCCCCACCCTATTCCCATTAAGCACTCACACATGCTGCTGAAAGCCAGGGCAGCTGTACTCATCTATCAAAGCCTGTCAGCTTGAGAGCATAGGCTTTTCCCATTAATTAAACAAATGTAATGTGATTAGCTAAGGCTGTAAATGTTTCAAGGCCCGTTTAGAAAACTACAAAATACTGAGCATCACAGCTTCTCTTTTTCAGGCACTTGTGCCATCTGACATGCTCCTCTGGGACTGAGATTTTTTTGTTTGTTTGTTTGTTTTGTTTGTTTTGTTTTGTTTTTTTTTCTTAAATTTCTGTGTGTGAGAGAAAATAGGGAGATGTAGTAGCAAGCACTAGGAATGGGTCATACCTTGTAGTTCAGAAATTGCTGTTTGAATTATAGGAGTCTGAAGAAGAAATCAATGTCTACAGTTTTAAAAAACTTTTTTGCCAGCACCTTTTCTGAATGGGTGTAACAACAACTGCTGGAAGCTGACATTTTGGTAAGAATCTGTACCTCATTTAAGATTTCTACTTACTTTGATGAAAAAGATATTTTACTTAGGAGCTAAGGATCTAAACTGGGGTACTTCAGGCTGTCAACCTGAAACAATCATTGGAAAGTTGCCCATGGAATGAGAAAAATCCTCAAGTCAATTTGAGTGGTATGAACAGGACCTACTTAAGTGAGATGGAGGTGCCTAAATCTAATACTGTGATACTGAAAACCCCCTCTTCAGCTTTTGACAGATTTTCAGTGTGTGTAAACTCCAAAGGCACCTCCCCAGATCTTTACAGTTCTACTAGGCACATCACGTGCATCTACAGCTCTTTGGAATCCAGAAATTTAGCATTCTTTTCCCTAAATCCCTGCAGTGGCTCAGCTTGGTAGGCAGGCACTCACAATACCACTGACAAAACGCCTGTGCCTACACAGGCAGCTTAGGCCACTCTTGAGCTCCTAAAAGGACTTCCTAGCAGCTTGCATCCACACGTGGTTTGCAGCAAGTTAAGCTCAGTGTCTGATGCCTCAGCCTCTGTGGGTTCTGTGCCAGCGCTGGAAATCAAAGTCTTGGCACATCACACACCTTCATGTGGATGTAAAAAATAGCCAGGACTCAAATCATGAGAGTCATTTCCTGAAGCCAAATTAATTTAAATGAACCATTCTACCAAGCCCTGACATCCTCTGTGCAGTCTTTTAGATGACCCAAATTCCTAACTTTGTTTCCAGAAATCTGCTGGGGCTTTTTCTCCATGAGAGAAGAGGAAGCTACCATCACAGCAGGCAAGACAAGAGGAGGGATGTATGCTTGGTAAGTTCTTTTCCTTGCAAGACAAAAAGCTTTAGGGAGCCTGGGGTAAGAAATCGCTCTCTGCAATCCCTATCCTGCTTCTCTCACAGATGTCCTGGGCTACACAGGGAGGAAAATGCTACTTGAAAGCACTTTAACTCCCTTTCTGAAATGGGACAACACTGCAGATAGTTGCTGCTCTCAGCAGGCAGAAGAAAAGGGCCAACAGACAGCGCGCGGGAGAAGGATCAGTATTAGCATCTCACAGCCTGATGCTTTCTGAGGGCTTGGTATTCTGACTGCCCCAACCTCTTCCCAGGGAGCACTTCTTACTGCAAAGGTAGAAATGGAAGGGGGAAGAGGGCTGTTACTACAGTTATCCTCTCATCTAGACAAATGTGTGATTAGATGTGAGGTTTGCTCTTATGGTAGGTCTGTGGTGCTTGAGACCAAGACTGGGGCTCAAGCCCGATCACTGTTGAGAACTGTTTGTACAGGTGGAGCCATAAACGTGCCTTATAAAACATGCAGTTGTAGTTGCTGGAAGAGCAGTGGCAATGCCACCTTTTGTATAGATTCTTGCTGTGGTCAGCAAGAAGCAGGAAGCTAAGGGTTAATTCATCCCTTGGCTCAAGGAGATTCAAAGGCCTCTCTAGTCAAGACAGTAGCTCGCTGCAGGCTTGTGTGAGTTTTTGAGTGGAGAATTTCCCTGTCTCTTCTGGACAAAAAGCAGAGAATAGGACTATCGGACCTATAAGGCCAAGAAGCACTTGAGGAACAGAATACAAAGCTGGAGCTTCATGTTTTAGGCCTTCACTTGGCTATTAGCTTATGTGAGAGTAAAGAGATTTATTGAAACGCTGAAGCATCTCCTAGCAATTGCTGCAGATGTTTAAAACCCACCTAAGGGATACAGGTTATCTTTTTTCATGCAGTTAGATCCAAGCCATCCAAGGCGATTCCAATGAGTACCATCACAGCAGGCAAGACAAAGATACCAAAGATACAAGAGATACAAAGATAGAAGATACCAAAACATTTCCAGGAGACTATGACTTACCAGCTTTCATGGAAGAAAGATTATCAGACAGGTTTCCCCTCATGTCCTCCACTACTGATGTGCCCTCAGAAATCAAAGTGTTATTCTGATAAGCTCTTAAGTACCCAAGTCTAGTGAAAACCACAGGACCCTAATTCATGGGGTATTGTGAAACTCTACGAGGTGCCCCTCTGCTTCTCCAGGTACGATCCTCAGTAGTGTTTCAATGCCTTTTTAAACCAATGGTGGTTAGATGGCTGAAAGGTTTCGGAAATCTGTCATCCACTATTCTCAAAAATGGGAATTTTTCCCTACAATTTATACTACTAAGGTGTAGCCCCTACCAATAATAGCATAGTGGAAACCTAACTGTTTTACTCAGAGGACCCAAAGAGCCTTTCTCATATGTCAGTTTGATGCTGGCATTCAGGTAATTTTGATGTAATATCTCCTTTAAAAAACCTGTAATTATATTTACCAACACAGTCACCGAAGAGCCATTTATAAATTGTATGTATAGTTGCAATTCAGCATGTGCTGTGAGTACTTCATTGGGTTAGTCCTAACATCACAAGCTAACAATGCTGAAAACAGGGATATGGGTAAATCACAGAGGACACTGCACTCAGTATATAGCTAACAGTGATTAAGTAGTCTCTGCTTTCAGAAGAAAGATAAGGGCCAAAAAGAATAGGTCCCTTGATAACATCAGGTAATTCTTATATATGGTCCTTCATGACACAGGCATAAATCACAATAAAACCCATCTGCAGATCTAAGGGGTGAAATCATAAATCCTGCTTTATAAATGAGACTTGCACATCTGATAGTGTACATCGTTCCAGATTTACAGCAGCTGTAAATGATGTACTAAGGTTCACAAACCCATTTGTACTCTCTGGCTGGGAGGAAGAGAGGCGAGATTTTTTCCAGGGAGGAGAATGTATTTAGTGTATTTCAAGATGTACTCAGAAATGAGAGAGACTGTCTGCACAAGTGAGAAACTGATGCTGTAGGCAGTCTTGTCATATCCTGACTTTACACTTGCAATTCTCTCCTCTGGCCTCATTTTCCATAAATTGTGTCCAGTTCTGGGCTTGCCAGTTCAGGAGAGACAGGGAAATAATAGAATCCAATGGAGAGCTACAAAGATGATTAAGGGACTGGCACATCTCTCTTATGAGGAAAGGCTGAGAGGCTCTGGGCTGTTTAGCCTGAGAAGTGAAGTTTGAGAGGGGATCTTATGAATTTTTACAAATATCTGAAGGGTGGGTGTCAAGCAGAAGGGGCCAGTCTCTTTTCATTTGTGCCTGATGATAGGATGAGAGGTAATGGTCACAAACTGGAACACAAGAAGCTCCACCTCAACATGAGGAAAAACTTCTTTACTGTGAGGGTGATGGAGCCTGGAACAGGTCGTGGAGTCTCCTTCTCTAGAGACTTTCAAGACCTGCCTGGACGTGTTCCTGTGTGGCCTGCCCTTAGGTGATCCTGCTTTGGCAGGAGGGTTGGACTCGATGATCTCCAGAGGTCCCTTCCAACCCCTACCATTCTGTGGTTCTATGAAATCCATGGCACCTTGCTATTCCTACCCTTTTGCTTTCAGGTCTGATGGGGCTGAATGCCTGTCTTTGGCTGTTTGCTGGAACACACTGGGCTCTTTCTCAGGCTGAAGATTTGTATGACAGCTGCTCCGGTCAGCAGCAGGCAAAACTCGAGTGGTCATTTAAGCAAGTGCAGGGCTGAATGATCCAGCATCTTGCCTGGGTTATGGCCTATCTTCCAAACCAAATTGGCCAACCTGGCCATCTTCCCCTTCTCCTCTGGGCATTGGAGGCCACACCTGCCCTGGGTCAGGCTCACCTTCCTCTGAGCACAGAGCTGCCTTGCGTTTGTAACCCCCACGCCCCACTCGAGGCCACTCGTCGCATTTACAACATGATGTATCTCCCAAGGGCTGCTCTCACAACAGCAGGTTTGGGGTTTGGGCTTACCTGGTTCCTCGTATTGTTGTAGCTCTCCCGTGACTGCATTTGGCTGTACATGTATTTGTCTTTTTTGTTGTCAGCATGAGACAGATTATTTCTCTGGTGCTCTTCTGTGGTTTGACAATGCTAAACACAGGGTAGAGGCTGACTTGATGCTTTTTCACACATCTGGCATATTCTTAGTTGGACCTGCTCTCCTTCACACCAACTCCTCTGCAGGGGCTAATGAGGAGTAACATGCCTGTGTTTCCCTCACACACACTGCTTAAGCCTCAGCCAGCTAAAGTGAGGCTTTATCTAAAATGTGTGACAGATTATTTAATTTTGTGTTCATTGTTGGAACTGGGACCTTGGAAACATCCCAAGTTTCTTAAAACGTTTACATTTCATATTTGTTATTATGCTATCCCAACAGCCCTCTCCGACTTCGGCTTTGGGCAGCCAGATGAAGATGGGTGGCTCACCCCACACACACTTTCACTGCAAAATGTCTTCTCTACCCTTCAATTTTAACAACTTTACTGTGAACTTCCAGTACACTCTGCAGCTGAGGTTAGCACAATCCAACAGCACTAACTTCTCTCCCTGTTTCGATATTACTGCTACACTAAATTCACGTTTCTACATAACTGAGTCCAGAAGTTTTGTTTCTTTCAAAGCAGTAGGAGCTCCCAGGCGTGAGCTCTCTGTGTTTCCAAATATCATCTATGTAAAGTTCAGTACATCCTGAACAATCAAATATGTTGCTGTGTTTTCCTATAAAATGCCTCAGGGAATGAATGTAACCTAAATATCAGTCTGAGAGAGAAGTGTCTCCCAAAGGGCAAACAAAGCCTGTAGAAATATGGACTTTGTTTCTCTAGGGACACTTCCCAGACATCTGATGATGCACATAAAGCTGTTTGCTATCTGTCAGCTCCCCAGAAATCTTTCTTTTGAAGCTAGTAAAAAACCCTTTCTTTTATTCCAGATTTCTTTGTTATTTTCAGGTATACACAAATACAGCATTCCAGCTTTTTAACAGCTCCCTAAGATGACTGCATCTGTGCAGTCCCTCTGTCTGTTTCTCTGTCTGCTCATAGTAATCTAAATTTCTTAGCCATATAAACATATTAGGCAGACAGACGGAGGCCTCAGAGAGAAAAAGCTTCCATAAGCTCAATGTAGAACTCTGTGGCTGGAGAGAAAATTATTCACGCCTCTACTAAGGGGAAGGCAAGGGCCATCTCTTCTGCTTGGTGGCAGCGGTCTGCCAGTTAGTTCTGTGTAGCTTCAGGTTAGCCACATCCCGTGCTGATTTTTGACATGCCAAGAGGCAAAAAAAGATGATGGAGAGCAGGGAGGCAGCTGGGAAGTTGACTTGGAGGCCACATCAGGGAGTGAAGGGCCCAAACACATGGGAAAGAAATCAGAGAGAGGAATGAGGATCTGGGTGTGCTCTCTGGGATGTCCCAAGAACAGCAACGAGGAGATACCTTATTGCAGTGGGACAGTGCAGGGGACACAGACGACGAATGCCCAGTGGGTTTGCTGCTTGTGGGAGACTTATTTCAGTGGCAGTGCACCTCTGTTTCCACAGCTTCATTAACCTCTGTACCTGGGTTCAAAGCTCAAAAGCTAGCAATGCCCCAGATACTTTTAGGCAAACTCTTTCTGTGACCCTGTCTGTGCCTCCTGAGAGGAATTCCTGAGGACTACCCATGCTGCTCACTCTCCTCTTCCCTGCTGTGGTCACCCAACTGGCACCTGAAAACCCTTGTAAAAATGATGGTCGAGTTGGGGGTTTTTTTGCATTCAGAAGATTTATAATACATTTGTCTCCTTTTCGCACTCTGTATCTTGCTTCAGTGTTTCCACACTGTCCATAGACTGCCCCTTTGCCCAAGTCAGCTGAAAACTGTTAAGAATTGTCAAGCAATTCAGAACCAGTTACTGTTACAAATAAAGTTGTTTTCTGACTGCTTTATTCATTAGTTGTGTTGGCACTTGGAGCTAACAGAGACAGAGCAACATAGGGTCTAAACCAGTTGTCTTCTGTATTTCCAGAGTTTAAAACATAGGAGGGCTATTAACTGCTCCTTTGCTCCACTTGGGCAATTATCTCATTTTATTTTATTAGCAAGTACTCCAAATGGCTTGCTCAGGGCCAGCAGTTGTGGCCAGGTCTTGCCTTACTGCCTGAGCTCTTGCTGACCAGTCCTCTGCAAGGTAAACCTTTGCCCAGCATAACAACCAGCCACTGGTTGCTGCAATGTTTCTGAAAGGTCCCAATCTTGGTAATAACCTTAATGCTTTCAAGACAGCATTTCATAGACTAGTTTTACCCATAGTCCCCCAGCTGGAACCCATGGTAAGAGCAGCAGGGCTGATGCAAATGCTATGCTGGAGGGGGCAGCAAGTGCAGTGGGGTAGCTCTTTGAGCCAGGTGTTGCTAATATTTCTACTAGGCACTTGTCATCATTCCTAGGGGGTAAAGGAGGAAGGAGATGTGCCCTGTGGATTAGGAAACACAAGAAGGAAGAAGTGGAGCTTTGCAACTAGCTGAAATGGCAGGGGCACAGGGCAGGTCCTGGTTGTGTGCCAGTGAGCAGCACTGCTCTGAGTGATAGCCAGGGACTGTTTGTTTAAGTTGCAGTTTGAAGCTGGCTGAAGCAAACTGCGAGCAAAACTCTTTTGTTTAGATGCTGGCTCAAGGTCTGCCTGGACTAGAGCTGAAAAAAAGAGCTGGGCAGGGAAGCTGAGCAGCCTTTACCCCTCTAGTGGGTCACCACCTACAGCAGACAGGCATGAGTAGTGCTCTACAGTGCTATAAAGGAGGGGGAAGGTGAGCTCTGTGGTCCCAATGGAGCTGTTACTTCCCATGGACATTCATCTGAACTGTTCTTGCTAGAAATCAAAAGGATAGCAAGTGTTGCACTTTAAAGGCCTGTTATTATTGAAAGCTGAAGAACAGTGTTTCCTGCTCATCCCCCTTGCGCCCGTGTCCCTGCCCACCACCGCTCTCAGTGCTGTGGGGATAACTCAGGTTGGCACCTCTCAGGACTTTTTGACATGAATGTTAAGCCTGTGATTTAGGACTTTCTTACTTGCCAACCTTTCCATCCATCTGCACACAGTTTGCTGGTGGGAGTCACTGCTCATCCCTCCCAGACAGGAAAGAACAGTTGGATGTGGGATACATTACAGTTTCAGATTATAATTGATTTTCAAAGTGCACATTTAATACTGCTAACCCACTTCAAAGAGAAATAGTACCTTCCAACCACCCTCCTCTGTAGCATCTGACAGCTTTCTTGCACTGCTGTTTTCCCAGGAGATTCATTCCACAGCTTTATAGATGTGTTGAGCATCTTAACCTTCCTGGATTTCCAGGGTCTCCCAATCTCCACCTATCAGCTACCTGAAGTATGGACTGACCTGTTGGTTGGCTCCCATATCCTGCTTTGATGGATCTGTTCAGCTTGTCCCTGATGACTTGAATACAGTAGTTCTTCCTGATACTATGAGCTGGCCAGTATGGGAGCACTGGACCTGACAGCTGTGGGCACTGTGGCTGTGATGGAATAAACAAAGGCTTTTCTGTTTTGGAGGCTGCCAGGCTGTCAGTCTTCAGGCAGGGAAAGGATCGCTCACTGTTTCCTTCCCCTCCTGCTCCTTAAATGAATAAAATACTCCATTTTAAACGTGCAAAACTCTCCTTCCCCAGCTACAGTTGGGCATCTGGGAACTTAAAACAGACTCTGCTAGTAAATAAAAAGAAGCAGCTTGATCAGTTTTACGGCAGCAAAAGTGGGTTAATCGCTAAAACTGCTGCTTATGCTGTCATGGTTCACATAAAAAGGTTTAGCACAGCAAGCAGCCAAAGGGCACGCATTAGTGGCTCCTTCTGCAGCAGAGGGGAGAGTATGCTCAGCAGATCATACCCTGGAGGCACCAGCCTGCTGCCTGTGAAGTTGGTGGCAGCCTTCCCACTGACTTCAGTGGAGCTGAGATTGTGCTGTAAATAAATATATCTGCTTCCAAAGGGTACAAGAGACAGATCAAACACCAGTGAGGTTCTCTTGTATCTAGCAAGATCTTTTTTCTCTATTTTCTCTATGGATTTCTACAGCATTAAAGTTTCATTAAAAAGAGAGTGATTTAAAAATTGCTTTTACCTAGAGCCTCTGACTGTATGCAACCATATTGCCACATAAAAAGCATGTGTATTCTCTGGTCTTCTTGAATATAAAGCTATCTGTGCTTCAGTTGTGACATGTATAGCACCTGGGTACAGCAATATCCACTCTGGCTCCACCTATGCTGCCCTAGATCAAAAGCATCAGTAACTGGAGGCCAGCATCAGCTGGCTGTTTGCCCTAGAGCCACAGATAATTTAGAATAATTTTGTTAGTCTGGATGCAGGAATTAGACTACAATAAAGGATCAAGTGTAGCCTGGATTTGTTCACACAGCAGTTGCAGCAGTTAAAAAGGTATGACAGCCCTGGGGAATGTGAAGAAGTCAAGGAGGGAAATGAGCATCACCCCCCACACAGGAAGGAAAAACACACAAAAAGATTTTGTGTAATCACTGGACTCTCAAGTTTGGCTAAGGCACTGGGGAGGAATCTTTAAAATATAGGACATTATGAGTTTTTTTTTGATGCCCAACTTACTGGTATTAGGAAAAGCTGTCACAGTTTGGTATGTTGGTAAATAGCTGGTAACTAAATATTTGGCTTCTGTTGTGTTATGTTATTTATCCATTGCTCTGGCAAACTCTCACCTAAAAACAACTTAGATGCAGAAAATTGTTAACTTGCAATTCTCATCTCTTGTCAGGTCACCATCTAGTCAGCCACCAGCAGCCTCTTTCCTGCAGCACGCTGCTGGTTTCCCAACCAACCCTGCTTCTGCTTAACTCTGGACATCTTGCCAGACATGGAGAGGCAGCTGTGGCATGGCCATGCTGTCCTCCCCTCTTCTCAGAGAGCAACAAACGAAATCTCTACTTTCAGTTAACTGCAGGAAACAAACAGTTTCATGTGCATGAGAAAGAGAAGCCATTTGGTGCGGTTTTTCACTTCAGGAAAAATGTTCACACAAGCTGCAACCCACAGCTCTGCTCCCAAGCCCTGCACGGCTCTTCCCTCATGCCCTCCTTTCACAGTACTGGAGCAGGGAGATGCTGCATAAATCCACTGTCAGAGCAGCTCCCCAGGCTGGTGGGAACTGGTGGATGGTTGCTCTGAAATATTTCCAAAAGAGAGAAAAAACAATAGCTTCCCAACCCACTGCAAGTCGCTTGTTACAGCTGCATTCATAACGTAAACTGCTTCAAGGGACCAGGGGAAACAAATGAAACAAAGAGCAGGGCTAGGTTAAAATAGGCACTGAGGTCTCAAATCAGAGACAAATTTTTGTGTAATCTTGTTTCCTTTCTATTCCTCAATTGCTCAGTTCTTGCCCATTTTATGAGGGGAACAAACCCAAGTAAACGCAAAGCAGAAAAGCCTTGGGAGTTTTCCTGGGAATTGATGTTTCTCTTTCAGCCATGGCATTTGGATTTCTTATTTCTTCATTTGCTGTTTGGTTGAAATGAGGCAGTGCATCCTAGCAGTTGGCACAGGAAATGGGGATGCCTCATCTCTGTGCTTGAACTTCTCACTGATTAATTGCATGACTTGCACTGGTGACAGTGTGAGATACCTCAGGTGTCACAGGGACTGGGCAGCCTTGGGGCAGCATCACACTGCCAACAGCTTTCAGAAACACAGGCGGAAGGAAAGAAGCTGCAGGCTCCAGGGCAGAGGGGACCTGTAACAAATCTGGTGCCTCCCCACCTTTCCAAGTCTTACACACAGAATGGAAGTCAGTCAGTTAAGACAGGTAGCAGTTATTGTGATGTCCCCTTGAAGTGGCATAATCAAACATTCTCTAGAAGTTGGGCAATTAATATATCATCAGGGCCAGTAGCACCAACCTGCTCCTTCTATAGGTAATACTTGCATTCCCTGATATACGTGTATTCCCTCTAACAGGCTGCATATACTGGTCAGAAAAGGCCTCCACATGTTTTCCAGCAAAAGCTTGGTGTGGCAACCCTCTCCCTCCTACCTCCATCATACAGTAGGTAAATCACCCCATAGTCAATGGATGCAGGGAAGGAAGGGCAGAGGAAGAGTATGAGGCTCCACCATCCCTACTCAAATCAGCTCATCCTCAACACGCTCATCCTCCACGTGCTCATCCTCCTTTGCTCCCCAGTTCTTTTTCACACCGTTGGTTCAATACCCTGACACCTGAGCTTGCCCATTATTCTTGTAATGTCCTCCACACACAACAACAACAGACTACATTATGGATTCTCCTAGAACTACACCCTTCACTGGAGCACATTTTTGTAGAGAATACAGGGCAGTCCAGCTGAGGACTCATGTGTAACACCCACATCCAGGCCAAGTATCCACAGACCAGCTCTTGCTAAAGTTAATACTGTCTTTAATTGTGGCAATGGATTGCAAGCTCTTCAGAGAAAAAGGTTCTGGCTCCAGTTCTTCACTGCCTCCTATTTTGGGGCAAGCAAATGAGTACAGCTTTGGAGTATTGCACGATGATCATTCTGCCCTGGTAATGCAATTACAGCAGTTGCTACTCTGCTCACAGCTGCACAAACTGTGCACAGAGTGCTATGTGAGGGACAAAGTGTTTGCGTGGAGGGTCAGCTTTGAGGCTTTGAAATCCTCTAGCACAACTGCAATCCCACCTGCTGGTGACCTGCACATGATGGACTCAATCTGGGTTATCAGGGCAGGTTGGGGCCACATGGGAACATGACCCCAGCCCTTGCACGTAGAGGCTGCAGAGCACTCAGCAGCTGACCTGGCTGCAGGTAAGTGTGAGTCTGGGGAGCATCTGTCAGAGCTGCTGGATTCTGCTCTGGGAGTAATAGTATTGCAGCTCTTAATTAGGGTTGGTATCACTGCTTCGTGGTGAGCACCATTATGGTGTCCACACTGCTGCTGCTTACATCGTCTCTTCCATGCTCTTGCTTTTCAGTGTATTTATTAATTTCTCTCCATTTCCAGAGCATAATTACACTGAATCTACTGCAAACCTCACAGTAAATCCCTCCCTGTCCTCAAGGCTCCCCCAGTGCTGATCTTCCCAGCACTTTCCCTGGCCTCAGGTTAATCCCTGTGCTGCCCAGATCCCTAGGCCCCTGATGAAGGAGATGCTTTAATGAATCCATGTCCCTACTAAGTTCTTTGCCTTCCAGTATCTCTTAACCAATTTGAAGTGGATATGGAGCTATTATAGTCCAGAAAAGGAAAAAAAAAAAAAAGAAAAAAAAAGGGGGGGGGAGGTGGGTGTTTAGCAGGTTTCTTTTTAAGGAGCAAATATCAAAACATAATGCCTTTTTACCCCTAGGAGATACAGAGATGTCACAGCTCTTTGAGAACAGTATTATGCAACAGACAAAAGTTGTTTATTCTTTCTCATTTTTCTCATTCTCAGTTATTTATTCTTTCTCATTTTTAAATGATATTAAATAGCATTCTCTCTTGCTCCTCAGTGTACATTCCAGCTAATTTGTACCTCATGGTGAGTCAAAAGCATTTCCACTAATCTCAGCAAAGATTGACTCAGTGGAGAATAGGTTTTTGGTCAGGTAATTAGGGCATGAAAAATAGTATGGGTATGAGGCTACAAAATTTCTCACCAATATTTTTGCAATAATCTCTCTGAACGGTGATCAGGCAGCAAGGGAACCTGCTTAATAATTATTTAAAACCAAGATCCCTCCTCTATGTAAAAACTATGTTGATACCCAAATGAAGCAACCAGAGGTCACTCTTGGATTTGCTACTTTGTTATGCTGATATTTGTGCTGAAAAAAAACATGTTCTATATCAACATGTTTTTGTCGTGCATCAGCACGTGTATCAGCAGAGGTTCTATGGTATCTTCTGATAACAATATAAAACACCAGACTGCTCAGTTTTTAGTCATGTTCCCTTTGAAAAGAGGCTTATGCAACAGCACCGTCTGTCTGTCATCCATGTCCGTCTCCTCCCTGTCCCATCATTGTCAGCTGCATCACCCAAATTAAGACAATTGACTGGGAGAGGGAAATGTACGGAGTGTCCACAGATTTCATTAAACAAGCAGAGGAGATAAATTCTCTTAAAGTCCTCAGGTTCCAGCACAGGGTGGAGGGGAGGGTGGGCTGGAGATGACCCTAAACCTGGGAGAGCCTGTGCTGAAGCTCTGCCTTTACACGAACCCATGGGAACAACATGTCTGTGGTTTTATCGCTCAAGCTTTGACATCTCTGTGTATGGCTTTCTTAACTGGCCTGCTTAACTTATTAGTTGAGAGGGCATCCTCCTAAAGTAGGCTATAAACTCTATTATTCCCACAGATGACTGATGGGACCATGAGCAAGTCTGTTCTTTTGGATCTCTGCTCCCCCACTTTCTTCCCCTTCCAGAACAGCAGTAACAGTTCCTTCCTCCCTTTCCTGCCCCATAGCTGTGAGGAACATAAATAAGTCAACATTGTGAGTGATCCTCATCTACCACCTCTCTTGCCTTTGATCCCAAATACATTTCTATGCTTACAGGAGAAATGTCCAAATATTCTTACACTGTAAGATCCTTCTTACAAAGTGAAGTATCTAATGGTGCCTGAATCAGCATGCACGTCATTGCACAGACCACGATGTCCCAGCAGGTATATGCATATGCTATGGGCCTTTTGGGACCTATGCTTTACAGAGCAAGTGCATTTTATATGATGCTTATACATGTCAGCACTTCACGCTTCCTTCCCCCTCCTTGCATTAGTTAGCTCGGGTTAGTAATTCACCATCACTTTGACATCTGGCAGTACAATCAAAGCAGAATCTTACTTACTGAGGCTGCAAGGCAAGCAAATCTGTGTTTCCTTACAGCTTTGTCACCTCATCCTGTTTCACAGCAAAAAGTTCATCGCTGCCCCTGTGACAAGGCTCTTTCACTACTAAGGGGATGGTTCCACATTAGGATTACTCCAGCAGCAAAGCCAGGGTAAGAGGTTTGACTGAGTTCAAGCCCCCACCTATGGGTGCTCCATCCCCTTCAGGTGTGTTACCTTAATTTTTTCTGGGATTACGCCTGCAAACTTCTTTGAAGTGGATTTACTGCTTGGAAAACCCTCATGTAGCACATCACACAGGCTCAACGACTCTTACCAAACATGTAAGTGTACCTCTTAACTCTATGTTATAAAATACTAACTAACACAATGAAGTCTGGAATTGAAAATAATTTAAAAAAAAAAAAAAAAAAGGGGAAATGTGATATATCTTTTTTTCTTTTTTTGATGGATGGAAGAGGGGCTGATCCAGCTTCTACTAAATTACAATTCATTCCTCTGCTTCCTACTCTATAATAACATACCTTTCCTTCCAGACCAGAATGTGCACACAGGAACTTACTCTGCCAAGCACAGATTTATCAGGCTGAGAGGGACAGGAGAGGATCTAATGAGGAGTAAGCTCAACCCTTCCTACTGTGCCCATCATAGCTGTGTTGTTAAGTGGCACTAAGTCATGAGACACATTTGTCCACCAGAAGAACCACAGCTGACCCTGCCCCAGCAGCTATTCTGGCCAATGCCCCCAGACAGGCAAATACTTCATAGCAATATGAGCAAGTCAGTGGGGGCACAAGGCAACATATAAACCAGTAAAATATCTGACAGGTGATTTGTTGGGATCTGCCATCATTTTTGTTGAAAATGAAATAGTTATTTTGGCAATAGCTGCTCTATCACACCATATAAAAAACCCCAACAACTTGAAATTATATCATAAAAACAAAGCTAGATATACTTCCTCTATTACCAGTCTTTCTTGGGATCTGGCTGATTTTAATGCCTTCCTCTTCCCCACCCATGCCATGTCTTATTTCAGTCCATTCGATGTTGAGCAGTGTGGTGCTCCCACTAAGGGGTAGGATGAGGCTCTTGCATTTGCTGAATAGTTGTTACTGCTGGCTCTGGGTTTTTCTTGCTTTTCATACTATCTGTTGCTCATGTGTTGGATTTCTTTTTCCCTCTTTGTTCCCAAATGCCGCAAGTACAAACCAGCTATGTGTAATCTTATAGTCACTCCTTCATTTACAGAGCAGGCACCAACACATCTCTGAGATTTGTCTCCAGCACCCAAGGAAAAATCTATTCTATACATATTCTTATCAATTTCAACACTTTGTAGAAACTGGCAGAGTTTAAATCTCTTAGCTCTGTATATCTTGAATCAACTTTGCCTTTCTCTTGCATAGATACAAAGGCAGTATAATCCCTATGACTTTGAGGGAGTTTAATTCAAGTGTACATCTGTCAAAAGAAATTAAATAAATATGTTACTCCCAATTCATATACTTATTCAAAGGAAGGGGAAAGATGGTCACTGCTTGCTTTTGGAGGAAAAATTTTAATACTTCTAATGAGCATCAGCTAACTTCACCCTAGTCCCACGTTATCCAAGGGAATCACAATGGAGCAAAGGCTTAATCTTGGTCCCATTCATATCAGTAAAAAAAATCCCCACTGGTTTAAATTAGAGCATGAGTGATCCGAAAATATGAGTCAGAATTGCACAACCCAGCTTTCATTGGGTCAGGCTTGAAGGGTTTCTCTTAAACCACAATCCAACGCATACTCACCCAAGTTCCTCACATGAAAAAATACTGGTTTACCAAATGAGGCCCCAAACCCTGACTCATTCTTTCCTTAACCAAGCTCCCACTGCTGTACTGTAAATATTACCTAGGGACTTAGAGATTTGTTCTTTCACCCCTATAGCATCATCACTTTTCTCCTTCCCTTCCCGAAGTCTTCTAGTCTGCAATCCCCCACGCTTTGCCCTATGCCTTTATAGAAACAGCAAAAGCAATAAACTTTCATTTCCCTCTACAAACATTAGAAAACTGCTTAATTATTAAAATGTCTGTACTGTTTCACTGGAGGGAAAAAGTCAAGCCCTGCATGTTCTAATTGTTTGTTTTCTTCTCAATTTCCTTGGCATAGGGTTCTTTTTTTTTTTTTTCCAAAGCTTAAACAAACATTTCTCCAGACTCCCAGACTCAGCATTCACAAAGTTCCTGATGAATTAAACTGGTTGAGGCTCACCAGCCTGAATCTTTCAATGGAGATGTGACAAGAAGAAATGATCTCATTTTACAGTAACATGTCTGTAGGGCATCTCCTGTGAATCTCTGGAACTGGAAGAATGCAGTTTGCCTTTTAAATCCCAAGAGTTACTGCCAAAACCCTTGAATCTGTAGCTGAGCTACAAGCAATGTGTTGCAGAAAGCATTTTCTAATAAAGACTTAGCTACTGCTGTGATAACCTGTGGTTCACAAGATCTTTGTGGTTGCCAGCATGGGGCTTGCTGTGCAGGGAAGCTGTGCAGGCAGTGCTGTCTTGCCACAAGCACAGCTTGCAGATGTGATGCAGGACATGAGCTCCTGTCTGGAGAAGCAGCCTCCTGCCACAGAGCTCAGGCTCTCACCTCCTCCCTCAAACCCCTTCTGCCCATGCTGGGAACTGCCCACAGGAGCTACAGGCAGGAAAGAGCTCACAGTTCCCTCTCTTGATGAAAGCTGCCAGCACTAAGGTTAAGCCTCTTTCTCTTTCTGGACTTTAAAGGCCCCTCAGGCTGTGCCCCAGCAGATGGGCAGCACAAACATGGTGATTCCGGCATATCTGAAGCCACCATGCAGGAGATCTGAACATGCTTCCTGGCTCTAGTCCAAGTATCAGCCAGTCTGGGCAAGGTTCCAGACACACACAAGTTCAGGACAAATGGCCAAAGTCTTTTATTCATCCTGGAGAAAGTTGGCATTGTGAAATGTGTCCAGTGAAACCTGAACATATGGCGGCTTTAGCTGTAGAGAGCTTCACGTGCATAATCTGCCTTCCCGCACTTCTGTTGGTGACAGCTGGGAGGTCACTATAATTATCCTGAATTTGGATGCTGAGCAGCAGTGAGCACTTGTCTATTTGAACCAAGAGAGAAAATTTGTTTGCAAATGGCTCGTAGCTTAATGTCTTCAAACTGTGTCTGCCTCTTCTTGCTTATAAGGACCGTGCACAGTGAGATAAGGCAGAAGATTAATGAAGTGGATACTCATCTCCTCATTTACTTGAGGTTTTGTTAAAGCTGAGTCAGTAAACCTGATTAGTTGGCAGGATGTCCAGGCAGGATTAATTTGGGATTGGACATAGGCTGGTAAAGAAACATTGGGTGTGTTTCTCCTTCTCTGTCAGCACTGCAAGTTGGGTTTCGTGCATGTGGGACATGATATGACCAAGTGGCTAGTCCATGAGGGAAATTCCCAGAAGTAAGCAGGCAGGTTACTCTCTAAGCTATGTGGAAAAAAAATGTTCTCGCTTTGCACTGTTTGCTTGCTATTTGATCAGAATTGCAGACCCCTTCTCTACTGAAGAAATATTTACCTGTCCTCTTGGACTTTTGGTAAGACTGGGGAATTTAAAATTAGACAGTCATCCTTGAAGGGGCCATACAGTTGCCCAAATTTCTGCATGAGAGCTAAGTCCAGCTGAGTTATTTATCAACACCCAAAAGACACTATAGAACCCCAGAAGGATCTATATTTAAGGCCAAGAGGACAGTGGAGTCATCCTGGTCTTACCTACCAGAGGAAGAGCACATCATCCTGTGTGCACTACTCAGGTTATACCAACGCAAATTTTCCAGGACCAAGAAGCTTGGTAGATGGTGGCAATCAGAGTAGGAAGTGAAAACTGTGAGACTAAGTAAATCTCTCAAAACTATAATTTTGTGTCAGTCATTTCCTTGAAGGTTAGTAGTGATGGAGGAGGTAAGGCAACGGACACTACCAGTTCATAGGCATCTCAGTGTTTCATGAGCATGTCCCAGGGTGACAGTTTGCAGAAGCACTTAGTGTAGCCAGGACTTTCTCCAAAGGGTATTATTATTTCTCCAAAGGATATTATTAATTATTAGGATTTCTAGGAAAGTTCAGTTATAGAGTATATACAAAAGCATGGGGTGGGGATCTCTGTGAGAGGACATGGCACTCTCTGCTTCAGAATTTGTCCTTAAAATGCCCAGCACCTTCAGACAGACAGAACTCAGGCTTCCTACCTGGGTTTTACTCTGCTCCTACTCATAGGTACTAAAGGTCCTTTAAAGTGCATAATGTTACCTGCTCTCAGCTGTGCAGGCTTACTGTAGAAGGTACTGCAACATGGAGCAGCAGGATGGCATAGAGAGGAGGGTTTTTTAATTTTTTTGACTTGTTAAATGACCCATACAGCTAATTTCAATCATTTGTATAACTGCATTTAGACAGAATATACTGATGCTTTGCTCTCTTAAACCCAGAGGGCATTTTTAGGATCTGCTAATACTCTATTTCAGTACCAATGCTTGAATGAACTCTCTGATCATAGAACCCTATAATCATAGAATGGTTTGCATTGGATGGAATCTTGAAGCTCATCTAGTTCCAAACCACCTGTCATGGGCAGGGACACTTTCTACAAGATCAGGTTGCTCAAAGTCCAATCCAACCTGGCCTTGAGTGCTTCCAGGGTGGGGCATCCACAACTCCTCTAGGCAACCTCTTCGAGTGCCTCACCACCCTTATAGTGAAGAATGTCTTCCTTCTGTCTAATCTAAATCTACTCTCTTTCAGCTTAAAGCTATTACTCCAGAGTAATGATAATGACTCCTAGAGTACAGTGTAAAACCAGAAAAATTCTGTCCAAACCATTTGCTATCATCTGTCAAATAAAGGTATTTTGCATAAAATCTGGAGGGGTACAGAACTGTAAAGAGATTTACAGTGAACTGGTATTCCTACAGGAAGGAGGAGAGGAAATTTTCTTAGCACAAAGCTTTGAAAGCGGGACTGAAACATGGCTCTTTATTCTGATGTCTTCTCATAAGAGTTCCTGGAGGAAAGCATCATTTATAAAGCATTGTGTCTGCAAATTAAGTGAACTATGTTGTCTGATCTGTGCATTCAAGAATGGGGTCACTTGTTAAATGGTATGTGTGACTCCACAGGCTACTCTTACAGAAATAAGTGAGACTCGTGGACCAAAGCTGTGCAGTGTTTCTGCTTTCCAGGTCATGCTATTGTGCAGATATTGAAGGATGGGAGAGGTGTGGGATACACTGTTTACTGTGCAATACTGTGCAATTCCCCATTACACAGCCAAGTTTAAAGCTAAATTCAAATGAAAAGCAATTCATTTTAATAAAAAGAAAATAAAGGTTGCAAAAGATAACCATTCTTGTCCATAACAATGAAACAATAACCAGGTAATTGGATTTCTTTTTCTGTTTCCCCCGTGCTGATCTTACTTGGCCCACCTACTGTTTGGAGCCCTGTGACTAACACTCTCTGAAAGATGTTCAGGACTCTGAACACATGTGGCTGTTGCATAAAGTCCCTAGCTACTTTAAACTAGTATTAATTGAAGACCAGCATGAGGAACAACAGAGGTCAGTCTGTTTGTCTAAAGGAAAAAATTCTCTTTACCTGGACAAGTCTAAGCAGATCACTCTTCTGCTCAGAGAAGGAAAGTAAAACCCTTTTCAAGTAACTGAAGAACACATGCAGTTCTAATGACCTCCTGGGAAAGATATTGAATTGAAACTGGTCTATGTGTTGTTTATCCACAAATGACTACGTAAGCACAAATGCACTTATTTTTCTCTACTGTTTTTCAAAAGATCTCTTAATTACCTTGGTTTGAGGTACCTATCATTAGATAGCACCTAACAGCTGAACAATGTTGATCATCACCTCCAATTACAAGAGACTAGACAGGGTAGGAAACTTGAAGTTTTGTTTAGAGCTTTTATTCTTTTCATGCTTGATCGAAAGCCCACTGGTGTCCAAATGAAAGTTACCATTTGTTTTAGGCTTGAGCTCAATACCTTTGCTGATAGCCATTTAGTCACAGCCTGACTGCTAGCACATGTAGTAAAAACAAATCTTACAACTAGATGCTAAACAGTATTTGTGGACAGCAGGGGCTCAGCAAAGACTTTCAATCTGGAGAAAGGCTCCTAGGTCACTCCTGAGGTACTTTGTCAGGGTAAAGATGGTGGCATGAGTGCTCAGCTGGTGGTGTTGATCTGGCATGATTTGCCCAGACAGATTGATTCTAAATTACTTGGATGAAACAAACTTTCCCCTAATAAACCTGCTCTGATATTCCTTGACTGGATTTCAGTAACTCAGGAATGAAGGTTGTTAGAGCTGAGGCATGTAGTCTCTGAAAAACAGGAAGCTTTTTTTTTTTTTTTTTTGTCTGCTATAGCCAGGTTTTGTTACAGCCATTTAAATAGATGAACTCCTAACACAGACAAAGTTGGTTGCTCTATTTATTTTTGTTCCCCTGTTTCATGTGTATTAACTTACTGCCTGCAATCTCAGTGGAACAGAAATCAAGCATCTCCTCATTAAAATTCAGAGCTATTAATTTTGGCATCCCCTATGTAATAAGCTGCTTTATTTCAGATTGCACATTGCTACATTTTGCACCATAGGTAGTTTTACTGAATAAAGCAAGAAATACAGCAGTCAATAGTAGAGGCAAAGAGAAGATTAAAGGACTAGGTTGAACCTTTCAGGAACTGCATTTTTAAGGGTAGGAGGTAGGCCAGGACTACATTGTCCCTGTGATCCTTATAAACAGAACAGGGTTTTTAAGTTCAGAGTTATTAGATTTTTTTCTTGTACACTAACAATAGTAAACACACAACTGAGGTCTTGATTTTGGTGTAAAATCACTAAATAGCCACTGATCAAATCCTTAGAAATGGTCCTTAATGTTTATCAAATACGCAGGTTAAAAAGGAAACAAGACTCACGTGACCTGGATCATGAGAGAGATCACTTAATTAATTTGGGGGAGATTTAACAGAGAGAGAGAAGTTCCTGGGAAATCAAATGTCTGTTCTGGAAGAAAGAGAAAACAGAGAGAAGAAACTGCCTGTTTGGGTTTTTTTCCTGTTTTGTGGCTTTTTGTGCAAATGAGGTTTTTCTCACTGTTCCTGACTTACTATGTTACCATGGATAATCTTAGAGGACAAACAGGTTTGTAAATGTTTGGGTTTTTTTTTTTTTTCTTCTTTCTTTTTCCCCGGGCTACAGTTTCTGTCTGTATGTGTGTTCCCATGTAAACTGTTAATTCTAGTTGCTCCTTTGTGTAAAGCAAAAATAAATAATTGAAAGGTTTGCAAGTGTACTTGGTAACAGTCTTTCTGTCCTGTAACTCTTCAGCCGATACAATACTGAGATCTCTGTGTAGCAAGTTGAAATATTGAAGTGATCTGTAAAGTAACATCAGCTCTTGCTGGTTACAGTGTTGTTCTCTCAAGCTTAAATCATTTTTCTGTTAGCTTTGTATGGAGAAATCATGTGACAGAAATAGATATACTTATTAAAACCTTATTTTGCTTTTGAGCTGAGGATACCATGACTCATTCTCACCTGGTTCTTAGATATTGTCACTCATCTCTGAAGTTGCTTTTTGAAAACCACTTGGATATCTTTTGCACTTGATGGCTGCTCTCAACTTTTATTTTTAGCACTAGATTATCTATGCTAAGATAACCAATAAGTAGTTATCATAATATATGCTAAGTCTTCCTTTGTCTTTATGGATAACTTGGACTGGTCCTCCAAATTCAGATTCCAGCTTTTTGATTCCACTTTGTTGGCTCCCATGTGATTATCCAGATGTATCGTGTGAGATCAGCCAGTTATCAACTCCAGATTAGTAAGATTACTTCTGATGAATGAAACCATTCTTGGCATTTAACAATTTCTGTTTCAGAATGTGGATTATCAGTTTCACGGTCTTCTGAAGTATTATCTCTGTGTCTTCCCATGTGATTTGTGATATGCAAATGCAAGCTACCATGATAACAGGCTTTTGCAGGCACGGACTAACAATTGCAAGGCTCCTGCCTTGCATATTGCTGGTCAGAGTATTTCCGAGTAGTTCATCTGCACATAGTATGTTACTCTTGCCATAGTCTGCAGGCCTTCTCAGCCCCTTTTTAAAATTTTTTCCTTGGAGAATACCCTTAGATGGGGATAAACAACAGTTGCTACCTTGGATTTGATTAATATCTCATGAGTAAGAATAGCCTCTCTGAAACAAAACTGTTCCCTGTAAACCAACAAACATACCCCTTCATAGAATGCTGGTTGGCTTGACATTTGTCTTGGGGATTTAACAGTTGTTTCTCCTCATGTTGAGATATTTGGTGGATGTAAAAGAATCTAGAAGTGTACTGTTTATATTATGATCATGCTTTATCATTTCCAGTGACACTGAACTTGCAGTATTTCACTTTTCAGTACTCAGACCTGGAATATGATTGCAGTTTTAGGCAGCTCTTAAAGTGCAATATGTACATTTGTTCTAGAACTGGATCGTGGACGCTGCATCAACTGTGTAGGTCTTCAAAGGGTTGTGATCAGTGGTGCAGAGTCCAGCTAGTGACCTGTGAGTAGTGGTATTCCCCAGGGATCAGTTCTGGGTCCAGTCTTTCTCAACATCTTCATCAATGACCTGGATGAAGGGATGGAGTGTACCCTCAGTAAGTTTGCTGATGATACTCAACTGGGAGGAGTGGCTGATGCACCGGAAGGCTGGGCTGCCATCCAGTGAGATCTGGAGAGCTGGGCAAAGACAAACCTAATGAAGTTCAATAAGGATAAGTGTGGAGTCCTACACCTGGGGAGGAACACCACCATGTACCAGTACAGGTTAGGGGTAAAGTCACTGGAAAGCAGCCTCATGGAGAGGGACCTTGGCATCCTGGTGGACAATGAGTTATCCATGGGACAGCAATGTGCCCTTGTGGCCAAGAAGGCCAATTACCATTGGCCTGGGGTGCCTAAAGAGTGTGACCAGCAGGTCGAGGAAGGTTCTTGTCCCTCTCTACTGTGCCCTAGTGAGATGACATCTAGATGATTGTGTTCAGTTTTGATCTCTCCAGTTCAAGAGGGACAGGGAAATAATAGAGGCAGTCCAGTGGAGAGCTACAAAGATGATGAAAGGACTGGAACATCTGTCTTATGAGGAAAAGGCTGAGAGCCCTGGGACTGTTTAGCCCAGAAAAGAGAAGACTGAGAGGGGATCTTACGAATGTTTACAAATATCGAAGGGTGGGTGTCAAGTAGAAGGGGCCAGTCTCTTTTCAGTTGTGCCTTGTGATAGGACAAGAGGTAATGGTAGCAAGGTGAAACACAACAAGTTCCACCTCAACATGAGGTAAAACTTCTTTACTGTGAGAGTGACAGAGCCCTGGAAGAGGCTGCCCAGAGAGGTTGTGGAGTCTCCTTCTCTAGAGACTTTCAAGACCTGCCTGGATCTGTTCTGCGTGACATGTCCTAGGTGTTCCTGTGTTGGCATGGGCGTTGGACTCAATGATCTCCAGAGGTTCCTTTCCAACCCTGACCATTCTATGATTCTATGAATGCTTATTGTGAAAGGTAGTCACAGCATCTTTCTTTAGAGGTTACCTTTGCAGATGGAATGTTTGTGCTTCAAGCCAGCTATAGGAAATTGTAGACAGCGTACAATTCATCAGACATCACCAGCAGCACAGAATTGGAGTGGCAGTAGATGTATAAATGAACCTAATATTGTGATATTCAGATTTCATTTTAGCAGCTATCCTGAAAAAGCTATTGACCTGGAAAGCTAGTAATTATATAAGGAGATGTTAGCAAACCATGTAAACAAACCTGTCCATTCCTGATTAAACTTCTTCAAGAGTAATGAGTCTCTTTGGTACTGCTTTCTTTACACTTCTAGCTGAGAGGGGCTTGCTTCAAAACTTAATTTATCTGCAAGGATGCAGCACACACAAGATGATCCAGTCACATTCAAAGCCATAAGATGTCCAGTCTCAGAGATCTGTGAGGCTGAAGAATAGCTCTATAATGTTTCTTAAAGAAGTGTAAGATCTTTAAGTGACTTCTGTAATAGAAACAGATTGTTCAGTGGCTGAACATCATCTGCTTTTCCCCAAGAACAGAGTGTGGGATCGGAGCCCTCCCCTCCTACACAGACACATAGCACAGTGTCAAAGCAGACAGATTTCACCTGGTTCAGCAGAGCAATTGGTTTATAGAAAACAGCTTTGGTTTACTGTGGCTGCTCTCTGCTTCACACACTCCTTGTAAGACTTGATCAGCTCCCACATGGAAGCTGTTATTTTTCTCTAGTTAAACATGCTGTCCAAGAAAAAAATGCTGTGCTATAGCTATAAATGATCTCATTTTCTCATTATGACCTTTTCTGAAGTATTTTAACTATGATATTTTCTGACTGAGAAAAAAAAATTAGATGTCACTTTGAGAGGGGGAAAAACAGATAGGTATGTTTTATTTTAAAATTAGAAACTCCACAGGTTGAGACTGGAAGTGTCTGGCATTGCACTGGGCAAACAGGCACCCAGTAGGGAAACCTATAGAAAATGTTGGATTTTCAGTGTTAATAGAAAATGTTTTTTGCATTAACAGGATGTATCTTTCACTGCTATCATCGGTATGAGTCACCTCTCCCTGGACAAGACAGATGCGGATCTGAGCTTCGGTTATAACCATGAATAAGGCAAGTCTTAAACCAATTGGGTTTTCAGTAACTCAGTGTGTTCCAAATAGATCTCACTTTAACATTCAGCTTGCATTTCATCTTCATTTAATCCAGTTATTTCTATTGATAACTCTCCTCTGACTTGAGTCAGGGTGCAATCTGTGGTCTGTCCTTATTCCAGGGATACGTACTGTTTTCATAGGCTTCAAATGTATGAAATAGAAAATTTTCTCTGAAAATATTATGGCACCCCTGATTTAACTTCCTTTGCCTGTCCTCACCTGACATAATCTGATCCTTAGAGTTCAAATTAGTAGAGGCAGGAGACACATCCTTGCACATCCTTACAAAGCATGCACTACTGAAGGACACCAGCCTTGTGCATATGGTTTACTGAGGCTATGAAGACATCATTCATGCACTTTAAGTTTCTGAATTACTCCGTAGATGCCAACAAATTCAAAGTTTATTAACCATGTTTTGTTTCTGACACATAGCCTTAGCAGGTAACAATGCCCACCTTCTTGGAGTTTTTGCTGTGATCCATTAAGATTATTGAGAAATCAGTCTGAGTGCATGAAAAGTTCAGCAAATCAAAAAGATGCCCACATGATTTTTAGATGGTCTTTGTATTTTACAGCTGATAACCTGCAAAATGAACACGTACTGGGTCTGGTGTACTAAGTCACACTTCGTTGCTAACAAACAGAATAAAGCAATTGTACTTTGTCTCCAGTATTCAACCATACCACCATTCTGCTTTTCTTAAACAAGGCACATATTTCCAGTTCTTTGGGCACTGCGTCTGTACCAACACTCTCTGTTAGTGCTTATGACCGAATGCTGTATGTGTCACAGCTAACATTTCTGACTTGTAGATACATTTATTCCTAGGACCTGTTGTCTTGCTCCATGCATCATTCTAGCTATGCTTAAAATGGAATATTTAGTAACAGTCCTCTTCATGGTATTTCCACTAAAGAGAAATCTTCTGAATGCAGTTGTGCTCTGCCTCCCAGTCTTGCTAGCAAGAGCCAGGACCAAGTCTGCCATTGGACCAGGGTTATAAAAAATATTAAGTTTTGTTTCACAACACAAAACAGAATCTAAGGTCCTGGTCCATAGAGTCTCTGCTCGTTGACCCCCTTCTGCCAGAATAGCCTATGCTTTGTTTGTACCCTCTATAGCTACTAAGGAGGTAGGAAAATATATCCTTATCTGCAGTGAGTCTGGGAAGGTCATAATGCTTGCAAAGTACTCCAACTATGGAACAGTGCTCAGTGACCACCTAGGCTGACTGGCTCAAACAGTCCCTATTTCTGCTTGCTGTCAAATATCATTACCTTTGCAGTAGGAATATCAGGAATTGTAAATATTACTGGGATTAGATAGTATGACTAAATCTGTTAAATATTATAGCATTGCTTCTAAGAGTTGGCATCCTCCCTTTCCCAAGACATGCTGCTTCCAATTCGGAAAGGAAATTGTGCTAATTAGCAGTATTATGAAGACATGTGATATCTTAATTCACTACAGCTACCTTCCTTTCCTAGCTAGCTAATTACAAGATGAGAGCTCTTAAAAATAAAGACTATATTAGTTATAGACAATGCAATTGTCCCAGCTACAAGTTTGGCTTGTAAGTACAGGCAAGAAATCCCAGGCTAGACAATGAACTTATGTTTGTGAGTTTTGTTCCGATTCCACCAAACGGGATCACAATGATGTCTGTAATATAGCTAGACCCTGATGCAATTTAAAATGTTATATGGGGTATAGGGTCTGTCTGTATAAGGTGCATAGATCTGAAGCAGTTTTAAATAACAAAGACTATTTAAGACTGCTTGCAGAAACATGGACTTCAGCGTGAATTGATATGCTAGGAATCTCTTAAGTGGTTCTGCTTCTCAGCTCTCTGCTGCCAGCATCCAGATTTTCCACCAGCGTCCATGTTAACCTGTTAGCCTCAGCAGAGGTTGCAAAGTAAATTCACATCAAGGATTTTTTTGATGATTATACTTAAGGACTCCTGTTCAAGAGAAGGATTTTCTCTTTTTACTACATGGGTTACTCATTCATTATAAACAACTTCTGGTACATACAGCTAGAGCCGAAGGAGATTATACAATTAGTCCCAGGATCTGAAAATGAAGTAGCAAAGCAATAAAAAACATGGCAACCTGAATGGTTTCCCTTTCCCACATCTGCCACCACAAGGAAACCAATGGAGTTTTAGTCAGATCTGGACCAGAAGAGCAATACTTCAAAAGGTAGTGCCGAGGGTGTTTGAGTGGAAACAGAAGTCAATCCCACAAAGTTGTGTAGCCATCCAAATGCCTCACAGCCTCTTTGCTGCCTTCTAAAACACTAGCTTTTGATCCCTGACCAGTTTCAAGCTTTGGTACATTGGGAAGAAAATATCTTCCCAGCTCCTCTACAGACTCTTTGTTTTACTTAGATTGTTTGAATCTATGTACCTGCCAATCCCTTGCTCAGAGTGATGGGCTGGAAAGCCATTTTGCCACAAGATTTTCTTCCCCTTTAGTGTAGTATGATAACCATTTAAGTATGAACAACCTTGACCCTTTAACACCTGACAAAATCCTTAATGGTCACTTAACATCAGTTTTCAGACCATTGTGCCTTCTGCTGAGTTGGAAGTACTTCCAGCACAGGTGATTGTAAGTCACCTTAATACAGGTACTTTCTAGGTGTAATTTTTGCTTAAGACCCTTTCACTGCTCATTCACATGCTTGCCACTCATTACTGACGCACTATGTTTAGCAACATTGAAAAGTGGTCCAGGTAGCTGCACCAAAAAAAAAAAAACAGGTTAACGTGTCACACCTTTCCTTTACAATAAGATCTCCTCACAATCTGCCAACATATCTCACTTCGGGATCTTCTTGCACAGTAACATCTCCTCTGTTATTCATCAGACTTCTCTGTCACGCCTTTGATTTGACAAATGCTCTTGTAGAAACTCCTAATGTCTACATTATCCAGTCCCTTGTTTTTTGTGATTGCTTCCATGGATAATTGGCAGATGAACCTTGTCTGTAGACTTTATCATAATATGTCTCTTTTTGCTATCAATGTTAAGATCATAGACTCACACAGTACATTTCCCTAGTCCCAGAGCCCTGCAGTGTCTCTCCCATGTGACATCTGCAGGAACTGAGCTACATGAAGAAGTGTTCAGGACACGCAACATTGCATAAACTTGGGCCAGAATTGTAAGGCTCTTTCTGCTACCCTCCATTAAAGCCTAAGTCTGGAGGCTGGATTATCCCATAGCTTGCATAAAAGGGCAGTTAAATGGACTCCATCGAGGAAGAAGAGGTTGGAGAAAGAAATGTATATATCTCAGACTGGTGGACACTCACTGGTTGACCACATTTACTTTGAAGATCACATAATTAAAATAGACTGTGAGACCACATGAATCATTAAGAGAAGCCAATGACTTTCAGTTCTGTACTCAAAAATCAGCCTTTTTGCTAATGTAGCAACAAGACTTAATATCTAAAATTCTAAGTTAGAGGCAGGTGATGGTAGGCACCTATATATTGTCTCGTAAAACATCAGACAGACCTGTGATACATCCTTGAATGGGTGACTTAGAGCATGTCCTATAGCACCACCTAGCAGGCTAATTTAAAAGCGGTCTGTATCCCTTGATCCCTAACTATAACGATGTGCTTAGGCAACTGAAGTAAGGGTGCACTTCAGTCTTCTTTCGCCTTCCTTGCTGTAAAAGCTGCTTCTTGAAACCAGAATCATGCCAACATGGCGAATGGTAAAGATGGGGTCTCTGCTATTCATAGTCATGTTTATTATAAAGCTCTCAAAATAAACGATAGTGCAGATGCAATGCTGTGCCAGCCTCTTGAGTTTTTGCATAAGAAACCATTGGTTTCTGGATGTCTCCAGCTGGCACAGAAGGCAGAAGCACCTTTCAGAAAGCCAGGCTGTACAAACCCATCCAACCTTCCCTCCATATTCACCAGTAGTAGGATAAGTAAGTATTGATGGTTCTCAGGCTTTCAAAATCCATCATCACACTATATGTTTTGGTTAGTGAGGAGCCTGGTATCCAGCTGTCCATTATTACCTGTATGCACTTTTTCTTTGTACATCTATATGAAGTAAGAGATCAATACCAACTTAAAACTTATTGGAGAAGGATCTTTCCTCTGACTTCTCCCTTTGAGTGGCAGCAAACCATTTATCTGCCTTGTCATATTGCATAAAACCATAACCTAAGGGTAGAACTGTGTCCTCTCATCGAGTATGTTTTCTTAGCAATTAGCAACTTGTTTATCAGAAGTCAAAACCAAGGCTGTCATTAGCAGCCCCCGTTCACAACAGGGAGCGATGCTGGCTATGAATAGCCAGGCCTGTTAGCACTAGAATTTCTAAAATGCAGGAAATCATCTAGTAGGAAAAACACAGGATAAATATCTTCGTTAGGATACTTTCACATAAGTCCTGTCTGAAGAGCCAAATTTGAAAGAAAATTCCTAAGTATTCAGTTTACAATCTTAATCTTTTTACGTGAAATCAAATCTCAGGCCAAAAGGTCTCGAAACTGAACCTTTACTGCTAAGAGATGCCTCAGCCAGGGACTGCTACAAAGAAAGAAGAATCTGTCAAAATTAATCTAACAACCACGGCTTGCTTTTATTTCTATTCTGCTGTCTCTCAACCCCCTATAAAGCGCTGTTTCCACTTGGATTGTGAGAAACGGCTACCTCACAACTGCCTGCTGTGAGGGGACATTTTAAAATGACCACTGAACGCTAATGGGTACCTTGCCTACAGATGAGGCAAAACCAGTCCTCTACTCCCCACTACCCAAATAAAATCCCCAATGGCCAAAAGCCATTCTCTGTCCTTGTTCTGCAAGGACCGCACAAGCCCTGGGCGAGCCTGGACTTGATGGAGCTGAAGGGTGCTGCTCTGTCACCCACCACCTGCTTTGCTCCAGCGAACTACAGCTGCCAAGGAAAGGAGACCGTGCAACAAAACCATGTAGCGTTACTGAGAAACTACACCAGCCATCTTCTGCTTTGAGTAAATTGTAACTTTAAAGCAAATAAAAATCCCCGCATGCTTTATTTTCCTATTGGGTATGACAAACAAATCCTCTGTGACAGAGGTGAGCTATGCCACTTGCTTCCTTCCCAGTAAGCGTTCCTGCACTCCACGGGGAGGGATGTATTAATAACACATCTGCAAGGTATTTTGCAGGGAAAACACTGTGAGTTATAGCGTGGAACAGAAGGACAGAATGAATTTATGGCTCCGGGAGACAGCCAGTGCGTTCCCCGGGCCGCAGCTGCCAGCTGGGGTGTCTCTGGGGGAGCGGTGCCCTCGTTCTTCGCCTCCGGGCTGCGGCAGGGCGGGGCTTCCCCGCGGGGGGACCTCTGCTGCCGATTTACTCGAGGCCGTGGTTGACCCACTGGGCT
>WUAM01000431.1:64937232-64955953 GCA_024336885.1 Actenoides hombroni | reverse complement strand
CTTTTCAACCCAATTAATCTTTTCTTAGATTTTGTTCCTTGTAAATTTTATAACTGTCATTTACAGCCGCCCCTCCCGCGAAGCCGTTTTTAGCCGTATTCCCCGTTTGGTTTTTTGCTTTTTGTTTTTCGACAACTGAGCCTTGAGATCCTGAGCCCTGGAGGCGGGTCCAGCCCTCGCCCCGTTTCCTGACTGATAGTGTTTTAAGATGGGCTTTCCTCTGGGCTACATGCAATTAGAAAAGACAAAAACCTAAATATTATTCCAGAGTTAGGACAAAACCTGCCTAGATACTTGACCTCCAGCTATTAAAATTTTCAGAGTTAAGTGAGAATGAGCGCCCGTAACACCCCAGAGACTGAGGGTATTTCAGCATTCAGGGGAGACCACCTTACAAACGTTGCCGTGGCTTTATGGGAGCTAAGTAAATGATTCAGTGTGCAGGATATGGCCCGTGTGAACGGCCTTCTAGTTTCCAGTTGCTTTCCCTTTACAGAAATTGCACAACGCTTATGAATAAAAATAAAAATGGCCTATGTGCGGTCAGGGCTGCAGTGGGGTTTTCTGTGGTAGCTGAGAGTCTGCGCTGACCCTCGGGGAAGATTTGAAAGCACGGATGCTAAAAGGCGTCAAGGGCAATCTTATTTTTGTGAGTATTGACTACTGTGAGAAAAGGAACCTGGTGTTTCCCGGTTATTCTTGCGTTAAGTGTGTGGCAGGACCGTTAGCCATAATCCAGTCAAAAACGTGAGAGTTCTGCCCACAAAGGTCAGAAACCATGAGACTATTTAATCAAAAATAGTTAAAAACTACCTAGCAACTGTTAGAATTTTTATGACTGAAGGAGGAAAAAAGTTAGCGTTAATGCATTGAGGTGCATCTTGCGATTAAGTCTGTTTAGGAGGAGCGTGTAGATGAGCACAGAGCTTCCTGCCTCACTTTCCTGCTGGTCACCCATGGGCTGCCGGCTACCTGCCTCTCCAGGCATGCTTCCCAGCATCCCCAGTCCCTGACCAGGAGGAGTATTCCTTGTCCCCTGTGCTTTGGCAAGCACCATTCTGTCATGCAAAAAGGAGAGTAGACTGGTTTTCAGCATGGTCTGTCCTTCCTCACGCTGGTGTGGACATAAACTGAGGGAGGAATTTTCTCCTTGCAGTATTCCTAATCTTAAAAAGATCTTTTAGCCAGCCTGGATAAGAGGGCTCTAACATGACAGAGAAAAACCTGCCAAGTCCTTCGCTCAGATTCTCATGTGGGTCAGGTGATAGTATTCATAAAATCATCCCCCTAGAAGTGCACCCCCCAAATGGTATGACCTTTTCAATCAGATCTAGACTACTGGATTTTCCAAGATGCCGTTAACTCCAAAGAGGTCATTTGGGTTTAGTATTACTATTTTTGGGTTTTAGCTCTATTATCAAGAAGGTTTTCTCCCAAAATTGGGTTTCATCCAAACTCTTGGCTCTTTAGCATGTTTTTCTTAAAGAATTTTGTCAAACAAATCACCACCTCCAGTCTTCAGCAGAGAATACCACCACTTATTACACTAAAAAATACATGTTAAATTATTGTATACTTACATGCATCATTGTTTTTATTAAGCACTTGGTATGTGTTCAGTGTAGTGTAAACATTGAACAAGATTATTCTTCCCCTGGTGAATTTACAGTCTAAAAAAGCTTCCTAGGAAGGAGTAGTAATAACATACTATTAAAACACTGCCTTTAATTTAGTCCCTTTTTGTTTCCCTGTGGTTAATATTCATTTGCTGTTGATCATGACTGGTGTATCCTGGCATGTCATGCAGTGCTGGTTTATGATGTTACAGCCCACAGTTGTCCACTCTACCCCTCTGGGGGAGGTTCTTGTTCAGAGTGAGTGGAAGAAGAGAACATATATCTGTGTTTCAGCTGCTGCCATACAAAGCCCAGCAGCATAGCTGAAACCCACCTTTGATGGTACTCTACAGGAAGACCTTGGTGTTTGTATCAAAGCACACTTTCCTTCTGTCCACCTTGGCTTCTTGTAAGGACAGCTGGAAGTACTAATGTCTTCAACAGCTGCAGCAAGATTCTCTGAAGCTCATGTGTTAAAGCTCTGAGAAAAGACATTGCAAAATGCAAAGGCAAACAGGAGCATCCAATTTTCACTGATGTCTGTTGGATTTAGGTGCCTAATTCACTTCTGTATCTTTATAGTAGCATCATTTTAGGGGAGACTTCTATAGCCAATGGAATTTTTTTAAGTGATTGGAGCTTTCCTAGGCAGAGCGCATCATGTGGCTTGGACCATAAACAGAATTGATACACCCCAAAAGAAGCAAAATTCTTGAACTGGAAGTATTTAGAGTTTATTTGAAAGTTTTTAAGCTTATCTGCTTACTGAAGAGTCACAAAGTAGTTGTCTGCACCGAAACAATTTCTGTTCCAGTTTCTGCTCTGGATTGCATGTATTATTTGTCAGAGAAGTTCTTTCGGAGACTAATCTTTTAAAGTAGCCACTAAAAGCATGCTGCTTTCTGAAAAGATTTTTTTTTGCTGAGTCAGCTAGAACCAGTGTCTGGAAGTGGAAGTTGAAAAAAGAGCTAGAAAAAACACAGACTTTTTTTTTTTTAAAGAATAGATACTGTTACAAAGATACACATACTGTTCTTCTGTTATTTTGTAAGTTGTAGTCAAGCTCAAGTTACTGAATTTATTATTAAGGTTACTGAGTAACGTTTTTAGAGCTCTACTGTTGAGGAGGTTAGTGTAGATTAATCTAATTATTGTCTCTTTCTGGCCTTAGTATCTGTAGTCTGTGCCTGTAGTGGAATGCAACAGTAGGATTGTGCTGGCAAGGACTAGACAAGTATGTTGGGTAAATACAGAACGTGTAGGGGAAAGGTGGAAGTATGGTGGCTTTATTACTGTCTTTATTGAAGTAAATTGATTTACTGGAGGAGAGGGAGAAGTTCATTCTTCATATCAATCATCGGATGTTCCAAGGCCCCAAAATTAAGGAGTATCACTTTCTCTGTAAAGTCATTTTGCGTTTCATTAATGTGAAAGCGAATGTTTCATTGGCTGTTGTGCTCTGCTTCTTTTTATAGCTTTTGTGCTTTTTTTTCCCTTTTTTTAAATGCTGTGAAAAAAAGAGACCCATTTATGCACACTTTAATTCTTGATTTTGTGTTACAAACAGGTTAGGATTTGGCTATGGCAGTGCAGTTCCTGTGGAAGGCATCTGTGTGGTTAAAGAAGCACAAGATCACTCTGTTGGCCGTTTCTTGCATGGGACTGTTTGGCGCTAACCTTTCCTACCATCTCTTTCCTCAGCAGACATTCAAACTGTTGCATGAGTGCTGGTCAGAGGGGCAGCCAGCTGAGCTTTCACAGAGGCTCTGTGATGTCTTTCAGGTTGTCCTTCAAGATACTGGTGTGAAGTCCACTGACTCCTATCGAGCCTTTGCAGCTTCTGGCTTCCACCCTGTGAGTGCTGGAATCCCATGGCTGCCTGCAGGCTCTTTGGTGGGTATCCCACCTAACTTTGATAGTACAGCTGACGATAAGAAAGGAATAACTAACCATGTTGTTGTGATCAATGGCAAAAAAGTAGACTGGGAGAGCAATGAGGGTGTTGCTTTGAAGGAAGCTTTGACATTTTCACTTGAAGCTCAGAAGTTTGTCATTGCCAGAGAAGTTGTGTATTTGCAGAATGGCAGCCCTTTAGCAAGTGCAGTTGTGGCTCCAACTTGCTTAGCTGGTACAGTTCTCTGTGGGAAAGGGATAAAGCTACTTCTCGGTTTATCTTCTGGCCCCGTGATACTTCGCAGCATCTGCAACCTCATAACTGCTGCTGGTGGACTGATGTGTTACTACATTTCTTACGATGCTATGACCTATCACCTAGACTGCAAGGCTGACAGAAAGGCAGCTACTATTTCCAAAGACTACGCCAGAGGTGGGGTTGAATTTTATGATAAAATCTTGTCCCGCAACAGGATTCTTCGTGGTCTGATGGGCAAACAAGGGACAAAAATATACGCCCCGAGTGGTAACCTTTTCCCAAGGCACTGGTTCAGAATAAAGTATACTCCATACACTTACCGAAGAGATTTGATTCTTAATATTTTAAGAGAGCTCCAGGCATAGGGAGTGCTTGAATTTTAAACTTGTGAATTATGTATTCTCTTGGAACACTGCTGTGATGCTTTTTTTTTTTTTTTTCCCCCTGCATTAGAACTTTAGAGTTTATTTTTGCATGTCGTTCGGAAGGAGTTATTGCACATTCTGTGAATAAAGAATTCTCCCTTAAAATATTAAAGACTTGCTTCAAAAGTGCTCTGTTCTGTGTGCAATTCAAATCACAAGACCACTGAGGAGAGGAGCTTCTCAGACACTGATCTGGAAGTTCTGCTGCTTTGCTCTGCCTTCCTTCCAGTGCAGTCTGGAAGATGGAAGGGGTCAAGTCCAACAGAGAATTTGGGGAGTATTATCATTTAAACTGGGGTGTTTTATGTATGTTTGCCGGTCCTCCTATGGAGCAACCCAAAAGATGCTTAAAAAACTGGGCAGTCTGTATCATGCTGTTACATAAAATAGCAAGACACAGTGTTTCTGTTCTCTGTAAGTTCTTGCGCCGTGTAAATTCTTCCGCTGCAATCACTGCTCTTCAGTAGGGCACACTGGTTATGCTGCAGTTTGTACTAATCCAGCTAGATTATCACCCACACCTGCAGCATTTTGCTTGCATCTAGTTCTGCTCTCTACAGGACATGGTGACTGCGGGGTGTATATCTTGAATGTTTCCCAGCAGTGGCAGTAGGTAACATGACTGTCATGGGATGGTTGTTTTTTCACAAGTGGGACAAGCCTGTTCAGGAGAGGGGTTTCTGTTTGCTTTGGTACAGTTTTTGTATAATTTAAAAATACATATAGATAGATGTCACCTTTGTATGTCTAAGAAGGCAAGGTGTAAGGAATAAGCCTGGCATTTGGTGCAGAAACCAGTGAGGTTTCTGATGAAAAGTTGCCCGAGGAAATTATGTTCCAGTTTCAGACTAGCCTAAGGAGGTTTTTGTCTGGCAGAACTGAGCTTTGCCCAGCATTACTAATCTTCTGGAAAGGTCTTCAGTGCATGAGCAGTAAACTTAAAATGTGTAAAAAAAAATAATAAATAAAAATGCATAAAGCGGTAAACAAATATATATAGCCTCACCTTGAAGCTTTTCTGTGATCTCCAGAATGTTATGTCTCAAACTTTGTAGTTCACTCTTCTCAGTGTTTCTACTGCAGCCGTTCCAGTAGTCCTCCCTGGTGACATCACAGTTCTCCTCATCTCTGTTGTCATTCTTACAGGAAACTTCTATTATTTTGTATCTTCTCAGTGAGAGATGTTCTGAGTGTCCTCATTGTCCTGGTTTTGTCCTTTCTTCGTCTGCTCCAATAATACCTGCCATGCTTGTGTTTGCTGAAAGCATTACTGAGTTCTTTTTTCCCTTTGAATCAGGTGGTGACACAAAGTTGATATACTGGCTGTCAAGGCACTGGTGTTGCTTTATGTTGCTGAAACCATATATATAAGACATTTGGGTTTCTGCTGAAGTAATCTGTGTCATGTTTTTCTGGACCACCACCTATCACTTGCAGTTGTCCTTGAAGTATCGAGCTATGAGATGCCTCTTAGGTGCTTTCTGGCTGTGGGGCATAAGGTGACCTTTGTGAAAGAGTTTGACAAAATCTTGTAGTCTGTGGAATAAAAGGAGACTTTAGCTTTAGGCAGAGGGCTTTCAAAGCTTCAGTTTAAATTTTGACTTCCAGGTAAATCCAATATAGCAGATCAAGATAGAGGTTTTTTGATTGAGTGATGTAGTGGCTCAAGACTGGAATATAACTCCTGCTTTATATAGCCCATGAGTTCAATTCCTCCTCATGTTACTCCTTCAGACAAGACTAAACTCCATGAAATGTTCTCAGAGTGAACATTTTTTATCTGGTTTAAGGACCTGCTACTACATAAAGAGTGTAGAGAGGAAACAGAAGCTGCCTTTGAGATTTACAGCAAAGAGCATTTTATACAAAATTAAATTAATCTGCTTGCTTCTTACTACTTCTCACTGCTGCTTTTCAGCAAGATGCCTGCAGCTACTCCTAGTATTTAACATTCTCAGGTTGCAAAGCCCCAGCAATGCTAATGGGTTTTGCAGTTGTGCACTTTGCTATTCTTTTAGAGCTGGATTCTCCAAGAAGCTCCATGTATCTGTAAATGCAGTGTCTGATTTAGCCTTCTTTGACCTTGCTGTGGCATATTGGTGTCAGTTAGGGAGGGCTGGTTGGTACTAAAACATATGCCCTTGCCTTCCAAAGAGATGCTTTTGCCAAGGGCTTGCATTCTTCCATCTCCAACCCCTACCATTCTATGATTCTGTATCGTCAAGCTCCTATTCTGTCACCATCTGTGTAATCTGGAAGCATAGTACTGTCAATGTAAGGGAAATGGGAGTTGAAATCACAACTGCTAATTAAGATTTCTCTGAATTTTGGGAATGTGTGGGTCGTCCTGGAAAAGATTTGTATCGTGTGTGTTGCCAGGTAATTGTTGCGTGCAAGATCACCCATGCTATTTGGCAAGTAAGAACAGCACAACTCAAATGTATGGCCTTAAAAATACTCATGCAAATTCTGGTAATATTGCAAATATTTTTTCTGTATGTGGAACTTCTGATGAAATCAAATAGGAGTTCCACCTACTGGTGATAGAAATGGTCTAGTATTGAGAGTACGATAGAAGCAAGCACTCTGGAATTAAAGGTGAAGATGTTGTTTGATCATGCTCTTCCATGTTAAGAAGAATCGGATATGGAAAAGCAAGTTCATTTAGTGGCCCAGAATCATAGAATTGTAGGGGTTGGAAGTGACCTCTGGAGATCGAGTCCAACCCCCCCCTGCCAGAGCACAATCACATAGGCCAGGTCACACAGTAACATATCCAGGTAGGTTTTGGATGTCTCTAGAGGAGACTCCTCAACCTCCCTGGGCAGCCTGTTCCAGGCTCTGGCACTCTCACAGTAAAGAAGCTTTTCCTCATGTTGAGGTGGAACTTCCTGTGTTCAAGTTTGTGACCATTGCCCCTTGTCCTATCACAGGTCACCCCTGAAAAGACACTGGCCCCTTCTACTTGACACCCACCCTTTACGTATTTGTGAACATTCATTAGATCACCTCTTAGTCTTCTCCAGGCTTAACAGCCCGAGGTGTCTCAGCCTTTCTTCGTAAGAGAGATGCTCCAGTCTTTTCATCATCCTCATGATGAGCCCAAGTGAATCAGTTTGTAAATAGTGTCCATGGACATATATGAACAATATAGTCTCCCCCAGCTCTGAAGTGGAAACTTTGAGGAGGTCAGAAAGCTCATTTTAGTAGTGACTGGCTTCTCTTTTACTGCTTAGATGAGGCAGGCTTTGTAATTTATTTATTTTTGTGTAGAGAAACAACAGAAAATGTTAAGCAAAGGGAACTGTTGAAGATGTGGATATAAGAAGTCTAAGCCAAGGAGCTGTAAAAGCAAAGGTGTGAATCTAATAACGAAGTCTCATAAAAAACGGATGTTGTGTACAAAATAAATCTTTCTGTCTGGTAAAGTGATTAAAAGATCAAGTGTGAGTAGCAAATGACCAAAATGAGTGGCTGCTTTAAATTTATACACAGTCTAGTTTAAAGAAAGATTTCCTTGACTGATTTAGTTATGTTATTATTCTGATTTTTCTAAATAACTGAAAAGAAAATGATCCTTGTAGCTTCATTTTTATTTAAATGTAAGGCTTGCTGCTGCGTGAAGTGGATGAAGTGGAGCTGAGGGCCACCTAGGTGCTTCACACAGAATTCCCACCAGTGTGCAAGAAATGCAGGGTCTGGCTCACGAGTTTCTTTCCCTGTCCTAAAAACTGTGGTTTCTCCTCATGGAGGTGCCTTCAGCTTGTCCAATGGTCAAAACTATGAAACTGTCAGAAATAGAGCAAGACTGAGAGGTAGGCAGTTGTCTTGAAGACAAATAAACTGCAGGAACCATCTGATTTAAAGTAATTTCTGAATCAGCTCCTATGGGTATCTGGTTCCTCTTGTAGTTTACAGGAAGAAGGAGCTTCGGAGTTGGCTTCCAAGAGAGAAATCTCTACCCAGGTGGCACGTGAGTAAAGAATGTCCCCCGTGGTATTGCCACAAGTGCTTCGTAGCAGTCCTTTAGAAAACAGCACTTTTTATTACAGTAAAGCACTGTTATCACCCCTTTTCACATTAAAGTGGTTTGCAGAACCTGACAGATAAGATGGTGAGGGAGCTGACTGCGAAGCTGTGGAGACTGCTACCCTGTAGGGTAAGCTGGGGGTGTTGGGAGAGGTGATACTGGAAAGCGAGCCTGCTGCTGTTGTTTTGCCCTTGGCCATAGCAGTTGTGAAACAGCCACCGTGACAAAGTGTGGCTTGGGTGGGAGTGAATTAAAATGTATGAATCGAATCACCATGACTGAATCACAGGCAGCTTTCATCAAAGGAACAAGTGTGAGGAGTCCATCCTGGAGTGAGTACTGCTACAGGCAGCCACTGTGGGCATTGTTAAAACAACTGTGGGCATCTCCACTATGTGGAAATGCATTTCCTAGCAAGCTGCAGACACTGAGACAAGTAGGTGAGTCATGTCCTGCAACTGTTATCCGCTCATCTTCCTTTAAAGCTTCATGTAGCAGGTGTGATTACATTAATATAAAAATGATTAAGTTGTGGACCACCTGCCATCCATGCATCCAGTTCCTCCTTGATTTTGTTCATCTCACCCGAAGTGTGTTTAACTGAAAGGCAGAATGCAGAGGAATGCTGATGTAGGAAGGCATAAATTAAGATGTCAGAATAAGGAGAACACTGTCAGGAAGAGAGGGAAGCTGAACTTGGTTGTTATCAAAACTAGGCATAAGAACAGAAAAACAATGTAATTTTTCTCTAGGAATTGATACGTTAGACAAATGAAATCTGAAGGAGCTGAAAATGGCTTATGGATGTTTTGCTGGGCTTCATTTTCGCTGAGAATATATCAGTTTGTTTAGCTGAAGTGAGTATATTCAAGCTGCTCGAACTGCCAAATTTGTGAAGTGGAGAAAATTACTAAAATTTGGCTAGAAATCAGTCTGTCTGTCCCATCTGGAAAAAGGGGATTTTTTTGGACAAGCCAAACTCTTTAGCTTCATAGCCAGAAACCAACAGTGAAACAGCTCTGCTAGTTGGGAGCTCTCTCTGTAATCAGACTGTTTGCGATGATGTATCCTGGTCTCTGATCTTAAGAGAAAAAGTGCTCTTAAAAACTCAGTTTATGTCCAGAAATGTTCTTTGGAAAACACAGCTAGCCCAGATGAATGCTTCCTTCCCTCCACCTTAGTCTTTCTGTCCTCCTGCCTTCGGGAACCATCTGTGGATTCTGTGCTTGTGCAGTAGTTGCTGTAATGTGACTTCTGCCTAATAGTTTAACAACAATCTTCCTATATATGGCAGTAATTAAGTGTATTGGGCCCAAGTTTTGAAAAACAAATTGTCCCTCAAATCATGCTTCCTAGAGGAGGAATTTTTGTTTGTTTTATGGCTGAACTGCCATCCTCTGGAAGTTGGCCCTTTTCCAGTCCCACTCTGGTTACTCCGGAGTCATTAACTTCTTTGGTCTGCAAGAGCATTACTGTGTTCGTGTAGTTAAGGTGTTAACAGCTTCTTTTAACATAAATGAATAATAGGTGAAGCTGTGTCTGCCTTTGTGTGTGGCCAGGCTACTTCTGCAAACCAGCAGATCTCCTTAGGATGGTTAATAGTGTTTAGAAAACATAAGACACTGTGAGCCTGATCCCAGGTTCACAGTCCCAGCAGTTGTTGCAGAGGGAACATTAAAGATCTGCAGTACCCCAAAAAATTTTTCTTTAGTAACTGTCTAGGGGTGTAGTGCAGACCTGCTGACCTCTGGTAGCTTTCTTCTACAATTTGCTGGAATAACTTTCCAGTGGGAATGTTGGTTCTTCATTCTTTGTTCCTTTCCATTTCCCCTTGCTCTGCTACTTTAACTGCCTCTGCTGACTCGTCTTGCAAGCTGCTTCAGTTCACTCAGACAATATTTGTGAACTTTTTTAATCTCTCACTTGCTGCTTGCACTTTCATTTGCACTACCTACTTGCTCCTATGTTACTTGCTAGCCAAAGACCAGAGCAGCTTGAACTTCTCTTTTGTTTTATTAGGTTTAGCCAACATGTTTTTGCTGTGAAAAATGCCTTTGTCCAGCAGGTCGAGTAAGGTTCTTCTCCCCCTCTACTCTGCCCTAGTGAGATCACATCTGGACAGTTGTATCCGGTTCTGGGCTCCCCAGTTCAAGAGGGACAGGGAAATACTAGAGAGAGTCCAATGGAGGGTTATGAAGATGATTAAGGGACTGGAACATCTCTCTTATGAGGAAAGGCTGAGAGACCTGGTGCTGTTTAGTCTGGGAAGACTGAGAGGGGATCTTAATGTTTAGAAATATCTGAAGGGTTGGTGTCAAGTAGAAGGGACCAGTCTCTTTCCAGTGGTACCCTGTGATAGGATGAGAGGTAATTGTCACAAACTGGAATACAGGAAGTTTCATCTCAACATGAGGAAAAACTTAACTGTGAGGGTGATGGAGCCTGGAACAGGCTGCCCAGAGAGGTTGTGGAGTTTCCTTCTCTAGAGACTTTCAAAACCCACCTGGATATATTACTATGTGGCCTGCCCTAGGTGACTGTGCTCTGGCAAGGGACTCAGTGATCTCCAGAGGTCCCTTCCAACCCCTACCATTCCATGACTAAATGAAAAATAGGCATTACGGGTGAAAAATGTCTTGTTTTGCCACAAAAAAGAAAAAAGACAATACTTTTATTTTTAAAATTTTCCATTTAACATTACTTTTTGAAAGATGTATGATTTTACTCGCCATCTGTGGTACCCAGTTCACTTTTGATCTTAATTTTGCCTGTCATCCCTTTTAAGATGCTGCTATTCCCTTTGAGGCCTTAGAAATTTTGTTTCCTTTTCCTGAAAATGGCAGGGAATTTCATGTACTTCTGTGGCTAGGTGGCATATTGGGACTTGAGAAATAACAACTAATGTTACACGTTAGCTGCTTATAGTGATGTTGACCTAGCTCAGGCAGGTTTGTGTTACACTTGAGTGCTGCCATGCAGAGATGTTGCAGGCCGGCTTTGAGAACTGTCTTCTCAAGTTGCTCGTATTGCCAGTTCCACCGAGGAGATGTCTTTTAGTCACCTGTCACTGAGCAGAATCAGAGGGGTCTGTTGGGTTTTGTCCGATGAAAAAGAACACTTACTTTTGGGGGAAAAAAAAAGTAAATTTTGAATGACTCTTGAAAGGGTGGAGGGGTTTGGAATGAAGAAGAAAAGCCTAAGCAAAACCAAGGAAAATAATCCCATGTTCCATATATTTTCTAAATCTTGATGTTGTTACAAAGCTACACATGCACAAGAATTGCAGTAGAATTCTGTAACAAATTGCATCTGATTTCTCAGTTATCCCTTCAGTAGGGCTAAGCTTTGCGGTCCTGACAGTATATGCAGCCACTTAGCTGCTCTTGAATAGTGTCCTCGTGACCATGTCAGATACACTAAAACTCCATCTGCTCGCTACATACTCATATAGTCACCTTTTCTATCCCTTCCTCACATGCCTCCACGTTTTGGGTACTGCAAGTAACACATGCACCCCCCAGACTGTTCGATGCCACACTGGCTGTACCAGGTATGCTGGTCCAGAAAGTCCATGCTACTACTTATTCCCAGGAAAAGAAAATGTAATTTTCCAGAGTTCTGTTACCACAAATACAACTGTCAGTATCAAAGTGAATCAGCTGAGACTGAAGCCGTAATTCGTGATCTAGAAATTAGAAGTGGATTTTCCAGAAGTGAAAACTAGTAAATTACTCCACTGTAACTATAAAGAGAATTAGCAAATGTGAAAGTGAAGATAAAAGTATAATCTGCTTTACGATTCTAAAACTATATTCATTCTTAACAAATGATACAATGAAACCCTGGACCTGTTTCTCAGGAGAGACTGAAAATTAAGATCAAACCATGTTGTAAATACTGATGCTCGTTTTGAAAAAACTTTTGGGTTTATTCCCTTTATTTTCCGACTAGACTGGAGGCATCGATAAATATTGCAGAAAAGAGAGCTGGGGAAGGATTACTCTGTAGATAGTTTTTGTTGTAAGATCTTTTCTCATATGGGATGAGTTCCACTGCCTCAGTGGCTGTGTTATAGAAGTGTGTTATGTAATTCTCTGTAGATACCCGTAGACAGATGTATTTATGGTTTTTGGAAACTTCATGTAATTTAGGCATAAAACTTGAAGTGTGTTTTATAGTTCCTCATTAATAATAGTTGAGAATTATGCTCATCTAAGGCAGCACACATAAATTCTTAATGTTCAGACATTCATTATATGCCTGTGATGGTTAGAAATTGCCATAAGAAAATAAAAGCCAGTCATCCCAAAGGTTATTGTTTAATATATATTCTTTAAAGCAATTTGAAAAATTGTGTTCATCCCCTCAAACTTCTTTCCCTTCTCCTTCTGTGTTCTTCCACTTAATCTAAAGAGATATTACTGACTATTGAATGTCGAATCAGACAAGACTTTTTATTGATGAAGTTTTCATTAAGCACGGCAGTACCTTACAAAAGGAAATGCTGAATCCATCATTTTACGGAGGTGATAAATCCAGGTAGTTTTTTGCAGTCACAATTTACAGATCTTAACAGCGTTCACTTGTATCATATGTCAAGATGGCTATGGCATAGTTGCAGGTGGCTAGCTGAAAGCTTGATACATGTATGTTGGCTTGACAACTATGAAGCAGGTAAAAAGGCAAAAGTTTTTTCTTGCTTTCTTGGCCAGAACATAATTTGTGTTGAAAATTAAAGTCATGCTTTAGCAATTGCAAATCAAACTTTGAAAACATTTCTTTAATTTATTTTTTTTCTTTCCTAAGTTTCCAGCAGCTGAACTGGATATATACAGTCAGAAAAATGCAAAAGTTTCAGTCTAAGAACAGAATAACAATGAGAGTAATAGGGATTTTCTGCATATTTGAGATTTCTTTCAGTGAGTCTTAAAGAAAAAAATCTGGGCTGAAACCTCACAATAGATGGATGACAAAACATACATTTTCTTCTATAGTCCTGTGGTGACCAGATCTGGCTTTCTGCTTATGCAGTGAGCAGGAAAAATACCCAAACCCAAATGTGGTGCCATGTTCCAAACAGGCAGTTTGGCTGGCACACGTACACACTGTTTCCTTCATCCAGATACAGAGAAGCGTGATATAGAGATCCCAAAGGAAAATTTTTCTGAAGCGCAAGTTTCCCAAGTTATGCCATGATCATCTCTGAATTTTTTTTTCTTTCTGAGGCTGGAAACAGATTTGATGCATCTTTGAACCCTGCAAAATTCTGTGTGTGTTGCAGTATCAGATGTGACAAAATTCCTTCCCCTTTCACCGAACATTTTTAGCTTGGACTTTCAAATCTGATGTCTGGTATGAAAGAAGAGTTCCTTACCTGGTATTGTATGGGTATCAGATGCATGTTGGCTTCAGCTGAAACTTTGGGTTTGAAAGCCTCTGGGAAAAAAGTAGACCTACAGCACTCTGTTTTTGTTTCACAGTGTCACTCTGGTTTTACTCTTACAGAGTTTCTACTGAGTTTTGCCTTGAATGGTGTAAATATAGCCAGTGTGGATGGCCAAATCCCATAGAGGTGCTTGCCTAAAACCAGCAGAAGGCATGACTGGTGTAGTGATAGAAATTTGTAATTACAAAATGTGCATCACCCAAGCCCAAGCACCTCTAGTTACTGGACGGACAAAATTCAGCGAGGGTCTAGAAGTGACTCAGTCACGCTGCTTGGTGCTAACCAGTGATGAACCCTGCTCAGCCACACGTTCTCCACTGTTGGATCTGTGGAGGGGATCAGTCTGCCCATGTGCTCTGAGCTGCCCAAAGCTCCACTGCTAGGATCAAGCACATCACAAAGTGCAGCTGGGATGTCTTTTTAACACGCAGCTGGAGGAGGTGACATTGTGCTCAGCGTGTTGTGTAACGTGCTAGCGTGCATGTTGAGGAAATAGACCTCTGCTAAGTCATCTCTTCAGGCTTATGATTTGTAGGTTTAGATCATAATCTCCTGGAGATTATTTGAAGAAGGGTGTTGCAGACAAGGATGGATGAGGGGGACCCTGTGCTTGTTAAACTGTGTCATGGTGCAGGAGGAAATGCAGAAATCGTGGGTCTGGAGGAGGAAGGGGCAAATGGAGTGTCCTGGTAGGTTAAACAGGAGGGAGCCAGGGCTGCTGATATCATGCGATCCAACATTTACATCGTATTCTCATTACAGCTAATGTGGAAAGTGTTTAAATTCTTGGGAAGGAGAGACTGCAGCCAAGTAATGCCCCAGGGTGGATGACCTAACCACAAAGCACTAATCGGGTTCTCCTTGGACAGATTATTTTCAGCAGTATAGAGGAGTGTCCCCTCTGCCTGCTTCTCAAGTCGTATTTTGCCTTTGGTTTTCTTTTAATGGTGGCTTCCTAGAAAAGAAAAGGAGAAAAAAAAGCACAATTTTATTGCTACTAAAATAGGTTAAGGAGAGCAAACAGACTGCTAAATGTTTTTTTTTATTGATCCGAAAAAATCTTTCCATAGAGTGTGGCACAGAAGTATTATCACCTCATGCATCTTTTACAGTTGTCATCTCTGCAAGGGTATTTATTAGCACTTTGTAACTTCCTTTAAGTTAGTCTCTATCCAGGGTATCAAAAAGCATGCAATAAAAATTTCCCGTTGCACATAAAGGGTTCCCTGAAAAGCAATATGTAAAATACAGCTCATACTGTAGCTGTTTCATTTGCTGTCATTTAATGTGTGCATCCATCATGCCATCATAAACTCATCAAGCGTTTTGTAACGTGCCTGTTAAAAGTTCTTCCACCCCGCAGCTGGTGGATGGGTTTGCAGGCTGTCAGCTATGAAACAGGGATTCCCTAGTTTAAAAATTAGTCTTCTCTGTTCAGTGTCTCTATAAATAATTCAAGGAAAATCACAAATTCAGAGGTTTTTTCCCTGACCCTTTTCTGATGATAATAAATAATATTGTGGGCCAAAAAGCAGCGACCTGTGTGTCAGATGTGTCTTCGAGGACCTCTTGGCAAGCAGTCACTCACACAAGCACTGGCAACAAGTCAGTGAGCATATGTGGTTGAGTAACTTCTGCCCAGTGGGGGTAATGCTTGACATTCTCTCTGAAAGAGAAGGTTTTTTTCAGGAATTCAACAGAGCATGTAGACTTTGAGGACATGGTTGCTCCTCTTGGAAGTAACAGGCTGAGTTGAGTTGCAGGCTGAGATTCTTTGGTTCAGTTAATGTTACATCTGCCATTCATAATAATACTTACTGGGTTCTTAGATGCCAAGGGCATGCTGGCAGGAAAACTAGCAACTAGCTGGAGGGCTTGATTAATGGGACCCTAACCAAGGGGAAGGGAGACTGGCCCAAGATTGGTGTCATCTATTAAGAAGACCAGAATGAAGTCTCCACACTGCAGCATCTATGAATTAGTTAGTTACCACAGATGGACATCATGCCATTTGAGTCAATGGGATTTGGCTAGAACCTGCCAGCATTGCTTTGCTTAAAGCCCCGCGTAAGGCATATGCAGCAGGTGTCTCGCCAACTGAGACATTTTCTTTTACCCAGTGAGCTTTGGCCCTTAAGCAGAATGCTGGTTCCTCAGAAAGAACTGAACCACCCTCTGCTTCTAAGAAGCGCGATTTGTATTTGTGCCGAGTTTGCCACTCAAAGAAATAGTGGCAAGCAGACAGCTGACTCTAGACACGAGGTTTCTACTATGTTCTGTCCCTAGTTGAGGGGAAAAGTCCCTGAAAGGTGCTCTTAATTTGTGCCAAATAGTGTCCATTCCTAGAGAATCCTCCTTGAGCGAAGTATAGCTCCCTCACAGCATCCCTTCCATCCTCCTTCACAGCTCCAGCCAGGAGCTAAGGGAGACCAGTGGACAAGAAGCCAGTTGCAACAGCTCTATACTATTGGAAGAATAGCACTGGGATCCTTCTGGTATAGCAGGAGAAGTGCATAATGGGTAGGATGGGGTGAAGAATACCATTCAAACCAAGACTAACATTTGTATTTGATCAATAATGGAAGAATGGGTCAGCTCAATGTTGCCGTTGCTCTGTTGCTGTGGTATCTGTTGGCCAAGCAATGGTTCTGTAGGCTTGACTACATTGTTTTCAGGCAGCTCTCAGTGTGGGCTTACTCTACAACATTTTAGAATAGTATATAAAGAATACGTTTGTAACAAAAATTGGAGGTATAAAAGCAATCCTGTAAGATTTTGTAAACCTGTACTGTGGGTGAATACCTCCTTTTGGTTCTGCAGTGCATTTTCATATACCTCTTTGTGGGGATTTTCATCAGCAGACCCATTCTCTAGTTTTGTCAAATTCTATTGAGGTTTATTTTCTGGTCCATTTTTCCTGCCTACAAAATGCTGACTTTTGCTACTCTCTCATTATTCATTCATTAATAAATTTAGCAAATCAGATTGATTTTATTATGGTACATAGGAGTATTTTGCAATCAATCGTATGTGACCATGACCAAATGACCAACTATTTCTATTTGTTTTCTGTCTCTGAGCACGGTTCTCATTTATTAGTATTTATTGGTATTCCTTGGCTGCTTACTCCTCAAAAGCAGCTTTCTGCTAATAGGATATACATTTCCATTAAAATGATGATATTCATTTTCTGATCACTGTTGTGCTTACTGACTCAAGGAATCACAGAACTGTAGAAAAGTATCACTTTCTATAGAAAAGCTTTGTGTAACCCCAGCCACGAGCTCCATGGTTTTGAGATCTTCAGGTGATTAAAACCAGTGGTGGAATAATGCTGACTTGTATCCAGTGAGAGTCTCAGTTTTTATTGGCAATGACCGTAAATGGGTAGGAGTTATTTAAGAGGTGAGGCAGGAGCATCAGAAAGGACAAGTGGATCTGGTACATAGTAAGGTAAGATATATGCATTTTTTCCAGAAAGTTTTCTTCTATGGGCATAGATTTAACATGTTCTGTGTCTTACTGATGATCTGTGAACAGCATCTTCACACTGGGAAAAGAAAATTTTCTGCTCACAGCTCCCCACAGCCAATTAATTATTCACTATGTTAGAACTCTGAGATTTTTTTAAGCCAAAGTGATAGGATAGGAGTGAAACAAGTCACAATATGTGATGCCACAACTCATGTAAACTCAGGCATGAGAAGAATTACTTATTTGGAAAAAATCCAATATCTATTATTTTATTTAGGTTTTGCACATTTATTGTGGGTCTGTAGGACATAAACCACCTGTAACACTTTCCATTAAAATAGAGAAATACAGCATTTCCACTTGTGAGCATGCATGTTAGAAGCAAGTAATGAATTTTAATCATGGACTAGAAGTGCAGTTAATATAAATGACAACAGTTCCTTCAAAATCAATGGAGTTATATGAATTTATCCCACCATAAGTTTTGGACCAGTATATTTTAAATAGATCCTGAAGTGGTAGCCAGTTAGACTGTCCTGAAAGCTAAGCTAATCTAAACAGAAAGGTCTGGTAGCTGACAAGGAACGAATAATGAGTGTTATTCCTTTTTCATGAATTTGGTCTAATTGTTATTACACAAGGTGACTGGCAGGCTTAGATTCAATACAGCGACACTTCCAGTAGATGTCCTTTTCTCTTCTCAAAGCAGCAGAGCAGTGGCTGTCACACCAGCAGAGCAGGGGAGCGTTTTCCACAGCCTGGCCTTGGCTGCTACCTGGGTTTTCAGAGTGCTGTACGTGCCAGCCTGGCATGGGCTGGAGAGAGTGGCAATCACCAGTATAGTCCCCCTAACCTCAAAGCATTATGTTTTTTTGTTCATCATCAGCCTAAAGGTATCATATTTGGCCTGTTTAGTTTGGTGACTGGCATTAAGAAAGATAAATTTTACAGCAAGGGCATTTTCCCCAGTTAAGTATTCATCACCAGGCTGGTTGCTGCCATGGCAGGGAGGTTGGAACTAGATGATCTTTAAGATCCGTTCCAACCCAAACCACTCCATGAGTCTAATTTCAAATATCTCACGTAACTTTGTTCCTATGTGAGAACAAGGGTATCTTCTATTCAGGGATGTTTCTCTAATAGCTGTCCAGCTTTTCATCTTCTTGTATCACAGTGGACTATTAACATGGTGTGGTTTCGTAGACAGACAGAATCTCCTTTCTTTATGTAAGAATGTTATTCTGAATCATCTTAACAAGAAGTAGAATGGTTGCCCTGGAAAAAGGTTGTTAGCTCCAGAGCTTGGAGGTTTTTTGCTGCAGAACAGTGAGAGAGCTTGAGACTGTCTAAAACTATAATCTTTTAACGTGCTAAATCTCTGTTCCCTAAACTCACAGTCTTTTTATTTTACAGTAAGTGTGTCAGAACTTGCAGATGTAGGCTGGTAAATAGTGCATCTTATATATAGTAAAGGGGGGGGGGGGGGGGGCATCAAAATTAAACCTTCCCTGTAAAATTTTTCCCACCCCAGAACTTTTACGGGAAAAAACCAAAATGGCAAAAAGGGCAAAGGCCCAA
>WUAM01000431.1:64913618-64937132 GCA_024336885.1 Actenoides hombroni | reverse complement strand
TGGTGGCAGAGTGTGTTGTGGGTGGGGCCTGGTCACGCCATCGACATTAAACCTGCCCTGTAGAATTTTTCCCACTCCAGTACTTATACTGGAAAAATCCAAAATGGCATAAAGTGTCAAGTGCCAAGACACAGCTCATGCAGCACAGCTTTTTCCTGAGGCTGAGCGTTCAAGGATTTTCTAGTCTTTCTGCTTAAATTCTGAAAAAGATGCAGACAAAGCAAATATTAGGTTTGTGCTCATTTCTTTTCTTTGCACGTCAGGTATCAAGGCACTTCCCAGTTTTTATTTTGGCAAGCCTGATTACCAGGTTTGTTTGCCAAGGCTGTAGAGAAACATCCTTTGTTGGCAAGATGGACTAGATGACCTAACGCTCAGAGCTGTTCATTCCTACAGCTGCTTTACTTCTGCTAAGGATTGCAGCACCCCTGTTTCCCCTTACTGAAATCCTGCTCTTGCTATTGCTTCTGGACTACTGAAGTTAAAGGTAGTTGCCCTTAACAAAATAAAGTATGTCACATCGTTGTGTTTGAAAGGTATGAGCTTGTATCAAAGCTGTGTCACAGGGTTTCGGTGCCTGTGGGCCACATTTTCAGAGGTACCTAAATAGCATCGTACACATCCAGTGAAACTTGTGAAGTGCTTGAGAAGTGGTAGTCTGCTCCTTGAACGTAATCTCTTAGTAATGAATGTTTCTTTACTGAGCAAAAGGACTTGAAGGGACAGATTTTCACCTATTTTACTAGGTGAGAAAAATCTATTAATCTCTCTTTTCCCTCTGCAGGAGTGCTATAAATGCACCAAATTGAGAAGTTAAGTGTTTTTATACCTTGTAATGACAAATTGTCCATGTTACAGCCCTTCCATTAAAAGCAGGAATCTGCAGGGCACTTTTTCAGGAAATTGGCTTTCTTCTCATTACGCTAACCTTTTGCCCTAGAACACAGAGTGTTCCACACATTCACAGTTGCTGAAACATGCTCTCACCATTAAGTCATTAACTAAGGCAGCTAAGTAAGAGATACCATTAGAATCATTACCTAGTGACAAGATATAAAATTATTCTGATATTTCATCTCCTAGGCTGAATTCTGTTCTCATGTGGTGTTTTGTTATCAAGATAAGAAAAAAATAATAAAGCCAGAGTGTAGCAAATTTGTTTCTGATCTTGAAGCCATATGGTCCTACTGCATGATGGTAACTGCTGCAGCCTCCATGAGTAAGGCAACAGCAGAAGTGTGGCAGTAAATAAAAACGTGGAAAAATTCCTGTGGTTATTTTTCTAAAAGACATGAAGTAGGTGAATGAAAAATTGCTCAAACTAGAAGTGGATGGCCACCATTTACCTTGGCTGTCACTGGGTCACAGTGACATATCCTAACCCACTATCTCTGCAACAGCATCAACTGGGAATCGAATCTGGCCAAGACCTCTGCTGCTATCTTTTTCTCCTCAATGCACCAAAATCTTCTTTTAAAAGTAGTTACAAATTAGATTTTTCTATATACAAACCCAACAAAGACATAAATATTTGACTTTGTATCTGATCAGAGACCAAGACACAGAGACTTCAAGTAGCTGGTAGAGTAGGCGGAGCCTCTGTTTTATAACTTTGCTTTCTGGGGTTTTTATTTATTTTGAGGCCAAGGAAGACATGTTTAACAAGGTATGGTCTGCATTATTTTTGTAAGCAATGTGTGCATGTGTTGGATGTCTTTGTTGTCTTTTGTTTCAGCTTCAGTGATCAGCAATCACAAGTGCAAAGCCAAGTACAGTTGTGTAGAGGCAGGTATATTGTAATGCTAGTAAACAGTTTGCCAAAGCCCTGGTGCTGTGAGGAAGCAGTAATGCTGATTTGCAGCTAGAAGCTCTTTTTTAGTCAGCCTTTCATTCTATCACAAGGGAGCTTTATCTGAAGCAAGAGGGTAATATCTGTGCATAGCATTATAGGGTGCATCTCCACCAACATTTTATTTGGCTCAGAAGTGTGCTTTTGAAATGTCTCTCCCAACTCTGCTGCCATCCAGTACTTTGGGATGTGTCGCAGAGAGCTCTCACAATACATTTCCTGAAGGATGCACTCTGAGAGGCATGTGTTGCTCCCTTCACATTACTTGGTTGTCCGGTGCCATCCCAGAGCCCCCACATTCCTGTGTACCACACACCAGGCCAACTGTCCCATAAAGGCCCCTCTCTCTGAAGGGCTGCAGCACAGCCATCGTGTTATCTCACACACTGAATTGAAAAAAAGCCAGCTCCTTCTTGTCGATGCCTCACACCAAGAAGGGCCATCGTGCCATGTGCGTGTGACCTAAGACAGAGGGAGCCCTGGTCACTATGGACACAAGCCAGCCTGTGCCTCCAGGAACTGGCAATCACTGCCTGGCCACATTTTATTTCACAGTATGCACATCTAGCCTATAATTTAGAAGAGGAAATACCTTCCCTGAAAGGTAGGAAGCACAGACTCCCCTAAGACTTTGCACCACAAGATGCCAGGACTGTCCTGTTTCGGCCATTGGTGACAAATGTAAATTTTGTTCAGAGTGACTATATGTTGATATTTGAAAATGAATGAAAGAAGACAAAAGCAGCATCTGCATGCCTTAGGGTTGGGTCTTGGCACATATTTGCATGGCTGGAGAATTATTTGTAGAGTTTGTGCATTTACAGTCCTGCAAGCACACCATTTGATCAGAGATTGGGGACTAATCGCAAGCAAATATAAATTAGTTAAATTAAACAGACAGATAAGAAAATAATGAGACTGAGTGTATTCAGGCATTAAGAGAGGAAAAGGGCAGAGAAAGATCAAAACCAACATAAAGATGACAATCAATGGAACAAGAACATATCAACCAAGATATAACCAGTGATTTCATATTTTGAACTTTTGACTCATTTTTCTTCCTCGGTTTCCTGTTTCTTTTGTCTCCATTTTGATCCCAGAAATACTGTAGTAGCATAGAAATCCACCTCTGTGGAAGAGCTCGCATGTTTGAAGCAAAGATTACAAGTACTTTGGGGCTAACACCATGTCTGTTTATTAGTCTAGACAGAACCAAGCTCAATGAATAAACAATAATAAGTTTATCCTAAAGAAACTGATTTGGAAGTAATTATTCAATGGAGGAAAGTGCCAATATTTCAGAGCAACTTTTGCATGAAATATTATTTGCAGAGTATTATTCAAACATATACTGAGGTACCAAATAAGGAAAACATTTATCCATAATAAGTATTTGATGAAAATATTGCCTAGATTGGCAATGAATAATTCAGTCTGCGTTAGTAACACGTGCATGACTGTGCATATTATTTGTACCTTTATCAACGCTATGGTAAATTGCTACAGGTTAATAGGTACTTATATCCTTTTCTGTGTAGAATGCTATTAGGTCCAATTTTTCAGAGGAGATGAGCCACCCAGAAGTTTAAATATGATAATGAGTTGCAGATACTAAGCGTGTGTGGAAATCAGGCTGTGGCAATGTTGGTCGCAGCGAGGCTGGGCCTGGCATGGAAGGATAACACAGCAGCCTGAACTAGGGGCAGATTCTGTACGGCTCTGTGGAGTTACCTGTGCATTTGTTTCAATCTAAGTATTATTTCTCCTGAATACAAAGTACATATTTAGAACAGATACAATTGGGTGTTTAAAAGTTGATTAGAAACTGAACAGGTTGCTGATGGAAATACCAAAAGGTGGAGAACATTAACTACTGGACTGTGTTTGTGAAAGGTGGCAAAACCTTGTGAAAAACAAGACACAATAATCTAGAAATCTCACTGCAAAAAGATCTCCTTACCATGTTTCTACTTCTGTTTCACTATAATTGACATTTAGGCAGGCAGTGGGAGTCAAGCAATGTAAAATAACTGTGGATCTGGCACCTCATTGTTAAGCTCTGGACAGGAATTGAAAAAACTCATGCTCCAAGCCACAGAGATGTATGTGAGGCATGTATAAGAGAAGAGAGAAAAATAGAATGTGAAACAGTAATAACATTTGCTTTAGATTTAGCTTTTTGCACTGATCCAAGACGCTCATTATTCTAAAGCAAACTGGAGTTGTTTGATTCCATAAAATGTGTGATTTCTGGGAGGATTTAAAGTTAAGCTGGTTCAATTATTTGCCCTTTGACTTCAAAGAGCTCTCTAAACTGTATCAGCCCATATGTCTGGTTAAAAGTTTGCCTATGCTGTAAAGCAGTTTTGATAACACAGCAGTAATATTGCCATAACGAACATATATTAATAAGAGGTCATTAAGAAAGTATTGTTTATGTTTATATCACTCTCTCTCTGTTTATCTCTATCCTAACGAATCATTATTTCTGTACATGGAACTAGGCAGTGACCCCAGAACAGGGATGTGTGCGCGACTGGATTGTGCTAATGGAACCTTAGTTATTTGACGAGGAAGCCATGCCTTGCAGTCTGCTAAGGCCACCAAGAGCACAAGAACATGATGACAGCACAGCCTTGAAGGTATGGGTACAGGACATTACCAGATGTCTTAAGCACAAATTGCAAGTAGTAAATTACTGATCTCAAGAGAAATGCAATCTTGAGAGCTGGGTAGAACCAGTTTTGGGGCCTAACTGGGACATGCAATGAGTTGTGTAACAGCCTATTGCAGCTGGTTGGCAGCACAGGTGGAGATGCCTTTAGATGGTACATGAGATTGCAACAAAACCAACTAGTTGCACTGGAATCTTACTTCAGAATTGGGTATGTGAATTGATCCCTCTGATATCTTGTATTGCTATATGTGTAAAATTATTTCATCATCGTATTTGCTGTAGTGTTGTATTGCTTGTGTTTGGTTTGAGGCTTTGGTTGTAATTGGGGCACGTTGTGTGGAAAGATATACATTTTGGTTTTCTTGGAAAAGAAACATCAACACCAACTGCTGTGTTTCTTAAAACACCTTTGTTTTATACAAAGCTTGTAGACCTTCATCAGCCCAGATGATGCCATTGTATACGTCTGAGCGTGTTCTAGCATAATTTGGTATTGTAAATCTCTGGAAAACTCTTCAAAAAGCAGATACATTTAGATATAAAATATGGGCTTTGAGCTATACTGTTTCCGCCAGAACACGATTATCACCTTGTGACTGATCTGTAAGCTAAAGAAAACTGATGCGCCTTTTCTGCCTGCTTTTATTTTGTGCTGATGTAGGCTGGTAGAGCAAATAAATAAATAATGTTTACATAAAGCTGTACTAGAATCATGTAGGTTTTATAAGGTGGTCACACCTACATAGCTTGATAATGTCAAGCGTGTAAATTAGAGATGCTCCTGGTGCATAAAAAGCTGCTGCGTGCGGTAAGCGACAAAGCGGAAATACTGACTTACAAATTTGCTGTGCCATCCGGTGAGCTTGTTAAACAGCATCCTTCAGAAGACAGTCCTAAATGTGACTGATCAGCCATGAATCCCCTTAGTGGATATCCTGTAAGAATAGATTTTGAGCCCACATTTTTTATCTGCAGACAGTTCTGTAAAACAGTGTCTGTGAAATGATTCCTTAGTGCAGACATTTAGTGCAGTGCTGGTGCTACAGCTCCAGGACCCCCTTCTTCTGATAAGAAGAATAAAGGACCTGACTGGGAAGTAACGTGAGCACACATTGACAGTGCACATCAGCCCCAGGTCATGGGCAGCCAACCTCCCTTGGGATCACACAGGATTCTGAAGGTTAAGGGACATACATTTGCCTCCTCTGGGGCAGAACTTTCAACCTGCAGGAACAGCTTAACTTCATTCTGCAGCTTATAGTCACACCTCGTTGTACAGGCATTACTCTTTCATTTTGAAACCTTATCACTTCATTTTTTTGATTTTACCTTTTTCTCCTTTTCTCTCTCTTTCTTTTTTTTTTTCTTTTTAGTTTTTAAGAGTTATTTAGAACAGCATTGTAACACTGAGTTACCCTTAAATACTCTCTGAGAGATGCCTTCTCAGGTGGGTTTTTCCTGCCTTACACCTAATGTTGCCTACACAAGTGCTCAGTGTTTGTAGGAAGTCGTTGATCTCCACTGTATCAAATCTTAGCTTCTCCCTTAAGGACCAACAGTTTCAAACAGGCCGGATCCTCTCCTCTTTCTTGTTTTCTTCATATACTTGGTATGTGGCCTCCAGCTGAAGTATTCTGGCTCCCCAGGCTGCCTCCCTTCCCTCAGCACACTTCATTCTGGAAAGCTTTGCTTGTAAATACCTGGCATCCTCTGCGGAGCAGGAGTGCTTTGCTTTTCCCCTCACTATAGGAGAAAATGAGGTGCTATTGGCAACTCTTAGAAATAAATAGCTGTAGACTCCATGCTGAGACAGAAGGACAGAGTGCCTTCAGACGAAGGCCTGGGGATCTCAGCAGGTCTAACTCCCTGACATGGGGTTGCATAGACTAAGTATGTCACTTCAGATAAGTCTAAGTTTTAAGACTTTTTAGACTAAGACTAAGTCTTGTCACTTCAGATGTAACAGCTGTAGGTTGCATGATGTAAAAGCACAAATGCATCTATTTTGCTGAATGTCTGAGAGGTCGTATTTTAAATATATATTTTCCATTTCTATATTAACTTGAGAAGGTATTCATGCAAGAATTACCTGGATTGGTTTATAATGAAAAGACCTAACTTAATGCCATTTTTCACCTTCGGAAAATATGTTTGAACTTTATTCTAGCCGGATCTAATTTATGTCATTGAAGCAAACCCAAGTTGTTCAGGCTTTTAAAAACAAAACAAGACCAGGTCAGCAGTTTCAGCAAATATTTAACAGCATTAAATGATTCATTAACCAAGACTTCATTACTTTTACCAGATATAGCATGGTGCATTATAAGGATTATCAAAATTGACCTTCAGTTGTCAAATTAGGTTAATAGGTGTGAGGCCTATTTGGCCAAACCTCTACACTTAGTTTGTCAGGGCAGACTTCTGGGCTTCTCTGAGATGCACAGCCCTTTGGCAGTACTGACGGTGTGTTGTAGCTGATGGCCCAGAGCTGAGCTGGTGCCTCCTGCTCCTGATGAGGGATGTGGTTAGAAATCACAAGTGATGGGCTCTGTCAGTCTCTCAGCATGGAGCTTGTTCCAAAATTAGTGGATTTGGGGCCGTAGAAAGACACAGGGACCACTCAATCTGACTGTCCGTTTAGAGAATTTCACCCACGGTATCTGGTGAATTTGATTTATGCAGTTGAGGTTACTGTACATGTACCACCTTTAACTGAGCACTGTATTTAAGATAAAAACAAAATACCACCCTTTTTTATATGAGGCTCAGCTTTTGCAAGTCACTAACATCCACTGACATAAAAGCTGCAGGAGAAACATCGTGAACCTTGGGGTGGAAGCTGAGAAGTGTAATTACTGGTGTGCACAAGAAGCTTTTGCACGTGTGGTGTAAGTGTGATCCTGGCATTGATTTTCCCGTTACCGTATCAGAGCCCATGTGTGAAGCATTCACAGCGCTTCAGCAGCTGTATATGAAAATCTGTCACTTGCTACAATTGCCTCAGTGCCTGCCTTCTAACAGCCCCAAAACCTTCCCCATGCCCTCTGCCGGGGATTTTGGAGGTGTGAGGAATGATCACTCTTGACACCCAAGAGATAGATACAGAGCGGGGAGACAGAGGCACGACCTGTCTGCAGGATTACACCTGCCACAGCGCCCTGAACAATGCAGGGAAGGGAGCTGGGCTTCTGCAAAGGGAGCAGAAATTAAAGGATTAATTTATGCCCCAAGAACAGGAGCTGCCAGAGCACATGTGCCAGTGTGCCCTGGCACTGTGGTGAGAACCAGCACCTGGGGAATGAACCACCTTCGCTCAAGGATGTGTGAAGAACTCTTGTCTTGTCCCCTTATTAAGCCACTGATCGATCCAAGGCGGACATGAAAAAGAGCCTTTTTGATTTGAAACTTTCCACACTTTCTCTCTTCCCTAACATGTGGGTGAGGTGCCTTACTAGGATCCTCAGGGTCACACAGAAGGACAGCAAAAGGAGTCAGAAATGGCACACTGGAACCTTCACCTTTCAGAAGGTGGAAGTCTGGGGAAGGAACAAAGTATAACAAGAGCCGGGGAGGTGGTGTCAGGTGCTGTGGTTGGAGGGGTGGTAAGAAGCAGTGGGAGGATGTATGAGGGTTGATGCAGTGTTTGGATTAATCCAGAAATAGTGTTTTTATACCAGCCCTACATCTGCTCAGTCTGGAAAAACTGCTCGAAGTTCAAGAAGTTACAGGCAAGAAGATAGTAAGCATAGGATAGAGTGGAACCGGGAGAGAAGAGGGTAGGACTGGGCGAGTGAGAGGGTAATGAGGTAAGTTGTCGCAAAAGCAATGCAGTGTTTCTCTAATGTGCTATACAGAAGAGTGAAAACCTGTTGAGATTTTATGTCATAGTGTCAGGTTTTACGTGAGCTTACATTATCACTGTGCTTGTTACCTGAAGGTGATATTGCTTATCCAGACTTTCCCAGCAGTCGTTTTATTGTCGAATGACAGCCAGACATTTGGCAATTGTGATTTGAAGGTAAGTAAAATTTCTCCTGTGTCAGCAGTGCATTGTTTTGCATGAATCGGGGCAGCGTGATGTACCACGTGCAAGAACATTAACTAATTTCACAGGAAAATAAAATGTGCTAAAGGAATTGCTTCCCCCCTCAATCATTTCCTTGCTTTCAGTAACTCCAACTGCCATTGCTTTTCAAGCTAATTTTCTAATATTGCAAACTGTAACACTTTCTGGGTTTGTTGCTGTTTCTTTTAAGGTTAACTAGAGCAAAAAGGTCCACATAACATTTGGGGTTTCTCCATACAAATAGCGAGAACAAGCTCCAACACAAGGACCTGGGAAAACTAAATGCCTCCTCCTGGCTTTTCCATAGCAAGCAAAATTTCTCCACCCACAAATGCACTCGCTCTGTCTAAACAAAGAAGCCAGCAGTGGAGGAGTGGGAACATGGGAATACTTTTGCTTTGTTTCCTAGGACATGCAGATAAAGAGTAATATTTATTATTGCTCTTCATTATTCAAGCTCATTTCAAGCTCATTTTAACTTCTACAGTACTTCATCAAACTTGTATTCCTCCCACCTCCCCCCTTGGCAATAAGATGCTACAAAATTAATTCTGTTAAGTCCCACTGCCAATTGAACCCCACTCCTGCTCTGGACAGGGAGCATCACGTGTGCCTCTGTCAGTCTGGCTCCATGGGATTCACCCGTCTGGTGCTGTGTGGAGTTACCCACAGCTGTACTGAGGCACTCGGCAGGCAAGGCCAGGGCAGAGGTGTCCCCACTCGGGGCTGTTTGTCATCTCTCACAATGAAGGTCTCTCTCTGAGCTCTTCCCTTGCCATGGATCACATCCCATAGGGGAAACTTTGGAGCAGTTGCAAATGGTGCTGCTCCATCAGCATCCAGAAGACTGAAGTCCTCTGCCTGACCACTGCAGGCATGTATTCTGAAAGCAGACATGCAAACCACCTGCTGTCCTGCCACATTCACCCTTCCCTTTGGTCCGTGCCTCCGGTACACCTCCAGCTCTGCCCGAAGGTATTCTCATCTTTATGGTTACTTCTCAGCCTGATGTCTCTGGAAGGCTGCCAGCAAAATCAGAAATTAATTTCAGGTCTAGCAGTGGATTTATGTGACGCAGCTGCTCGTCCGCTGGGAACACGATTTTATCCCCGGATAGAGTCGCTGGGGACTGAACAGACTGGGAAGAAGAACAGTTTACAGTCAGTACTGACCTGAGCTGAAGATGAACTCATCCGTGAGAGGTGAGTAGCTCTGCAGAGCTCCCGTTTACAATTCCATTTGGCATGCCGGATCCCTACCACTGGCACATCCCTTCTTTCCCAGGATTGTTATGAAGCAAACTTCATTTCATTTAGGTCATGACCTTTTGTTTGATTTTTTCAGGCAATTGTGACGTACTTTATGGTGGGACTTTGTGCTTTGTTTAAGCTCTTTGGATGGAGAAGTTAATTAGCAGCCGACAAGTATTTATATTTAAGACTAGCTTCTCAATGTAACCAACCATAAAGTATTTAGTGTTCCTCCTTGAAAAATCTATCAGGTACTAGCTGTGAATCTGCTGCTCTTTCTCCTGACCTTGATGAAGTCTCCTATACCTCACTGTGAAGTATTACATGAAATTCTGCCAAAATGAAATCTCTGTCTGGAAACACAGTAAGGAGTCCATAGCTTAGAATAATGCTGGCTAAACTGACCTAAGCATTACCATAGCTACTGGAAGAAAAGGGGAAAAAAAGGGGAATCCCCCCTCCCCACTTTCTTAATCCACCTTTTTCCATACTAATCTGAAGATGAGCTTGCAAATAGTCAATAAGGAGGCCAGGGCTCAATGACAGTTTGCTGAGCATCTGGCCTGGATCCTCAGCTGGTGCAGATCACATATATTTTGGAGTTCATCACGCCAGCAGCAGATTGGGTTCCTGAACAGTAAATATTTACTCTGATAAGGCCATACTGAATTTCAACAAACCATCATTTTGTGTTCCAGCTCTTGTCCCATATTAAGTCCAGATAAGCAAATTAAAGCATGTTACAGCAAGGCAGGCCAACATAGCAGTGTTTTGAAGCCATGTTTTGTATTTTGCTGGAGAGGAAGCATGTCACTGATGCTGTACCTTAACCAGGTCATATTGAAGTTTCCCCAAATTATATTTGCCCCTTTTCTAAAACAATAAAAGTGGGCTATATAACGTTTCTGAGTAGTGTGACAAATGGCAAGGTATACGTAATAAGAAGACCTCTAGGAACGTGGGGTAAGCAAAGACCTGATAGAGACACAGCTCTGAAGACCTTACTTTGCTAAAACATTCTCTGACCGTCGCTTCGCTTTTCCAAGTAGAGGCTCCACGCCGAGCTGCTGACGCATTTATGCAATAAGCTTGTCACACAAGAAAGGCTGTGCAGAAGTGCTTGGTCGGGCCTGCCTTCGCTGAAAGGTAAGAGGATCTTGGATTGTTTACTAGAAGGTATTGCACAATTGACAACACAAGTTAAAAACCAGGCTGGCAGGCTCTGTGGGACCCGTACTGGATAGCAATTCCCCAGCTGCCTGGGTCAAAAGCTTGCATAACAGCAGGGAAAAAAAATTAAATTATCTGTGATATTATTTGAAGTGTAAGCTTCATTAAAAATATCATCTACTGTAATTTTTTTCCAGCTAAGTATTGCGAGTTTGGATTTCTAAGGTGGAAAAAGAAAAAAAGGACTAGCTCTTTGTATTGACATAAATTGTTCAGTTAATTTTAGATTTTGTGGCACTCTCTTGGTAAACCATTTCAGACGTTTATATAATTACCTGATGCAATTGCGTGTGAGTAACAAAGCCAGGACACACTAGACTTCCTTTATCCCTCTTCCACGCAGCACCAAGTAAGAAGCCCTGATGAAGTCAGTGCAGTTCCTCCAATGTGAGATGCATTAGTCTCATCCTCACACCACACGGATACATAAACAAAGCGATGCTGTCACTGTTTTGTTTTAAACACTGTTCTGTGCTGACTCTTCAAATTTATGTTATTTGATTCAATAAATGTTTGATGGTCTCAGTGTAGCATCTAGTGGAGAAAGGGTAAATAACAGAAAAAAAGCAAAGCAGAAACGTGCCGTTAACACTTGCGCACAGCAGGGCTGGCAATGTCATCTGCTGGGCAGTGGGAATACTCCCTTCCCCAGATCAGTCACCAAAACACTTCAAGGGTTACTCTGAAGCGGCTGCACCAAACTGAGTACAATACAGGGCTTGTAATCCTGACAGAGCAGGATGGCATCACTGGCTTGAATTCAGCTCAGGAAGGTCTAAGTCTGAGATACGCAATTGGTATGAAGGCAAACTGTCTTTACAAACTTACCTGCTTTGTTTACATTTGCTCTCACTCCAGCAGCAGTGTTTCTGTCCTGGCTGACAGTCAGTTTTTTCTGTTCATGCTAATGCTTTCTCCAGTCTAACTACAGAGCCAGAGCTACTGTTCCCCAAATTCTGTCCTGACTTTGCTCCTGCACAAGCCAAATGATGTCTGTGTTACTGCAGCAGCTGGTTGGTTGCACTGGCAACACTGCGGCCAGATCTGGCTCAGGGGGCACTTGGCTCAAGACTAGTCCTGGACCCTCAGCACAGCCAGACCTCTTGGGGCTCGGAGAAGATGTGAATGTACAAGCAAAGCAGGAATTGTTCCTGCTGCTTTTCTGCAGATTTAATCTGGGATTCAAAGGCTTAGCTTTCCAGACATATCAAATCTCAGCAGGTCCTGATAAATGGGGTCTTCTGTGTAATTATTTTAACAACAGCAAAAAAAGATGAGTTACATTTTTACATTTTTACCTTTTTTTTTTTTTTTCCTGAATGTCATTATTATATCCTGTTTCTAAAGAAATGAGAGTAGAATATCTGTGGCAAAAGAGAAGAAATCTTAATTTTCAATAACCGTGAAATTAACAGGCTAAGGAATAGAAGGTATGTTTTATAATTATTTTCTTCCAACTTTACGGGGACTTTTTCATATGCAAAATGTCTTCAGTATTTTATGGGGAGGTGAACAAAGAAGCACAAATCTGTACACCAGAATCTGCCTCTAGGCACAGTTAGTGCTGGAGAGTCCTCCAGAAGCACCAGTGTTAGAGGAGGGAGACAGCTATGAAATTAATGATGGGGTTGCAGAGCCAGTTCCTCATGATATGGCATGGAAATGTGCTGCCTTGGGCAGGAATACAAAGTAGAAGGTAAGTATGTCCCTCATTAAGAGTACCTCTGGAGAACACTGTGATTAATACAGAATTATCTGAAATACGGTTTCTTTGCAATTCATGAGGATTCTGTGTTGCCACATACATGTAGCAAGCAATTACAGAAGCATCTGCATTAGCCTGGTGGCAGTAACCGATACAGAGCCGGAGAGTCGAGGGTTACCCATTCTGTATTTGTCCTTGCTAAATCTTGTAAGATACAGACTTGTTCAGATCCATTTCCTCCTTCATCCCCATTAGCCGACTGTAAGGTTTCAGCTCGGGGGATTCTTGTGGAGGCCTGGACCAGCAGGTCCAGTACAGAAAATACTGTTGGGCACAAGCCCTGGGAACATTCACCACAAGGCTTAAGCTATGATAAAGGGAAGCTGAGTTGTTAGACAAAGTAAATATTTGTACCTTGTAAGGGTTTTGTTGATTCATGTGTATTGGTGGAAAGTTACTGGGACTAGGGGCACTGGGGTATATAAGGCTTGTGTGAAGTAGCAATAAAGGTCTTTGTTTCTGCCCCAAGATGGAGTCTGTGAATCAATACACCGCAGATTCTTATATCTTGGAGCAAAGAGTATAGCTGGCAGTTGCTGCCTGTGAGCAAAGAGCATAGCTGATAGTTGCAGCGAGGATGCTGAGGTCATCTCCTGAAGTGCCGTTCAGCTTGATCCTAATCTCAGTCCAGCCCCTCACTACCTGAAGTTTTCCTGTTCCTCTGAACTGCTGGGAGTCCCATCTGGTGATCCCAGAACAAAAGCCCACTGGAATCTGAACAATTAGGCTGTTCTCTGAGAACATAAGAAAGGGCAGCAGACATCACGGAAAAGCTGTCTCACAGCAGGGCAGTAAGTGACAGAGCCTGGAGCTGGAGAGGGGGACCTCCAGACTTGTAAGTGGAGAGGAGTGTATGCACACTTTCCATTGTCCTAAAGGTGACTTGGGAGTATCGGTAGTAACACTACTGGTAAAACCAAGCATTCAAAAAAGAGTTTGTTTCCAAGATTGTGAAATACAAAATAGAGTTGCATTTTAATTTGCATTCCATTCTTTTTCTGGCTTTTTTGTCTTTCATATTTCCAAGTCCCCACAACTACTATGACTAGAAACATCGTCATTATCATTCTTAGCATCAGCACTATGGCTGCTTATAACAGTAGTACATGAAAGCTAAGATTCTTAGATAATAAGCAAATTTGATGAGCCATGGGCAACATTACAGGTTTGCTATAGATCAGATAAAAGTCATGTTAAATCTGCAACTAATTGATAGCCTGGGTGGTGGCATCACCAGAGAGAACACAGCACTGGGCCATCCTGTCCTCAGTGTGTGGTCCCTTCATGGCTGAGTAAGATAGGTGCAGGTACAATAGCAGTGTAAATGCAGTGCAGTGCTTTATTATTTTCAGTGCAGACTACAGTCCATAGGGCTGACAACTATTATTGTCTTCTTTGTTCTTCTATGTCCCTACTAAGCCAGAAGCCAATATTGTGGCTGTGAAAGCATCTTTTCAGGGCTCTATCCACATAACAGCAGTCAAACAGTTTGAAAACTTCCATCGGCTCTCCAGTCCTCTTGTCTTTGCTGGTTGTTTCAGCACTCCATCTATACTATATTTAGGGTGCATATATCTTAAAATAATAAAAGAACACATACAACCTTTTTGCAGTCTTGATCTGAAAATAGTTATGTTTTTTTACACTATTAGAAAATGCAGTGAGCTGAATTTTTTGTAAATGTTGATTTTTTCTTATGATAAACAATCTGACTAATTTCTGTATAATCAGCCCAAGCCTTCTAATAATATTTGCTCTATGTAACATGAACTTTGGAACTACTTCAGGAAGTCAGAAAGTGAACATTCTATAAATCAAGAATTCAGAACAAGTTGTGCAGTTCCTGGAAGAATTTAATGGGTCAAAAAGCTCTCTGGACAATTTTAATTACTTTGCAGGGAGGCCAGAATGTGGGTGTACCAGGACGTTGTTTGCACATATGTTTTGTTTAGCTGAGTTGCTGCTGTGCCGTCTTTTGTCTTCTTCTTCTTCAGAAAGGTCAAGTTTAGCAGTTTTCTGTGCTGCACACTCAGGTAGAGGGTTAATGCAAGGTAAAAGCAAACCACAGCTGTCAATAAACACTCTTTTCTTTTTCTCTGTAGAGATACTTGTAAAGAACTTCAACTCTTGAAACGCGTCATGTTATACTGCAACGAAGAAAGATGTTTTTAGGACTGGAGTTGCATTTCTGGCTATTGCTTACCAGCAGGGGAAAAGCCTTTCACTGGTGCTTGCTCTTGGCAGACAATGCCAACCTCAAAACCTCAACTGTGAAACGGCGGAGCGGAGAGAGGTGAAATATGGTCTCCTCTCTGTTTCAGATGAGTGAATAGTTCTGTGCAAGCTTTTGTAAAGAAGCCTGTGAGAGGCCAAAGTAACCAACAAAATGGGAAGGGATGACAGAACAGCCATTTTCTCCTCCCTTCTTTTAGACATATTTGTGTTTTTTAAAAGGTTTCATGAGATTTTACTTGAAATAGACCTGAAATATGAAAACTGCCTATCTGAAAGCCTGAGCTCATTCCAGTGCTTGCCTTGCAGATCAAGAAAACAAAACTAACAAAAACAACTTCTTAACAGAGGTGGAATGTGTATTGCTTATCTACACAGGTCACCTTAGAGAATAAAATACCATGGCCTTCACTCAGAAGTGGAGATCTTAGCAACAGAAATCTAAATAGCATTGAGTAAAAAAACCACAGCAACTGTGCACATACAGCATCCTTATTAGAATCACTGCTATCTGACTTCTAGCTTTGAAAGAAAACTGTTTAGCTTCCTGAAAGGTACCTATGATTCAATCAGATACAAGTCAATTTAAATTAGGGGAAAAAAAAAAAAAAGCTGTAGAGCTGGATGCGATGGATCTGCATGCCTGAGCTGCTCATTGCAAAATATTATTTGGATTTTTTTTTGTCATTATAGAAAGAAAGCAATAGGAGAATTGAACTAGTTCCTTACAAATTGACCCCAGTGGTACTCCAGTGCTTTTTGCATGTTTCTTTCTCTCCTTTCAAATACTCCAGAAATTTTCTGACAAATTGCAAAGCCAGGAGGCTTTGGTGGCAGATCTTAGTGATGGGTTGCTTAATGATGGACCTAGAAAAGGCAAAAACTATTTTAAAACATGCAACATAGCTCAAACCAAAGTTATAGGCTTGCTACAGAAATTACTGGGTGAGGTTTTTTGGGCTAAGTCAAAGTGGAGTTCTAACTAAATGGTCATTTTTGGCTTTATATCTGTGCAACTGCTTTGCCTAAAATAAAATCACTAAGGGTCTCATGTCAAAACGTTCATGAAATCCCTCTTAAGTTTCTTAAAATGTTCATGAGACATTCCATTCATTACAATGTTTTATCAGGATTTCTCATGTTCAGTACCCACAGGATATGATAAGAAGAAAAAAGTCTGAGGTAGATGTCTTTCTGCTGCAGCTGTAACATAAGGAAGACCGAATTGAGTCACACCAAAGGTTCAGATAACCTGGCACACTGTGATTGCCTGTACTAGAAATACAAGGAATGAGCAGCTATAGCTTCATTTCTCCTCCTATTTACCATCTCAATTTGTGGCAATCTAAGGATAGAATTGGAGGCTCTGTCCATCTCTCTGCAAAGCAGCCTATTTTTCCACTAATTTGTCTAGTTACTTCTTGCAGCCTTTAGTATTTTTGGCATCTGAAATATCTCATGACAATGAATTGCCCAAATTAAGCAGATGTTGTTTAAATGGTACTTCCTTTTGTTTGTTTTACACTTCCAGCTGGAAAAATATTAATTGATTCATCCTAGTTCTCATAAGAAATGAGTAATTGTTCTCATAAGAAATGAGTAATTGTTCCCTGTTCACCTTTCCCATGACAGATGTGGTTTCTGATACCTGTATTATGCCTTCCATTTGTCATTTATTTTCCACGTAGTCCCAGAGTACTTGATCTGTCTTACTTAGAAGGCACTACATCATTCCAGTCAATCTGGTCATTCTTTTTCTCTCTCTCTCTCTCTCTGTTTTTTTTTTTGGTTTTTTTTTTTTTTTTAGTATTATTTTTATTATGTTATGATGGTTAAGATGCTACTGCATGTTGAGGTGCTATAAGCAGAATTTTATGCTGGGTTAAAGGAAAGAACATGCTTCCTAAGGATTTATACAGTAGCATTATGTTTTAGATTTGCTTTGTAGTTTTCTTCTTTCCTTATCAGTCCTAACTGCCTGAGCACTGAGATAACAATTCCAGAAAACTATCCATAGTGACTCCAAAATAACTTTGCTAACTGCTATGAACTAATTTAGAGCCTACTATGCTGCACAGGTAAAGATGGCTTTTGTTTCCCTCTCATGGACATCTGATCATTGCATTTTAGCTGCTATTTTATCACCTACTCAGCCTTTTTATTGTGGCTATTTTGGCTGTTTCGTGCCAGAAGTCTTGATTTTGATTTTCCTGAATAATTGTGAATCACTGGAAGACACTGTCATCTCACTTTTCAATCCTATTTGACTGACCACTTGTGAATATGTTTTACAGCATAAGTCCCCTTGGGATCTCACTGGTTACTCCCTTCTTTGTGATCATTTACCCATCCATCTTTCTTTTGAAGCAGTTACTAGTCACAAAAGGAGCTCCCCTCTTGTGCTCCCCTCTCATTTTTTTTTTAATATTAAAAAAAAAGTTTGGGGCAATCTCTGTACAGGATTGCTTCGTCTAGGCTGCATCTTAAATGCTCTCCATGTCATGTCTACAATCCCCTTATTGTTCAGACTGGGAAGATACCCAGAACATGCTGTGTCTCCTGCTGTCCCATACATTTGGATTTCCTTTCTGTGGAAATTAGACTGAGAGCAAAAGCAAGTTGCAAAGAGAAGGAGAAGAGGCCGGGGATAGCAGAAGATGGTACATACTTGGTCTTCTTCCAACAAGGTGTTAGATTATGGCAGAGAAGGAATCCAATGTCCCAGTGTTTATACGCAGTCTGTATAAGCCAGCTGCTCTTTATCAATATTTGCTGACATTTTGACATTTTGAAAGCACTACCAGATTTGCAGTTTCCATCTCTTCCCATTATATGGCAATAAGTCATGTATTGGACTGACTGGTCTGTTGTTTCTAGGTTTTCCCTGCAGTCTTTTCTAAAAATTGGAATGTCGGGTGCCACTTTCCATTCCTCCAGAACGGAGTTCCCTCCAAACCATAAATTACAAAGCACAGTCAATGGTTTGGTGATTGCAGATCCAAGTTCCTTTAGAACCCTGGGGTGAGAAACACGTCGTCCTGGACGGCAGGTACTGTACAATTTGCTGATTGGTTTCAAAACCATACATACTAAGTTTTGTGCATGTTTTTTCCTGACTGTGCCCCTGAAAAAGGCTTTGTCATGGCAATCACCTCAAAATCCACCATAAAGAATATCAGTAGAAAAAAGTACTTAGCTTTTCTCCCGTGGTTTCCTTGAATGCTTCTGTTACACCTCTGTTGCCTGCTGGTTCCTCATGTTCTCTGTCAGATCTCCTGTTCTTGATGTATTTGGAAGAGTTTTTAAGCTTCAAAATATTATTATTTTTTTTTTGCCTGCTTTATCATGGTTTTATATTTAACTTGCCAGACTCTTTTGGACAGAAGCAGAAAATAACACTATTCCACAAGTGAATGCACAGATGGCACTCAGAAAAGGCTCAGGTATTTGCAGTGGGTATCTAAAAATGCAACTTTGTGGTACTTTGGTGTGTGTTAAAGGCAAAGGAGTTTGTTGAAGTCTGACTGGTGAAAAAAGGACTTGGCAAAATGTGGTCCAGGGACTGTAGGTACTAATGTTTCCATCAGTTTTCATTCTCAGTATATTCACAGAGGGTTATAGTTGTCCTGGGTTCGGTCTGGGTTAATTCTCACAAACAGCTGCTGGCCCAAGCAGCTGGGAGGGGCCACAGAAGGGATAAACAACCAAACCAGCCAATGGGATGTTTGATACCATATAGATATCGTGCCTCTCTATAAGGGGAGGGCTGGCACTTGTTTTTAACTTGCTTCTCTGGGTAGCTTCAGTGTGGCTGGAGCAGAGAAAGTTGGTATCATGGGAACAGGTAGAGTTTTCCCAATTTCTATTACTCACTTTGTCTATCACTGCATTAGTGCTATTGTTATTACTGTTGTTTTCTCCTCTCTTTGTGTTGTTTTATTAAACTGTCCTTATCTCAGCCCCTGGGGTCTCACCTTTTTCCTCCTTCCTGTCCCCCAGGAAGGGGTGTGAATAATAGCTGCAGCAAGCTTATTAACACAAATTATTATTTCATAGTATTCAAACAAGTACTATTGTGGAGCCCTGTTTCACTGAGTATTGCACAAACTCAGAGGCAGTTAGTCCCTGCCCCAAACAGTGAAACAGTTCTGTCCCCATAGCTTACCTAGACTCTACTGAACAAGCACGCTCAGTATTTACAGACTCATAGAATGTTTGGGGTTGGAAAGGACCTCAAAAGATCATCGGGTCCAACCCCCCTGCCAGAGCAGGATCACCTAGAGCAGGTCACACAGGAACGCATCCAGGTGGGTTTTGAATGGCTCCAGAGAAGGAGACTTTCAATGTCAATACTGTGTTTTAAGAGTGGTCTCCAAGACACGTTCAAGCGCTAACTTGCCTGCTGTTCACACTGATTGATAGCTTGCTCCATGTGGGATTTGGCAAAACTCCTTTTAAGGTTGTGCCCGTGCCTCTGAAGTTTCCATAAGCAAGAGGTGTAGGTCTAAGTGTTTTGCTGAATCTGGACCCCACTTTATAGAAAATGTATCTGCTATTAAACATACATTATGCTTGATCTTAGTGTTAAGTGCCTTGTCTTCTGCTCCTTTCCCAGCTAAACTCCACCTGTGGTGAGTCATTCATCTCAAATTGCTTTAATGCAGTGTTTAAGTATGTCATCTTGGCAACAAAGCAGTTTGTGCGGTATTTCAGCGAGAGGTTTAAAATCCCATTCACATTTTTAATATACATTTCTCTCCCATAAATTATCACAGCTTCGTTGGCAGGTCTGGCATGAGTAACAAGGTTGTTGGCACAAAGACATACCACAGATCTATTAAGTAAAGGAGAAGCTTTTGTTTGCTCTTACATTTATATGACAGCTGTGAGGTTTAATTTGTACAAAATGGTTTAAGATACTGGTAACTAACAGTACATTACTAGTCATGAGATAACACATCCTCCCTAAAATGCATCATGGGCAGCACAGATAAATCCTGGTGCACGGGTTTGAAAGCTAAGCTCTTACTATGTGGAGTATCTTTGCTAAAGGCAGCCTTCATTGCTTACGTATGCAGGCAGACTGTAGCCAAAAGCTTACATATAAAGAGCGATGCTGCTGAAGGTGAAGTCAGCCGAATGCACGTTTTACATGTGAAAGCGATGTGTTCCCTCTCCAGTGGATAATGACAGAGTCATGTTTCAGTTTGCTTTCTCTCATTCATAACTTTGGGCAGCGATCGCTCAGGGTATGTAACGCGTAATGCAGCAGTTGGAATTCTGCCAAGGAAGTTCTCTGCTGAACTCCGCATTGTGAGGCCTGAGCAATGTCTGTGTGCAAACATCCTGCAGTGCAATTTCACTCCATTAACGTTGTAAGAGCATGAGCTGCAGAACTTTGTCTCAATAACTATTTTTAACACATTTAGCACTCTTGTAATGACGACCTGACCTGCAGTACTTTGCACACGGTGGGAATCCTCTACTGCCTTTATTTAGGGCTCTGAATCAAGCCCTTCATAAACAACAAATGATAGAAATAGTAATGTATGGCAAGGAAATGACTTTAATATCTGTATGTGTCACCAATTTTGTGCTAGCTTAGCAAAATATGTCCTTTTCTAACAGCGTAAGATTACATTTGCCAAACAAATGTTGTGTAGTTCTACAGTCCCATTGAGTGGTTTGGATTGCTTCTCTATTGCATGCTCTGCATAAAGTAAGGTGTTAATTGTTATTAATCTCAAACTGAACACAATTGCATGTTTTACATAAACCAGGCACAAGTAAATGATACAAAAGTATGAGAGGCAGACTTTGAAGCTTATATGCAAATGTATTAAAATGTATCTATGCAACATGTGAATAGATTTGCCATGATCTGAAAGAATTGTCGGGAAACCAAGACAACTCTGCACCTAAGGGTCCCTTTAATGCATAAAAGAACATATCTTATCCGCTGCTTGAGAGGCTGTTGGTAGTTTGGAAATGCAGAGTGCAGTTATTGGGTGTCTCCAGATGTACCATGATCAGTTTGTCAATATGACTATCAAAATGTTTTAAGAAAACCTTGAGCAATGTGGACACAATGCAGAATTGCATTACTGATGGTGTTATTTTGGGGCTTTATGAAATCATCAGCCTAGGAATTGTTCAATCCAGGGGAAATGTTCACATTTCAAATGTTGTCATCTTATTTATGGACTTTTTATAATAACAATTTATGAGAGTTTTCTAATAATAATCATTAAAGTCTTTTATTTAAAAGTGCTCCAGAGATTGTGCATTATCTAAAATTCCTATTTAACTGCCTGCCCCAAATTCAGTCTTCCAACCTCTGGTTCAACTTAGTCCTGAAAGAAGATGAGACAGCTGGAGAACACTGCGTGTCCTAATAATCACTCAGGAAAAGGGAGAGCAGGCTAATAGAGCTTGGATTATTTAGCCTAGTAAAATGGAGGAGGTATGACTGCTTTCTTAAAAATAATTGGGAGTAAACATTGGTAAGAGGGAAGGGCTATTTAAGCAAAGGAACAAAACTGGCACACAAACGATTTAGGCTGGAAATGTGTAGGTTTCCATACATCTTGAGATTTTAGAAAGCTTCCTAATAAGAAGAGTACATGCAAACTCTCTTAGTATTATTCTGTATCTTGCTATGTTTAGGAATTTGTGAAATTCAGGAACTCATTCCCAACCATACATTCTATGTGTGTTATTTGGTAAAGTGCTTGTTGTGAGAGGTTGCCTTTTAATAAATGGATATTAAAGGCATTTTTAACCTTTCATGCATAGTGTAAGCACACAAAAGCACTGACCTGTGTTAAACTAAGTCTTGCAAAGCCAACCTCACCATGGGCCACAACAGGAAAATCTTGATGTGGCCAAGAGGCACAATATGCCTCGTATCTTGGAGAACTCTAGCGAGGACTTTCAGGCAGAAATTACTCTCTAGAACATTTGCAGGGTGATGCTGGGTGGACACGTGGCCAAGACCAAGGGTTACACCATTAAGACAGCCCCATTCCCACTCTCTGGTTCAATTCCTCCCGCTGTAGGGATTCTGACTACCCGGCAGCCTTAATGTCCGTGTAGATTTGCTGTCATTTAAGTGACCTCGCCCTGGCCTAGAAGCTGCACTCAAGCTACCTGCAAGCCCCACAAAACCGAGAAGCACCAGTAAGCTGCACGTTGCTGAAGCACATTATCGCTACAGCTTAGCTGAGCAGTAGCTCACCACCTTTCTTAAATGCTTCCCTCAGCTCTGCTTTCTCATTACACTCCTGTGTCCCTGCCAGCCCTCCAGTCCCAGGCTGCTGCCCTACTAAGTCCCTGGGCTTACCCTCCAGGGAGGCTCGACCCTTCACATCAGGGTCCCCAGGCTCTGCCTGAGAGTGTGGAGAGGCTTCACCTCTCCCCCCGCACCGCCGTCAGGGGCACTAGTACAGATTATACGGAAGGCTGCTGTTACACCCCGCCTTTCCACAGCCCCATTTCCGAAGAGGGGGGGAATCTCCAGTCTCCCCGGGCACTGCTGTCCGTAGGCCCGGCCTGTGCTGACGGCGTTATTTCGGGTTACCGCTCTGCGGCGGGAGCTGGGGCCAGAAGACGAGCTCGTTGCTCCCACAGCCACATCCTCCCTCAGGAATAATCTGTCCCCACAAACGTAGGGAGAGCGGCGAGATGGAGCGGCCGTCGAGAGCCCCTCCAGCTCACAACACGGAGTGGCGCTGCAACCGTGACTGACGGCCCAGGTGGCCAATCTACTCTCACAGACGGAGGCGAAGTACCTCCCACTTCAACGGTGTCAGACACAACCAATCAGACCGCAGGATAAACTCTCAGGCCCGCCTTCTCTCTTTTACGGACAAGCACCTGGGCCAATCAGAAGGAAAGCACACTGCCCGCTTCCCTTTTGACTCTCGCGAGTTTTCCCGAGCTGCTTCCCGCCCCCCCACCCCCCCCCGCCGCTCGCCGCCGGTGACTGCGCAGCCGCCATATTGGTTGCTATGCTGCCAGCGCTGCCCGTATGAGGCGGGAGAGCGGCTGCGAAGGGAGGAGGCTGCTGTTCCTCCCCCTTCTTCCCCGCAGGCGCTCGCTCACTTGCTCGCTCACTGGCAGGGAGGGTGCCTCTGCGGAGCTCCGCTGCCTCTCCCCTTCTCGGTCCCATCTGCCTCCGCGCCGGGGCTACACACGGGGCGACTGCCGGCGTGCGCGAGGCGGCGCTGGGCCCCGTGAGGGGGAGCCTCGGGCCGCTCTGCGCTGCCCTAACCGCCTGCGCCCCGGCGCCCGTCTCGCCGCCCTCTCCGGCCGATCGCTGTGAGGAAGGAGAGCAGGGGAGAGGCCGGAGCAGGGGGGGAGGCTGGTCCGCCGCTTTCTCCTCCCCGGGCTTCCCTGTCCCTCCCCTAGCTCTCCCCGGTCCCTGGGCCCAGCCGCCGCGGTACG
>WUAM01000431.1:64855406-64904681 GCA_024336885.1 Actenoides hombroni | reverse complement strand
CTTAAAAAAACCCAACCCACCAAAAAAACCTGCAACAAAAAATAGGGGGAAAATCACATAGGAGAACTGTGGGTTTTTTCCCCCCCCCCCCCCCAATCTTATCAGTGAATTCAGAAATGTTTTTTTTTTGGAAAAAAGCTGAAGTCTTTCCATGAAAAATTGGCTTTGGAGAGAGTTAAAATTAACATATGTCGCTTTGCATTTGTCTGTCTTGATTATTGCAACAAGCTTTTAGTGTCATCTGAAAAAGCAGTGATTTGTCAGTGGGGTGTGAGTAGGGTTAATGGTGACCAGGGCTGATGACCAGCGATGTGTTGCGTTACGAGGTGGTTTTTCCTGTATAGATTGCATATGTGCACTGCATATGCCAGCGCTGTGTTGTGTCTCTGAACTGCATATAGCCTCAGTACTGTTCTTAAAATGGTTTGTTGAGTTTGTATAGTGCCTCTATTTGGAAAAGGTGCACTGCAGGAGAAGGGATGTGTACCAGTTTAGTTTGACTTCTTCAAAATGAAATTTTATAGACCTTGGCATTTGAGTTTTAACTCACTGTGGCCTGTAACTTCCAAACTGTGAGCTGCTGTTAAAGACTCTCCTTGGAAGAGGTTTTTGGTTTGGTTTTTTTTTGGGAGGCAGGCTGCTGTTATGATTGATGCCACAGTCTGTTTTTAGTACTTGAGTGCAAGTGAGACTATGGGTGAGTTTTGGGAATCCTAATCTGCAAGTAATTCCCCATTTACTATGTTTTAGGCTTGGATGTTGACTCTGTAAGAAGATACTGCATCCTGTTAGCTCATCTGAATGCACCTGCTTTCTGTGGAGCCCATCTCTTTAAATCTAGCATTTGGAAGGACCTTTCCAGATGTAATGTCTATGAAAAAGGGATTTGTAAGACAAAAATGTGTCTGCCTCTAAAACTGAAAGGATGTATCATTTCTGTCTAAGTCTGGATGGAAAGGAAGGGAAAAAGGATAGCTGCCCTGCAGTGATTATAAAACTATAAGGTTTTGGAAAGCATAATTTAAAAGGAAAGGTGAATATGTTTTATTTTGCTGAACATCAGCAAATCTCTCGGCCTCATGAGAAGCTTTTGCTGAAATAACTGTGGTACACACAACCATAGGAGGGGGAAACAAATACGCAAGTGGCATTACAATGGAACAAGTAGATTGGTTTGCTATATTATGGGATCATACCCCCAGTTTATTTGAATAGTTTTGGCTCACTTGTTTTCTGTAAGCTTGAATTAGACTACTGACTTAGGTATTTCAGTGTAGGGCTAATACAGTTGCTTCTAGTTGTGTTTCTAGCATCTCTTCTCAGGTTCAGTATATGTGCAGCTACGAGTAAGGAGAAACAAACAGAACATTAACAGTAGTAAGAGGGTTTTTTTACTTTTAAAATAGCTTTTAACCCTTTGCTAATGATTATTTTGCTTTTACTTTCATTTTATGATATATCAAAATATACCATATGAGTTAAATTTTTAAACCACTCAATTTGGAATTGGCTTGCACTTTTTAAACCTCCAGATATTTGTATTTGGTATTAAGGAAATAATTTTGTGTTGGATATCTTTGTCAGGAAAATATTTTTTGCTTTGCTTTCCTATATGGTGTGATAGGCTTGAAATCTTTTTGGCATCTTCACTTGACAGATTTGCTATTACCTTAGAGACTAAAGGCATTGGTGATAGTGTCTTTTCCCTTAGTACCTACTACGGGTTTGAATCCTTTGTTCTACAGCTCTTAGATCTGCTGGGGGAGGTAACTTGGTGTGTGTGTGTGTGTGTGTGTGCGAGTCTGAGGAGGGGTGGAATGTGCTGGATGCTCTCTGGGTTCTTTTTGTAAAGCTGTTTACTTTTTACAGTCCCTGTGCTTGCAGAAACTGTATTATTTTCAAATTTTGCAATAGTTAAGTAAATTTTATTGAATTAAATAATAGACATAATAAATATGTTAATTAAAATAGCTCTGCTTCCAAAAACATGTAATTTAAAAGGCTGAGATACAGTAAGAAAATTGAGGCATGAGTAGCCACTAAAGATATATACAGTTACACTTAGAAGAGAATTCCTCTGTAGAAGACTAGAAACTAGACTGAAAATTAACATCTGACAAAGTCCTCTAGGAGGAAATTCCTACAGGAGAACTTCATTCTCGAGATTAATTAAATGAAAGATTAGAAATTCTCTAGATAGCTGTAAGCTGTTTAATAAAACTGAAGCAAGCAGTTAAAAGAGTCAGTTGTAGCAGTTACCAGCAGAGCTATTGGCTCCTTTTCATGATCCTGGTGCTGCACGACCACCCCCCCTCCCCGTTACATATGTTCTTCCTTTTACAGCAAAGCTGCATGTGCAGCTCATTAATGCTGGATGCTTTTTGCAGAAGGGATTTTTGTCAAAAGCTTCCCTTTCTGAAAAAGTGTGATGTAGATAACTTTTTTGGCATTGGAAACACCCACACGGTCCTGAGAACACAGAAATGAAAGTGCTTTGTAGGAATTAGACTAATGAAATGTAGGTGAGAGAGTAGCTTGAAAGAGAAACCTTATTAACATTTGAAACTTCAGCTAACATGTAGCCACTTTTGAATGGAGCTTATGTTGCCAGTAAAGCAACTTGGTCAGATTTCTGGTTTCTGTTTCTAAGTTATATGGATATAAGCATTTCTCAATCCACCTCTTTACAGTATTCCTACCCCCCTCATATCTTCCACACAAACAATTGAATTCTAACTGTTCTGGGAAATGATTGTAGTTGCTCTAGTGTCTGCAAAAGACATTTTCCACTGAAGTCTTTCATATACATTCTGAATATCTTTTGCATCCTGCTGCATCTGGTGTGCTGTGCCATTGTGTGTGCTCCAGCAGTTGTACAAGAAGATGGGAGGTGTTGTATCACCAGAGATCCATCCCTCGTCTGAGGGCAGTGTGTGATAGCAAATCACCTCAGGGCAGGGAGAAAAATACGTAACTGCAAATTGACATAGGAGTCTCCAAAACTGAAGTAGTTTCCATAGTTCAGAAGAATTACTGTGTTACAAGTAAATGGGAAAAAAGGAAAAAACCGAATCCTTATGGATACCAGGTAGGGCTGTTTGCATCATTTTTCAGTTGCCTCAGAATGAGTTATTGACTCTGTAAGTTGTTAAAGAGAAGAGCACTCTTTTGATAAGTGTTTGTTTTTCAGAAGTGTTCATTATGTTGTACTCTGAATTTATGTATATAAAAATAAAGAGGCCGCTGCAGAAGTTGTGAAGGTAAACATCTTAATGCTATTATTTTTCTGTTGTAAACAGAAAGCCACATTCTAAAAATCTGCTTTCCAGACTTACAGCTCAGAAGAAAGCCAGTGACATTTCTGGCAATGTATGAACATCTTTATTTTCATAACATTTAACATTAAAACATAATCCATTGTCGGACTTTAAAGCAAAGCTCTGAAAAGGAAGAGATGCCTTTCCTAGTGGCTGTTATTGCATTTGTAATAATTCTTTATGTCCAAGTAAAAATAAAACAGTAAGAGGTTGACAGATTATTACTAAAATAAATTTGTGTTATTTTTGTTGTAGTTTCCAAAGTATGGAAACAAGCTTGAAGCCCACTTTGCTGTGTACAATTACTAGGAAATGAATTGGGCTTTGGAGGCGTAACATTTCTAAATTTGAGGTAGGATTCCTTGTCCCGTAACAGCCTCATCTCTTTATAGTGCTGGCGGGATCGCCAGTGGCATTGCAAATACTTTAAAGTATTAAGAATGGTGTAAAAGTGAATGAGGACGTTAGGGACGCAGATCTCAAGCCTTCAGTGCAATTTCAGCACTTGCAGAGAATGTTTTATAATATATGTGTTCCTAATAACTATGTTAATGTAGTCTAAAATCTGGAGGGAATTAGCTTTTCTGAAGTGTATCTGTTTAGTGGTTATGTTATATGAATTAGGATACATTGTACGCTTCAGATACATCTGTACACATGCTAAATAAAATACCTTCGTAGTGCTTTATAGCAGACCAAGGGATGGAGCTGTATCATTTTAACATTCTGTACTGAGAAATGCATGCTTTACTATAGTTCCTGTTTGAAAAGCATCCCAAGATTTTTCGAAATAATATTTGAGAAGCGAATACCAGAAGCTTCCTCTTCAGGAGTGCTAGGGAAATATATCTGGTATATTGTTCTTGTATTAGACTTGAGTTCTGCCAAACTGTGTCATACATGCTCGCACTTCAAAAAAATGTTGAAATGTTCTGTTGACTTTTTGAAAGTTTTTTTGGCAGTGCTACGCTTTCCATTTATTTTGTCCCTTGTTTAACAGTTTTTGTGTGTGTTTTCAAAAGCACTTCCATTCACCATTCAAGGAATTCAATAGAATTCTAATAGGAACTGCACATAAATAACTGCAGAAATCAATGCCTCGATTCAGCCAAGAGTTTTTTGACTTCAAAAGCCACAAGAGCATTTATTATTAGAAACGTACAATTGACTTTTCTTGTATTATCATTTCGCATAGTGATTTGTTTTTTACCACCACAACAAGATGTTTGACAGTTTCATTTGAAAATGATGTATTTACATTTGGCGTTCCAAAACAGTGTAATTTTTATCTTTTCTGTGAAGCTCTGCTCCTGTTAATTTGCATCTTCCTCTCTGTGCAGCGATTGTCAGTGAAATATTCACTAGTGGATTACTCCTCAAAGGTCAATCAAATGTTAAGTGTAGTCTCCTATTCCTGTTTTGTGATGAATATATAAAAGAAATTAATGAATGGAGTTGTGTTAATTTTTGTCTGTGCAACTGACAATGTAAAGCATATCCCCTCCTCCAAAATGCTCCATTTCCTGAGTAAAACGACCAGAGAAATAACCAACCTGTGATAGCTCAGGAGCATCTTGGAAGTACTTCCTGCCTTTAATATTCGCATTGCACCTCAGGCCACGTCACCTGTGACAGTCTTTTTGATCCTGAAGCTTTTAGGTGAGTTAGAGAAAACAAGATAGTCTCAAAGGAATTTGGTTGAGCACACTAGAAGCTTTAGGAAATCTATGCTGCTTTGCTTTTGAAACAGCCCAAAGATGATGTAAGCTGAAATACAGCACTCTGTGCTCAGGAGTGCCCACAGCCTTGTAAATGGACCTCTTGGGCAGTTCATGCTTGCAGTCTCCATCAGGTGCTGCTACAGTGTTCTGACCTTGGGTGGAAGGCACATCTAGAGCAAAACAGGATTTTGCTTGGATTGTCAGGAGGGCATTCAGAGTAGTGGATTTTTCTGCGTTAATGTTTTGTTTTTCACTGTTGCTGATTGTTTGAAAAACGAAGTCAAATAACCAGCAGAGGCTTTTAGATGGTAATAGCCTTCTGACACCTTCCTGGTCTCCTAATTCCTGCTCACCAGCCAGGTTCTGTGTGAGGAGGGTGAGGTGGTGTTAGGTACTGCTTCATGGAATTTCAGCTTGTGAACCAGCTGATGCTGAGACTTGCCACCTACCCCTTGAATTACCTTGAGATGCAGACCAGCAGTGCCATCCTCATCTGCCTGTTCGCATGAGTAGGTGCTGGTGCTGGATGTGTGTTTTGGCACTTAAGAAACATTTCGGCTAGGTGAAGAGGTAGGGAGACAGGTCCTGTCTCTTGTCCTTCCCTCTCCAAATGTTTGGAGGTGAAACTTGCACCTTGAGAAAGGTTTTAATGGTGATGAGGAAGAGAGGGAAGGTAGAGCGTGTTCGGGAGCAAGACTGTTAGCACAGGCAGTGTCATAACTGCAGCTGCATTAGTGTTCAATCTTATTGTCACCTGGAATAGTATGCATTTAGGAGTTGAGTGCTGTCACGGTGTTATCTCAAAACAAAAAACCAAGCAAACAAACAAAACCAAAACAAAATAAAAAGCAAACAAAAAACGTCCAACAAAGCAAAGGAAGTGAAATCAGGACTTCTGTTGTTTCCTCAAAGTTCTTCCCATTTCCTTTTACCACTTCTAATTCAGATTGCATTTGAGTCAGCTGCTTTCATCTTGACACTTAGTCATTCAAGCATCCACAAAGTTAGTATGCTAATGGCTGCATTTCAACTGACAGATAGGTACACCAAAACCTATCTTACTTTTGTCACTGCAACGTGAAGCTTCTTTTAATTTCCCTGGCTGTTCAGCATTTACAGAAACAAGATGATGGAATGTTGCTGGCACAGTTTGTAAGCCTGATATCTGAAGTTTGTTAAACATGGTTTTATTCCTGAAACACAGTCTAGCCCTTCCTCTGTCCTTGCAGGTGTTTGGTATTTATCTGCTATTAAATGGAATAAAAATAGTAATGGGCACCTAAAAATTATGGTTTTGTTAAGGAAACTTGGTTCTGTTAAGGGGCAAATAAGGCTTTCTAGATTTGTCTGAAAGCAAGCATTCCTCTGCATTTTTAGGTTTGTCTGTCTTCTGCTTCTTTATGAAACCCAGCTTACGACAGTAAGCAAAACAAACCAGACACCTCATGTTTTTCTTGAAACCATTGTGTGTATTACCCATCCTCTCTTGTTCTGCTGCTCTTGTATTGCTAATCTCAAGTGTATCAGTGGAAAGGAGAAAAACATCTGTACTTAGTTTTGAACGCAGGAGAGAGAAGAGAAACAGATGAGAGAGATGGGGAAGACTGGGAAAGAAACAGTTTTTCCAGCTCTTGAAAGTAGTTGCCAGAAAACCTGAAGCATGTAGGTATTAACGTATGTTATTGGTATAGAGCACCAAAGACTTTCTTGCTTGTTACCGCACACTGTTTCTTGTAGCTCCACCCTACCATGTAATCCCTTTTACTGAACATTGTTTTGAACTGGTTGAAGTTCCTTACACCCTGTTTGTAGAACAGGTGGTTAGAAATTTACCTCTGAGACAAAAATACAGTCCTGAATTTGGACTAAATTCTTCTCTGACCACTTGATTTACTGTATTTTTTAACTCATCATTCCTTTTCCAGAAGTGCTTTCTTCTGCCTGGGCAGTTGTAAGAATGTTGTTCTCCTCCATATAACTGAAAGAAAAAAATCTACCATCTAATCAGTGTTACATTTTAAGCTTCTTAATAAACATTCCACCAGCTATATATGGAGGAAAAAAAATTGTTTCAAAGTGTTTGAAAACTAAATTTATTTATTTTTTTTCAATCTCAGGTGTTTCATTCTCAAATTCAGCACTCTGAATTCTTTCTCGTTTATCATTATTGTGCTTTTTCAGGTATTTCATTTTGGTACTGCCTGGTACTGGAACAGTCTCTTGACTGTTACTAATTGATCATCATTCTTTTTGAAGCTTCAAAATGAAGCTGTTGGAGCTTTTGCAATGCTGAGTAGCAAGAGAGGCGACCTTCGTCTGTCCCGCGGGCTGTGCGCCTGACTAAGCATCCTCGTATGAGGAATTCCCTCTCTACAACAGCATGACATAGTTGGTTTATGTTGGTATCTTATGACCTACTAAAAATACTCTTTCCTTCCCACATACATTCTAAGGTCCTCTTCTGCAACACTGGTGTATAACTGCTTTGATGCAATTTCTCTGTGTTTGCAGTGGATTATACCTGCTTGATAGAGTAGAGAAATTGTCCACATTTGTAAAAGAAATGTATGTTTTAAGAAAATAGTGTTCTGTGTTCTGAAGATACTAATAATGCTTTAAGAATGTTGGGGTTTTTTTCCTAAATTTACAGTTGTGTTACTGGGAATGAAGTAGATTTTACCTAAATTTCAGTAAATGATTGGATACAGTGTCCGTGAGGGATTGTGAGAACTGCTGGGATTAGTAGAGAAAGCATAAATTGTATCAGAAGCTGCCCAAAGAGAAGACTGCAGACAGCAATACCATAAGAGTAACTAACAGGATGGAAAGATTATTTGTCATGCTCTTCAAAAATCAATCTTGAAATTAATCCTGATTCATTACATTCATTAATAACCTTGGTGCAAGAGTTATGTCTTTTCTTATTAAAAGCTGTAGATCACACAGTTTGGAAAATTTTTTAGTATTTCAGAGGACTGGATTTATCTTACAAGGAAAATAAGATACACTCATAGATATGAGTAAAAAAAAAAAATTTGGTAGAATTTAATAATACAAAATCCAGTATTTAAGGAATAAGAACATTTCTTTGGTTTTAGGAATCATGAGTTGGTAAATAGAAGAGGAATTTGGGAACACTGGTAGTAAACTGCTCCCAATAAGAAGCACAAGCAAGGCTAACCCACTGAATAGCTATCTGTGGTTTGCTGTCAGAGCAGAATGTACCTAATAATTTCTGCACTTGGTCTGCATTGACTAATAGTTTTTATTACCGTCTTGGGTAACAGAAGAGAATTGAGACTGGCATATCTGAAGTTTCACCCATGGCACCAACTAAGGGTGACAGTGAGTATGGTGAAGAAAAGGTCTCAATGCAGAATTTTGATGTGTGTTTTTGTAAACTTGTCAAGGGTAAAGTAGGGTCGAATTCACTAGTGTCTGTAGAAAATAGAGTGTGGCTTTTAAAATGGATTTAGAAAACTATTTTCTAAGGAGTATATCAACCTTTCAAAAGTTTAGACAGTTTCTCTTGCAGTTATTTTCCAGACTTTACGTTTTGTATGAGAGTACACCTGGAAACAAAAAGCATTCTTAGAGAGTTTTGCAATGTCTTAGTTTTTAAAAGAATTGACAGAAGTCAGATTCTAATTCCTAAGATGCACAATTTTAATATCAATATTAGAAACCTAATTTTAACAGTAATCTATGTTACAGGTAGATATCCTGATTTACTGAGCTTATGACAAGAAATTGAAATAATGGTCTCTTAATTCAAGAGATCTGAAACCAGCTGAGGTTGTAAAAGAAATTCTAGTTCTGTCCCCATTTCTCTGAAGAAGAATGCTGCTGCGAGTGCCCTGTTAGGACAGACAAAAGGCTGATCAACAGGAACATCTGGATCTGACTGTCAAATGGCCTAGTGTGGCAATACAACTAATTGCAGCTCACTCTTAACATTTGTCCTAGTTCAGATTTACAGCATTTGCAATAAGATTTTCAGTCTGTTATGCTTTTTTTTTTTATGTTTGGAGAAGAAATAGGAAAGGAAAAACCCCCTTTTGTTCTTGTTTCTGAGCAATTGTAGTTTTAATAATTGTGAGGAGCAGATAACATCCTTTAAAGGCATACACCTACTCTATAGACTGGTCTGGCTATCTTAAACGCTTTTTTCAGTGCTTACAGTGTGCCAAGATGAGCTGATCGGATGGGTATTAAACTTACGGATGTTTGGAATGCTTTTGATGATTTCTATGACTACGTTGTGTATACCAACAGGATTTCTCATAAAGTATTGTGTGTTTCAGTGAGATTGTGGTTAGAATTTCTGTTCCTGCTTGTGTTCAGTCTTATCTGAGCTTACTTGGGTAACAATATTACAATACAATACAAAAAAAAAGTACAGGATTGGTCTGTGTAGGAATTTCTTGTAAAGTAAAATTCTGCTAACAAGCAAAATCATCATTTCAGGCATGTTCCTGTGGACGTTCTTATTCCCTATTGAGTGTCTAATTGACTTTTGGTTGAATTCTCTTTTGAAGTGAAATAAAGGCAACCTTACTGTTGAATAAATGGGTGCTGGTTTGGATTATGTCAGAGAAGGAACTAGGAAAAGAGAGAGGAAGAAAAAGATGGGTTAGATTTTTAGTGAACTGGATTGAAACCGGAGCATCTAAAGAGATTTGTCTTGCAACTTTGGGGAAGGCATCTTTTATTTTTTTCTTTCTTGAGGAAAAGGTTTTTGTGAAGTCTTTTATGAGCCTTAAACATCTTAACTATCAAAATACATGGAAGCACAAACTATCAATATGTATGGCATATAAAATTAGAACATGTAAGAAGTCATTATATTTCATGTAATAGTTTAAAAAGTTTACATGAGTTGGGCTCCTGAGCACTTACAACAGTTGTGAAAAGTATACTTTAAGTATTATTTCAATGCCAATCTCTCCCATTTGTTTTAGAAAGAAGGCTTACATTTCTAAATCAGTTAAATGCTTTTGGAGAGTTCATTAGGCATCTAACAACTTGTAACCACAAGCTAACTAAGCTGTCTGATTGGTGCAGCTAAAATGTATAGGGAGTCATAATATTTCTCCTTTCCTTATGCCCAGTTAAACATTGGTTACAATGTATACATATTTTTCCTCTGTAGCGATTACTGTTCCAAGAGCTACACCCATACCTGCTGTAGTCCTTTTCCAGAAGATGTTAACCAGGCCATACACAGTTAAGCCTGTCCTCCCTCACCTCTTCTCATCAACTGTAGCAGTAACAAATCCCTTCAGCACCATAAACTCTCTGAAGCAAGTTTCTCTATGGCTATGCAGATTCCTAAGCATATTTTTTTTTAAGGAAATTATTCCCAATATTATTAATACTTCATCTTTTCAGAGGGATGTATATGTTCACTGACATTCTAAGAGTTGTGTTCATACATCAGGACCTTTCTGAACAGTAATATTGATATGTTTCACTTAGGTTTTATCCTTTACTGTTGAGAACAGGGAACTTGAGAGCATATGTATAGGTGATGCAGCTCCCCAGACCTGTAGGGAGCCTGAACTCATTCCTAGAGGCAGATTATTTCCTCCATTTTAATTGCCCTTGCCTTTCTAATTCCAGTGCCACCATCTCAGTACCTCTCATGATCTGCTGTACACAGGGTGTGACAGAGGTGGGTGGTCGTTGCTGTTACTGGTTGGTGGGTTTTTGACCGGATTGGTGAGCAGAAGCAATTGCACAGAGAGGTCAAGATCTAGGATGCTCCATTCAAGTAACTGTTAGAAACAGCTGATAAAGACAGAAGTTTGTAAGGGATGGAACAGATCCGGCTTTATCTCTTCCTTCTGCTGATGTTTCTTTTCTGCTTTGCCCGCAACTGGGTATTGGTCCAGGTCTTTGCAGTCCATCTTTGTACAGCTACACGGCATTTTCAGGTAGGAGATGTATCATCCAGCTGCTACAACTTGGCCTTGACTACCCCACCCCCCTCCTACTGCCTGAGCTGACAGTTTTATACCAATTGTATTAGATGCACTGGCATGAAACTTTGCATAGCACATCATCTTTAATCTCTCTTGTATACGTTAGAATATCGTTCTTTGTCTTTTATTGGCAAAAGTGGCAACCATTATTTTCAATATATGTTTATCTATTTGGACTTGGAACATCTTCAGGATAAGTAGAAATGATTGTGAATTACAAGTCTAGACTCCAGCAATATTCTGGCAAATAGTAAATCTGAACACACAGCAAGAAACTTAAGTGAAAGTTTCTGCTAGAAAGACTGATTGTAGAAAAGTGTATCAGCACAAATTACACCAGGAAGGATTGTTGTTCTGGAAAGGTCTGCCAGAGTCATCGATGAAGAGAAAATCCAGTCTTTCCTGAGCTGCTTTGTGTGATTGTGTGCCAAAGATGATACGCTAAAGTGATCATAGACTTTATGCCAGGCTCTGTGAGATTTAAGGATTGCTTGTTAACTAGAGGAAATTTTTTCTTTCCGTTGCATAAATTAACCTTTCTTCTAACAATTTATCTTTTGTTTATGTATTACTGTTCCTTGTTCATTTATACTATCATCATCATCATTCTTTCCTCCCCCTGCCTTGTGTACTAGTCACTTTTCATACCATGGGGAGGGAAATTCTGCATTGAAAGGACTGGCACAGCATGTGCTGCGGGTAAGAACCTGAGTGCCGTGCTGGATCAGATTAAAGATCCAGAACTCAGCAATCCGGACAGTGATGAATACCATGGAGAATTGTAAGACACAGGTCCTGCATACAGTGACCCTTCCTTGTTGTAACCACATGCAAACTCATTGTAAATCAGCTTCCCGGTTTGGTTTGGTTTTCACATGTCAGTGCTGATGGCTGTAACTTTTATTCTGTAGAAGATGTAACTATTTGTAGATGTTCATGGTAAACCCAAAAGGATTTCTGGTGTCTTCCAGGCATCAAAGTACTGGACTGAAAAAGGAAGCCACTAGTGTGTTCTCTTTTCAATAGAGTGCATTGTACGAGATTTAGTGTTCATTTTCATAGCGAAAGAAAGGATAAGCATCCATTGGAAATTGTGAGGATCTTGTTGTTAATACATATGGCATCTAACTATTATAAAAGACTTTATTCTAATGCCAGTACCTGATAAGAACAGCAAGAGATGTATGACCAGTGTGGGCTGCTGCCACTGACTCACTGTGTAATGACAGGCAAATTAGTTTTCTACATGTCGTTCTTCTCCTTTATAAATGAGAAATACTGTTTCCCAGTAAAACTCTTTCAGATCCTTGGATAAAAGGAGGGTTTGTTTTTTTTAATTTTTTTTTGGTACGCCTACTGAGTATATAAATTTGAAGTGAGAAAGTGCAGCAAATACCAGGTTCTGTGTAAGTCTTTTACCAGTACAGGCACAGTACGATGAGTCTTACTGCTCATTATGGATTGTATTAAAGCACCTTGAAGTCCTGAAGACCTCACTAAAGCAAAAGGAGGAGTTTAGGTCAGACTTGGCAGTTGAGTCTGTGTTCTGTTTGAGCCTTTTTATAGTTAAGTACAGCTCCAATAAAACTTCTCTGACATGTGCATTGATAGCTACCACTCCATTTTCTTTGATATGCCAGACATTGTACCACTTCAGATGAAATGGTACAGAGAGCCGTTTAGAGCAGTTTGCTGTCAATCTCCGTCACCTCTTTCACGTTCTGTCTTTGGTGATGTTTTATTACTCTATTTTCATAATGTTTTGGGAAACCTGACCTTTCCAGACTTGTCTGCATTAACATTATACCCTTAATCTTTCCCCTGGCACCTCCTGAAACAAGATACAAATTAATGATTCAGACACCATGAAACAAATCACATGCCACTTGTTTCTTCCCAACTATTCTTCATTGTCATTGTTTGCTGTATTGTATACAAGTCCTTGTGTATTCTGTGGTGAAAGGGACCTAAATAATGCAGGAGATTTTAAGGGGGGGCAGTAGCAGATAAGCAGAGAAACAATGCAGAAGTTTCAGGTATAAACAGATGATTTGGGTAAACTTAAATAAAAAGTCATTATTGCAGCACTGACATCTGGAAGTTAACCTAAATTTGATGTGTGGTTTGGTTTTTAATAAAGTCAGACTTATTTTGTGATAGTCCATAAATAGCTGTGGAAGCCGTGGAAGGTGCATGAAATTTCTGTTCTCTGTTGCTGCAAGGAAGAATATGCTGTTGTCTCTTTTTGTAAATGATTACCCCTCTGTTTTTGCATCTCTGCCTCTATCTCTTTCCATTCCATTTATCATCATTCTTCATCCCTTTTTAATTTGCTGCCTTCCTTCAGAAGAAGTGCCTGCTTTAGTTTCATCACTTAAAAATAAATCATCTCCTCCATTACTGTAGCTATCACCTCATTCTATCTGCTTGTGTTCTGCTCCCAATTCAGTAAATCCACAATCTAAAACTTCAGGTTTTAATTTCAGGTTTTATTTTCTCTTTAGAGTTTTCCACACTTTTTCCCCGCTTTCCACTTTTCTCTTGAAATTGCTTTTTACCAAAATGAGTGATCATCACTCAACTTGATGCTAATCCCTTTACTCCATTTTCCTTTTGACCATTTCTGTTTTGACCATGAGAGAAGCGACTTTCCCCCTTCATGGTCAGGTGCTGTCCTCCTTGTGCTGCTGTAGTACTTAGGCTGCTGCACAGTCAACCGTACTGGGGAACTGGTGTGACTGAAAAATAATTTTGCCAGACTTGTATTTCTGCTTAATTCCCCACTCTGGTTTACCATACGTCGGTAGAAAGGGCTGTGTCAGCAGCAGGGAGAGGATGATGCAAAGCTGGAAACCGAGTGGCCGGACTCAGGAGTGGGCCAGGAATGTTGTGTTAGGTAGTCAGGCCAGGTTATGTCAAAATAAAGAGTTCATCAAAGTCTAATTGTCTCTGACATTTTCACAACCTACTTCTGGAAATCTTAATCTCTGCTATTTTTTTCCTAAACCTTTCTCCCTCTCCCCATTATTAACATGTTCTCCAAAGCTGCTTGTTCAGCTCTTTATTCCAGTGTGATCAATAACAACATCAGTAGAAGCCTCCTGTTTCTTAGTGCACACAGGAGGTGGAGCCTGTCTTCCTCAGGACATGTTGGAAGCCTCACATTTAAATCATTTGTGTGAGCATCATTAGCCAAACCTGTACCATCATTTGCAAATACCTATTAAAAATTTAGACCAATAAGCTGGTGAAGTTGGATACGTATACATTTCAAACTAATGATTTAAATTAGTTGTTTTCCAAAGCAGCACAGTGTGATACTTGCTTAGTATGAGATTTTAAGGACTTAAGTCATTTTGGGAGAGTCACTGGCAACAAAAAAGTTGTAATATAACCATACCTGCTTTCATAGTGTCTTTACAGCAGGGACTGGATACCTTCACAGAAATAGTTTTGTTTTCTTGTGTCCGTGAAATCACAAGGCACTCCTTTCTCTGTAAACAAATAATTCTACCCTTTTCCTTTGTCTATGGAGATGCACTTTTATTAGTCTGAAATCAATTTACTAATAGCAGAATAAAAAGTGTTTGTCATTGGGTTTTTTGGAGGGGAGAGGGTGGTTTGTTTTACTCTTCAGAATCAGTTTAATATCTATAATGGTGAAATACTCACCTGAATATGTTACCTGTGAAGCTGGGCATTTTTAAATCTGAATCTAGGTTAAGGCCCCCCAAGAACATGAATTCCATCTAAATTCAATTCTTCATACTCCTATGGTGCCAGGTAAATAGATGTTCTGACTTGATCCAAACCTCTGTAATGGTGCATCTGCATGCATTTAAGTCTCAAAATGTTTCATCTAACCTGAAAAAATATTTTTGTTGTTCTCAATTAATGCAAATTATATTAACTGGATTCCTTTATTTACTTGGAAAAAAGTAACTGAAAAAGTGTCATTGTTTAACAGTGTGCTACAAACCATTGAGATAGTTTCTGCAGCTGAGCTTTGATGTTCAGCTGTGTATGTCCTTTCAGAAAGTAATGATATTTATTACCCCCTAGTCAATCCTATGAGCTGTGTTTCATTGTGTTGTCCTTGGCTTCTTTCTGGCTATCATAGTTCTGATTATTGATTTTCAAAATTTCCATTTGTTTCTAGGACAAAAGGATCAATCTTCGGTTCTTTCAAAGATCAAACCATGAATTCAAACAAAAATGTAAGCTTGATGTACTGAAAACAAACATGAGCTTGCTCAGGCTACAGATGACCATTCAGTATTAGTTTTTTTCAGTAAACAGATGATTTTCCAAGCTTTAATACCAGGAGTTGACACATTGCCTTGATAAGATGAATTGTTGAATTCCAATCTCATGAAATAGAACCCCAAATCAGAAATGGAAAACAGCTTGTTTTATGGCATGGAACATGCAAATAAACGCGACTTTCTGTGAGTTTGTCCCATGATCATAGAGATCTTCTCCCAAAATATTCTGATGCTTTATTATGTGTGCATTTGGGGATCTGATGCCCATGACATAAGGCTGGCAGCACTCCTCTGCCTGGGAGCGCTTACCGTTACCTGCCTTCTATTCTCAGTGGTCATATAATGGCTTTTCAGCCTTTAGCTGTTCTTTACTGCTGGTACCTGCAGACAGCATGGATCCTACCACCCACTCTTTTCTATAGGCCTTTGAACACTCTTCTCTTTTCCCTACTGAAAGGAAGGCATGATCTTCATTCAGGAGTTGCTCTTGGATTTCTGAAGTAATGTTTTTCTTGAATTGCTGCCAGTGGAGATAGTGGTTGTTCTTTACCTAAGTTTTGCTGTCAAATAGTTAGTTTTCTGTTTCTCCCATTTCCTCCATAGGTTTTAAGTACTTTCCATAGATGTCATGTTTTTATCTGTAAGTGTTCTGAAAACAAGCATTTAAGTAAAGACTCTCTGATCTCCCTTGACTCTGATAAAGTTACTCTGGAAAGCGATTCTGTATTCTCTTAAATTCTCTGTCGGTCGTATTTAATAGAAGACTGAAAGGAACTTCTTAGTGAAGCCAACAAAGCAGGAAAGCAAGCTAAATACAAAAGTGAATTTTAGAGAAAAGTTCAAACAACTATAATTTTAAGACTTTTCCCATTCCTTGTGGTTCAGAATAAAAATTCAACAGTCCATGGAATTGCAAAATGAGATGTAAGAACCAGATTTGCAGTATTACTGAAACTTGCCATGTAACGGTGTCATGGCTACTCCTACTCCAGCTACCAATATCATCCCATATCACATTTCAGAAGAGTGTAACAGCAAGTTTACAGAGTGGCTTAATAGAATGTATATTGGCAAAAATATTGGTGGTTGTTCACAGATAAAAGTTATTTTTGCTGTAGGAGAGATATACATCCAGTGTAGCCTATATATTTGTTAAAAACCAAAGCCTACCATAAAGTATGCATAAGCTGTAGGTTTGGGTGTCTGTGCTCTTCAGTTACTTATTTTGGATTTCTTGAGAGCTAAATGAAATTTTCCTGCACTTTCATGAGCTCTGTCAGCACTTGTTCAGTCTAGTTGGCACCTCTTCATTTCTCTCTGTTTTTTTCAGCAGATTTTCTTAGAGAAAGGCGGATGATCTAACACTGTGAAGAAATTCTAATTTGTGTTTCTCTTTATATACTTCCAGAGGACAGATGGACACGTCTGTTATTTAATAATGCTCATGTTACATCCTTCGTAAAGAATCAGAATAGCTCCTAGCAGTCTGCCTGCCTGTCAGAAGCAGACACAAGCTTCTTGCTGGTTTTGTGTTAAATAACAGGGATTTCTGCTCTCCAGGCTCCAGCTTTCAGAGTTCGAGAACAGCACATTCTCTGATGGGCATTTTAGATTTCTCATGCTCTTCTCTGCTGAGAAGTTCTCTTTCTTTGAGAGATTTTTGGATACCCTTCTGGTAAATAAATATGCTGTGCTGGTTCTTGGATGCGGGAAATTATTCTCAACGCGGACCAATATGATCAAAGTTGAGGTTACTTTATTCCCGTTTCTGCCAGGGTTATGTATGGTTTCTATCCTTGTATCCACACTACAATTAACAGCTATTGGTTAATTACTCTAAACACACAGTTCACACGTCCTAATCTAGTACATCGTTGGCTATCCTAAACCATTCCCATCACCACCCCCCATCCTGTTCTACTTTCTTTCTTCTTTATCTTCTTGCTCCACTGCTTTGTGCTGTTCCCAAGCCTATCTCAAGGACACTGACTCAGTTTACCACTGCACTTTTCAAAATACTGAACTTCCTAAAGTCCTTGTTTAAAATACTTCTTGTAGTGCAAGACTTGGGTCCCCCAGAAGAAATCAATCTGGTCTGTGATATTCTGATGACTACATCTTGCTATTTAGAGGAAAAAAATTGATCACATCCCATCAGTGAATATGGTTATTGCTTGTGTGATACTGGTGTCTTCTTTTGGGGAAAATAACATTAGTGAGAGCACGAGGAAGAGCTTTGTGCCCTCAGATGAGTATGGTACCCTTGTGCAGAGTGCCCCTGCTCAGCAGAACAAGGCTGCTCTTGCTTTCACCTGGGGCACCTGCAGCTGCTTCCACAGCAAAGGGGCTGTGCTGCAAAGCTGCCCGCAGGGGAAAGCACATGTGAATAGAGGTGGGGAAACAGAAGAACTCAGTTAAGGGGAAAGCACATGTGAATAGAGGTGGGGAAACAGAAGAACTCAGTTACTTGTTACTTTGTTAATGTGCACATTCTATAACCTGCCATATGCCCCTCTTCTTTAGCCTTGTAACTCTGGGATGTTACAGATGCCTTCAGGACTGCTTCCGTAGTGCTGGACCCTGTACCTGTTGTACCTGTTAGGACAAATTAACAAGCAGTTTTTTTGACTAATGTTACAGTAATGTTAGTGTTAATACAGTATGCAAAAAATAACTAAATTCAACAGCAACAACAGAAGACCATTTGGTTTTATCCTTTCTAGTGGTATTAAATGAGACTCACGAAATTTTCTTATCTAAACCCTGAGAACCTATCTTTACAGCAGTTGGAAGGAACACTATTTTTCATAGGCACTATAAATAAACTGCACTTCTAAGATAATATAGTTTAGCGATTAGCTAAATAGCTTTTTAGCTTAGCCTATTCTTTTTTAAGGATATGAATTCTAGATAATGAAAAAGCATTGGAATAAACAGTCCAAGGCAGTATTACTGATGCTGCCTTACAATAAATGGAGTTGCATAATGGCATAATTTTTATAATACAGCGTCTTTGCCTCCAAGGGAAAAAAAAAACCAGTGATTTGCTGTATGAGGGAGAAGTTTCTGTGATGTAATGCAGAAGGCAGCAAGGAGTTTAGGGAAGCTGACTTTAGCTACAGCTGAACAGTGCCTGAAGAAGGGGGTGTAAGAAAGCGATTGGGCTTGACTTCAGAGGCAGATGAATGAATAGAGTTGTTAAGCATAATGCCCAAGAGGAGTAGTGCAGGTGCTGACTCAGCGAGCTTGTCACCTTTTAATGCCATCTTCATAGATTTTTTTATGTTATGGGACTGTTCCTTTTCAATGCACCTTGTACAATATTTTCCCTTTAGAGGAAAAAATAAATGAAGTCTTTTATCTTCTGAGTGTCTCTTCTTACTTGATCGAGGCTGTGAGTTTTCTTCTCTTTTTGTGTATTGGAAAACTTAGCTACTGGAAAGCTGTAAAGTGTCACTGTCAACATGTTTGTGCATGTTGAGAATAAAGTTGTACTTAGCCAGTCTTCCTGCAGGGTTTTCTCTTCTCCTGAAAGTCTTGTTTTGAAGGAGGTTGTCCCTAAGCATTACAGGCTTTGAATTAATTCTGTTGGTGAAGATGATAGAAAAATGAGGCAGGGTGAAGTTCTGAAACCCAGAATTAACTCAAAATTTGGGTATCTGGGAGACTGTTAGGGGGAAGTCACTAGAATGTGCAGGTCCTTCATGGACATTTCTGATGGTGTGGGCATCTTTCTGGACCTCACATGAAAACCTGTGAAATTAAAAACCCTTTTAATGGTTTTTGATAATGCTGTGTAGATGGTTGGTGCCATCCATCCCTTCCATTCACAGCCATGTGGAAAGCATCTCAGCAGAGTGAATCGGGCACCTTATACCTCTGGTGTTACTCTGACTATAGATGTGCCTGGCATCTCTCTTTTAAGCTTGGGACCAGACTTGGGTATGGTTCTTGTTTCTTGGCCAAAGTTCTTGCCTCTAGGTGGTATGTGTTTGGTTTTCTGTGGTTTTCAGAGATATTTTGGTAATTTCTATTGCTGTTCCATAATCTGTACCCACCCCAAAGGAGCAGGGCATGGAGTAGCAAAGATGGAGTAGGCCAGAGAGAGGCTGAAAGGTGGTTGGAGAAATGGGCATAGTGTATGGAAGGGTTTGAGTGGTGAAGGGAATTGAACAGTTACAAGGGGGACTGTTAGTGCCTTGAGAATTGAAGGAACACGAAGGAGATCTGGAATACTTGAAGGAGGGGAATAATACAGAACAGAGGGTTTCAGTAATAAATCATTATCTTTGTAGTTTCAGCATGGCTAATGCATCAACCTGTGAATCTCTAACCATCAGCTTGTGCATCTGACCCATGTTTGTACCTGCCTTTGCAGGGAAAATAACAGGAACAAGAGCCAGGCTATTTTAATATTACTTAATTAGTATATTATTTAAATTGCCTAATGATGCCTAACGACTTCTATAGAGCTATTAAGAGCCACATTTAAATGTTGGAAAACATAAACTTAATCTGCTATCTCCACTGTCCACTATTATCTATTACTTCTTTCCAGGATTATAGCATGCACTTGCTAAGACAAAAAAATCTTGATGTCAAATATTCATAGAAGAATGGTTATTTCAAGAGAGACCATATTGGTTTCTATAAAATGAGAAAATACAGTGAGAAGATTTTCTTGTTTATATTACCAACTTGAGAGGATTTTTTTGTTGTCTATAATGGCATTCATAAAAATAACTTAAATATTCATTATTGTAACTTCATTTCTATCCACATCTGTGCTGATACCTTTGCCTATAAAAGCTGTAGCTTTTTATATGACTTCATGGATTTTGAAGATAAAGGATTGTAGTGGGAAATTTTAGAACTGTGTTTTCCTTTAAATAAAACATTCTGCATAAGTCTTCCCTGATGTTTGAGATTTGCTTACTGAATTGATCTTACAGGTACAATTCCTCATTTGTGTGGTTTAGCACTGGTGGAGACTTAGGACATGTGATCTCATGGTGAACTTTTTTCTAAGGGCTGCCTGTAATTTTGGGATAACTGACACCAGATTCAATTCTAGATGTTCCTTCCTTCCTACTGTCAGTGGTCTCTGCACTTGGCATTATTCAGAGGGAGACACTGCAGAGATACTTGTTTGTGCCCTGTGTTTTGAGAGCTGTTTTGTTTGGGTTTTTTCTACAGTAGCTTCTGTTCCTCTTTAGAAAAGAGAAATGAATCTGACCCAAAATGTTGACTGCTTGGCAGTTGAGGAGAAAAAAAGTGTTTAATGATAGCCTTATAGGAAAGGTATTTAAGGAAGCAATGATTTTACTTGCTGCAGTTTCCACTGCACTACTTTTATAGAAAACAGCAACAATTTTGATTCATACCTTTACCAAAAGGACAAGAAGATGAGAAATTTGGGTACGTTCTGCAGATCCTTTTCTCATTAGGGACACATACATTTATCACTTCTGTGGAAACACTTGAATCTTTTTGGCTCCACAGGATTGGAGGAATTTCAGAGTTCGTTTGTCAGAGATTCGTGTCTCCACATACCAGTGCACACTGGAAATGTGGGTTACTTGGTATGTATGAACCCTTGAGAACTGAAATGCTGTGCAGAAATATGCCTGCTTATTAAGTCCTCTGCTGTGTTGGCATGGACCACAATTACATCTGAGGAAGTAGTTACTTCCTAGATTTAAGAACTGCATCATCATTTCCATGCTTACTTTTGAGTGTGAGGAGTTATTGCCCTGTCTTTGATAGGGGTTTTGGCTAAATTTCAACTGTCTACATAATAGCTTGTATTGAATTTTCAAATATTAAAGGTCTACTATCACGCAGTGCTTTGACTTGTTGTTTTACTGAGATGTTTGTCAGATGGCTTTGGAGACAGAATCTCACCCCTCCTATAGAAATAATGAATATGGCAGCAGGGTGAGTTTTATACTGTGACTGTTGCTTAGGCTGTCATGGCAGATCAGCTATTTAAAATGGGTGTTTCTTACATGGTTTTGGAAATCTTGGTATTGCAGATGAGTTTGTTTTATCTTTCAGATTTACATTACCTTTCTCTTTTGGCTATGAAATCCCTTTCTGGCATCTGTAGCATGCCAGTGTTGCTGAAAACATGTTCACTAAGCCGTGCATTAGGTCTCTGCTGTCAGGTTTTCATAGGCTACCACATGCTTCAAATGCTTGTTATAAATTTGAAACACATTCAGCATAACCATTTATTATTTGAAGTACTTTTTCTGTAGAATGAAAGGAGAACCAAGAGCACTGGGGGAATTGGTTAAAATCTGTCATTCAGAGCTGAGCAGAGGTGGGGCTCTCTGGAGCATGGAGAAGGGAAGAGAACTGACTGCACTAAAGGTGGAGCAGCCTTGCAAACCTTTGGTTTCTAACAGCCTGGGGATTATGACTCGTTTTGTTCACTTAAAATAGTATCTGTTAACTGCAATGTAGTAGAAAAGACTATTCAAATGGGGTTTTTGCTAAGCATTTTGTAAAGCTGCTGTGCGTTGAAAGGTGAATTAGTTTGCATGGAAGGCTCAAATCAATCTGCAGCTTCAGTCATTTGACTTCAAAGAGGAAAAAGATTTATTTTTAAATCAGTGGGAGAAGATTGTTACAGGCCAGGACATGGCTGTCTCTCCTGTATAGTGTATAGCTTACTGTAGAGAACAGTAAAATAACAGGTTCATTTTTAACAGTTATTTTGTTTTGCACAGATAGTATGAGCTTCACTGTGACATATAAAACTAAAGTAATAATTTCATCAAGACTTCTTTTGAGAACTTTTATGGTTAGATTATATTGTTATGAATAAGTAGATGCCAACTGTAGCCTGTGTAGAGGAAAAGTTGATTTGTGTTTCATTTACTCAAAAATTAGCAACTAGATACATAACCACCTCTGCCAGCATGGGTTTCTTGGAATTAGGCTTCATTTAAAAAAAAAAAAAAAAAAAAAGGTAAACAAACTGCATCTGCTCTTTCATAGCACAGGTGTGAGAAGGTTTGGTGCAGTGATGTGTGAACTTCTGTACTGGGCTGTGGCTACAATCAGGTTGGCATTTACAGCTCGGGTAGGGGAACAAGCCAAAACCCAAACTCACCCCCAGCCTCTTGGCTGAGGCATGGTAACTGTGCTTGCAGCCTGCAGCACAGTGAAGGGGCTTGGGGTAGAGATTGGAACCTTTTTACAGTTTTAGTGGCAGAGGGAGTATTTTAACAGGGTACTTCCAGACCTCCAGTTGTTTTACAAAGAAGATTAAAAGGTAGTTTGATTACTGTCAGGGGTGGTGGGCTCTTCTTGTGTTGGTTTGTGGCTGGAGGTATGGTCTGCCTTCCTAGCAGGGTACTGATTGGGCCAGATGAAAGGTCTTGGGAGCAGCAGAGAAGTAAATGAAACTGAGGACCCCGTGATATGCAGGTGATTAAACTGTGCAGGGTTTCTTTCTCTCTCAAAAGTGGTAACTCTGTGAGAGAAGCCATATATAGCAGTGTGACAAATAGTAGCGTGACATTAAGGTTATAAATAGACTTTTACAATTTTGTAGTACTTTCTCCTTTTAAATAGCCTGTTGTTCTTTAACTTCACTAAGTGTATGTGTGTTCATTTGTTCTTCTTGGCAATGTTTTATTCCAACTGGAGCTGTGCTGTTTCTTTTGTTGCTTCCTTTTCAGTTAACTGGCTTGTCACACGACTGTGAGCCTGCTTTTTCAGTGGGCAGGAAACTTCATACTGAAGTGAGCCAGTATGAGAAAAGAAGCATTAAAGCCTCTGTTGTCTTCCTGAACATGAATGCTTTTAGAGGATATTGTAGAAGATGTTTTCCTATTAAAACCAAATTCAGTAATTAATAGAAACATTGAATTAATTAATCTCAAACCAAAAGTATTAAAAGTTTTTTGCTGATTCTGAATGGCAGCTGATTTTTAGAAGTTTTCTGCTCCGAGCAAAATGGCCAGATAATGTTTTCTCCCTTGAGTGTTTTATTAAATACAATGACACTAAATGTTTTTATATAGAAAATATATGCCTTGTTTCTGAAAAATAACTCACTATTATGTTAGTAAAAGGAATGTAGCCTCTAATTAAATGTTTGAAGTTTAATTGAGTGGGCTGAGATGGTTCGTATATAAGTAGAGTTTCAGTGACTTTCAGTTTTTCTTGGGTAGCATGGTGTGTCTTTGGTGCTGTAGTGCTTTAAAAAAAATTACTCATTTCTAGGTTTAGTGCCTGTTCAAGTTGTATACCTGCAACTTTTTGCCTTTGCTTTTTGGATATGGGAATGTAGAGATTGTTGTTGTTGTTGTTGCAGTATATTCGTATTTAGCCTGGACAGTGTGATGTTGCTTTTCACACCATTAATAACATCTGCTATTTTTGTTAAGTTAATTTTGTGGAAGCTTCCAAGTATTGCTGTGTAATTCTATAAAGAACAAAGCTATAAGGAAGAAAAGTCATATTCAGAAACAAAAAAAAAAAACCCACAACACTTTAAGGTTTCTCAGAAGTCTGCTTTGGTGAACCCTGGTAATAGTTACACATTTTTATGTAAGTTAGGGTCTGGTCTTTCCTCTTTCATTACAATTTCTTCCAGTACATTTTTACAAATGCTTCTGTAAGTTTGTCAATTTAGTTTCAAAAGAAGGAACTGCATTCCAAAAGGAATAGCATTTTTAGACAACTGTTAGAAATATGTATGTAATTTTTCCTCTTACTTGTTTATGTACAGAATTGATTGTAGTTGAACATTTTACAGACCTGAGAATGCCTACGAAGATAAGCTCCCAGAGCCTGCAGTCCAGCCTTAGTGCTGAGTCGTGTCAGAACCCCTGGGAGGCTGTGACTGTTGAAGTCAGTATGCCACAATTTGGGAAAAATTTTGGTTTGGTTTGGAGGTTTTTTTGGGATAAAATTGTTCTGTCCTTCTCTGGTCATGATCTTTGGAAAGGATCCTTTTGCAAAGTAGGTTTGTACAATTTACAAGTCTTAGAAGCTTAGGCTTCTTGAAAATACTTTGCTAAAGAAACTAAACCTACAATACTGGCATTTATTTATTTTTTTAGTTTCACTGCAGGTAAAAAAATAATCTGTCTTAACAGATACTCATTTCATCATTTAACTTAATCATTTGAACATGAGTGGTGTTTTCATTGCCAGTTTCACTCAGATGTTTTTGAACTTGGAAGTCCTTTTGAGCTGCCTTGAGAATGGAAATTGTTTCCTATAAAGAAAATCTTAGGGAAGAGGCAGAGGAGAGTCAGAAAAATACTTACCTAAGCTGCACCAAAGCTGTAAAAAATGAGAGCTCTTAATAATAAATAATTAATTTAAAAGGAGAACTTAAATTTTGGGATGATACAAATAAGATGATTTTTTCTCTGCTGGGCAGGTCCCTGAGCAAAGCTGCTCCTGTCCCATGTGGGGAGCTTTTCATTCTGTTGCCAAGCCGTCCTTTGGGACGTGTCTCTAGTGCTCACCCCAAGAGCGGCCGAGAGGTGACGGGCTCTGCTCTCACACCAAGGCCAAACAGCGGGGAGAGGCTGAGTGTCCTGCTGCTCGGGAAAGGAGTGCAAGGCAGGGCAGCTGGGAGCCGGGGGCACCTATGGAGTGAGGTCACTTTGCTCGGCAGTGCTGCTAGAAGACTTCACTTGGTTTGTTTTCTGTTGGAGGAGGAAGCGGAGTTGACAAGCGCTTTCCAGGCAGGTAGCCAGACAGGCATTATTTTGATGTTTCCAGCAGAAAATTGGTGGGTTTTGGCAAAAATGAAATTTTCCTTGTGAAAATTTCTATCTTGTGGAAATGGCATTTCTGATTAAAAACTAATTTTGATGGAAAATGTCCAATTGGTTATAATCAGCCGTAGAATTAGCATCTGCTGTGTTTAAGTCTACTGAAGATAATTTGGCGTAGGTTTAGCAACTTTGAACAGAGTATACACAGACAACTTTCCTCCCTCTGTCTAATACTTTAGTTCTAGTGCCAGCCAAAATTCAACTTGAGGTTGGCTATGAGTAGAATAAAAGCTTTTTCCAAATTTTGCCAGCTTGTTTTGAATTCAGGCTGCTTTCAGCTTCAGAGGCTTCACAACACAGGTGCCGTGGCTGGAGCTAAAGCTGTCAGTTGAACTAGCTGCTCTGGACCTGAAGATCCCACTGTGTGCAGCAGTATTGATCTGTGGATACTCAAGTGACTAATAGATAGCCCACAGATTTTCTCCGTCAATACCTATTCTCTTGATGTTGTCCACAGGTCATTGTGGTTAGGGCTCGTATGGTGTACAGGATGTGGGGCTTGTGCTCATTTACAGTCACATCAAGTTAGAACATGTAACTTTCCAGCATTTGGTGTTTTACCCCTTTTAGCTGCTTAGTTTTATGCAGTTATTTAATGTAATTTCTTCATCTTTTTGGCTTCTTAAATTGTGTTAAATACCCCTCCTATCTGTAGATGGAAAACCTTAAATCAAAATGTAACTCTCACTTGCTACACTGCTTGTTTCAGTGTGTGTAGTCAAGCTGTTGCTCAAGTTTAGAGCTGTTAATAATCGGTGTCCTGAAAGACTGTACCAGATGATTCTAGCCACAGAGCTGTACTTTGTCATCAAAAGCTCGAGGATTACCAGGTTCCTTTTAGACACCTGGGCTTGTAGAGGACTGTAACCTCCCTTTTCTAACAGGTAAAGAAATACTATTTTTTTTTAAGTCATACAGCAAAATGTAGTTATCCCCTGATACTTTTCAGGAAGACTGCAGGAGGAAGTTTGGATGTTCTTGGGTTTGTTGTTTTGTTGGCTTTTTTGTTTGGTGGTGTTTTTGTTTTGATTTTTTTCCGTTCTTAAACAAGATATAAAATACTAACTTGTTATTATCACCTGGTGGTTCTGGTTTTAGTTTGTCTGAACTTGCACTGATTTCAACCCTTTTTCTTTTTTGGTGAGTGAATATTTAGTCTTCCTGATCTTAGAGTTCTATGGGAGCCAGATTTTTCTTTTAATGAAAAAATCTTTTAAAATCTATTTAACCTAGTTTAAGAACACATTAAAAAAGTTACTGGAAAATTATTTTGAGAAGTTTCTCTATCAAGAAGGTATTTTAGTAATGTTTCATTATAGTCTCCATTTATTACATCTTATTATAGCATTGAGTCATGAAACCAAGAATAAGAGATCCAGCTCCAGGAATGGGAAGAGTTAGATGTAGTAATCATCTGTATGAGGGTCATGGGTTGCCATTTTTAAGGCTCTTTTCAAACAAGGGCAGGCTATGGATATAATGGAATTTAACATCTTGGAGGTGGGAGTCATTTGGAAGACTTTTTCTATTTATTCTTGGTAATCTTTGCACATGATAAATACTTCCAAATGTCATGAGCTGACAGCTGCATACTAGGAAACAAGGTGGTTTTATGTCTTACTGATGCATTGGTGTATTTAATAATGTATTTTAAATATAGAAGTATAGTTACATTCACCATTTTGTGCTGTTTAAACAGTACTTCTCTTCCTAGTTCTTGTTTCTAGCAGCTTTATCCTTTTCTGACAGCTTCAGCTCTCTGGCCTTCCACAGGGTTGGGTCTGGTGGGGTTTTGTAGTTTGTTTGTGGGTTTGTTTGGGGTTTTTTTTTTTTGGTGTGTTTTTATGTTTGGGGTTTTTTGTGGGGTTTTTTTTTGTTTGTTTGTTTGTGGGGGTTTTTTTGAGGTTTGTTTTTGGTTGGGTTTTTTTTGGTGTGTGTGTGTGTTTTGTGTTTTTGTTTAATTTAGATTTCATTTTGTTCCCTGCTATCTTTGCCATTTTCCATCCTAACTTGCTTATTCCAGGAGCATGGGCTGCTGCTAACTGCGCATGTGTTTGCTGTCCATCGCACCGGCTGAAGTGCAGTGACCACAGCTTGCACTCGGGGTTCTTCCTTCTCGTCTTTGCTGGCCCTCAAGCTGACCACGGATGCAGTTGATGGTTGACATCAACTGCTGGTTTTGTATTACAGGCCTTAAACTCTACCCATGTCCTTACTTAGACATTTCTAGTTTCAGCTGCCTGCTCCCTGTTCTCTTCACAGCATGGTGTGCCTTTCCTGTATCATTTTGTGAGGCGATTGCACTATGATCCAGGTGACTCCTGAAGATCAATTACAGTTTATTGCTTAATAGAGGTGCAGGTGTTTTTTTCTGGTTAGTTAAGGTACATACTGGTATCTTGCTATCATATAGAAACTTTCTAGACTTATGCCCAAAACAACCTCATGCAAACTGCTTTGCGGATCTTCTTCAAATGTGTGTGTGACTGCTGGTTCATGGAACTTCCCTTCCTCCTGAGTATCACCTGCAAAAGAAGCAACGTGTGCAAATTCACATGATGTTTCAAGTCTGAATCTGGCTTCCATCCATCACCTGTAGGACTGATGGGTTTGTATTCGATATGAATAACCATGGGTACTTGATATCAAGTTCTTTCCTAAAGGCCCTGTCCTGGTTTTGACTGGCGTCCAGCGTTTACGTGTCTGTCATGATTTAACATTTTTCTTGCATCCTTTGGAAGTGATGCAAAAGTCCCATCTCTTCTGAAGTACTGTTAATCCTCAGGTCAGGGAGTACTCACCCTTGAGCTGGCAGGAGCTAGGTGGAAGGAGGTTTTCTGTTCTCTTTGCAATGGTTCACATTCAGACCTGTAAAACTGTTGCAGTGAAAAGGGAAATGAGTTGAACCTGCTGAAATAGAGTAGGGTAGCAAACAAACAAAAAAAGTCTGATTAACTAGATCTTTCTTAATTGTAGACTTCCGGTGTATTGGCTGTAATTCTTCAGCCTCTCTGAAGCTCAGGTCCTCATGTAGAAAACTGGTCAAAAAGAGATCAGATTTACTCTAAAACCATGTGCTATGGAAATCCAGTGCATTCATCATGATACCACTTGTAATGTGGTGTGGACAGGTATTCACTCAGAAGAAGTTTGAAACTTAATGTATTTAAACTTAATGTATTTAAAATGAACCATATTGAGCTGCTTGGAATCTCTTAAGTCCATTTGCCCTTTGTTTTAGCCCTTTCTTTTTTTTTTTTCCCTCGGGGAAAAAATATAATCTTGGGCTGTATCTAATTTAGAGTTCTGGATACTGAAAATGAAATAGTTACTTTATTCATAAGAAAAATGACTGGGTATAGAAAGGGAGGACTTAAAGGTTTTAGGTTCAAAATAATTGGCAGTGTTAATGGCATGGTTTCTAAGAATTACTTTTTTATTAGTTGTTCTTCTAAACTGTGCCAGTAAGTATTGTAATCTCAAACTAATGAATTTTATCTTGCTGGTATTGTGTTTCCTGAAACGTTACGTACAGGAGTAAATAAAAACAGATACCAGACTTCTTTTACTGTCCTACTTCAGACCCAAAGTAGAGAAGGGGAGCAGCTGAATTTGAGAAGCTTTTTTTGGAGTGTTGTGTATACAGTTCAAGCATAATGAGTATTGACATCTAATTAGATAGAAGTATCATTAATAATAGGCTTTTCTGTTAGCTGTGCTCTTGTTCTTGGGCAAAGGGAGAAGCAAGGGAAGGAATTGTCAAATTGTTCGGAAAAACTGTTTCAATAAATAGTAGATTGTTACAGTATTACCAGTCTAATTGGCTGTGGTCTGGTATACACCCTCCATCTTTCTGTAAGCAGGTGTTTTTCACCTCTAACTTTTGTCTGTATTAGTAATGATGTAGTTATAACTGAAAGTCTTGCTTGATACCATGCAGCAGTTGTTCAAATTTGAAACATCTACCCAAAGAAGTAGAGAAAAAGCATTATCCAAGAAGATCTTAATTTAGAAAGAAATCCTCAAGTAACTTTTATACTGAGAGTAATTATTAATTTAGGTGTTGAGCCACAGCTAACCTCATGAAATCCTGGTCTTTATAAAACAAGATGAATTAACAATCTTAGAAACTTATATGGACAAGTGGATAAAATATTAATTCTCTGTTACTGGCTTGTATATAGGAGAAGGTGGAGGAGAGAGGCTGGATTCAACTTCTCCCTCAGCCATTGAACTTTAGACCCACAATTTCAAAATTGTCAGATCTACTTTAAATACTTTTTGTGTTAGATTTGGCTCTTCATGTGGTTGAGGATTGAGGATGTGAAAAAGGAGGATGTAAGAGTAGCTTATTCCTTACATTGCAGGTGTGATTACGGGTATTTTTTGGGGCATGTAAGAGGAGCAGGGTGAGCTTGGTGTCCCAGAGCTGCCAGCCCCCTGCAGATACCTATGCTGATGAGAGCACAATGTGGTGATTTCTCACACCAGTGAAGTTCCTGAGACTGTGAAAACTTGACCTTCCTAACCTCCAATGCCAGTGGCTCCTTGTATCCAGTGCTCTTTTTTTGACTACTCTTTGGGGTTGTAGTAGCACTGAAGGAATCATGCTTGTAGTTACATTATGTGGGTGCTGTAACTGTCCTGGTTCATCAACAGGAAAAATGTGATATCCCTCTTTTCCAGTGGAAGTGTTAGGCAGGGTTTAATAAGTGGCTGTCTGATAGCTTTACAGGAGTATATTATTTTCCTTAAGCAGAATGAATTTGATTAATGTATATATAACAGATAACATTTTATTTCTTTTGTAAGTTCATTCATTTTGATAGGGCCCAGAATCATTAGTGATGCTATTGCCTGGCTAGAAGGCTAGCTTGAACCTGTGTACCCGGTGACAACAAAGTGAAATGACCCAAAGTTTACATATCAACTTCCAAGAATTATGACTACTTTTCAATTGTTTGGGCAGCGGAGAGCAGGAAGAAATGAATGAAGTATGAATCGTTGGAATGAGTTCAGGATTGTAGTGTATGGGTTGATTCACTGGAATGAAAATACATTTCTGCTCTGGATTTATTTACAAGGAGTGTCCTGAGACTGTATGCTACAGCAGAATTGCTGAAAGCTTCCAGAAGAAATTTCGAAAACACAAAAAATTTGACCTGTTATTTGTTGGACTAACGTGGACTTCCTTCAAAATAGGGCACAGTCAGCTAACGTTCAGCATTTTCAAACTGCTTTTGGTTAAAACATTTAATGTAGTTTTACTAACATGTTTTCAGGAAATGTATATGAAGATGGGTTCTAGATATATAACTCAGTGTTTGTTTGAAATGAAGTATGTTGTATTATTCTGTTTAAACCTTCAAAATTGTCTTTGTACTTTTAATAGTTTGGGGTTTTTTTCCTCCTAATTAGATTGTCTGGACAATTTTAGTAACCATGGACTCTGATATCTATTTAATGTGTTCAAGGTACATCATGTTATAAGGGTGTGAGTTTTCTCTGAGTCTGGCCCACTTTTCCACCTCTGGTAGCAAATTCATGTACTGTGTTAGACCCAAATCAGCAGGTGGACTGCAGTGGAAATGCATGTGCTTCTAAACAACTGGAAAACTGGCAATGCATTAGCTTCTTAGCTGCTTTAGATTAGAAATTTCTCATGTCCTTGCATGCACATGTGCCTACTGTGCTGTGCTAAGGTGGTTATCTTTGTGGCTATTACATGATGCAAACTGTCTTTAAAAAAAACCTGTTTATTTCAAGTCAGCAAATCGGTTGCACTCTTGGATAAATTAGATTTCATTTAATTACCTGCTTAACCAACTGCTTATTTATTAAGCTGCTTAAAATTGGTTAGCTTATTGTAAGCCCAAGCAAATTGCCATTTTACTGTATAAGTTTACATAAAAGAATAGAGGATGCTGAAAATTGACTTGCGAAGCTTCTGTGTGCTCTTTAATGCCCTAACCAAGCCAGTACTGCAGGAATGTTCTGCCCTTTGATAGGGAACACTCCCTAGAGTTGCTTCATCACTTGAAATCTGAGCTCAGGCAGGAAATGTACAATCTACTCCCTCCACAGACCTGAGAAGTAAATGGAGTTGCATTGCACAAGTTCTGTCCTCCTCGAGTTGCTGTAGCAGCATGTGCCTTGGATTGTTAATTTAGGCACCTCAATATTACATATTTAGCAGAAGATGCTGAAACATCATAAGCAGAAGCTATCTTCGTATGCAGAGATTAATCCCATGTTAATCCAGTTTAAATAATCCACTTGCATACACAGAAAGATTTTAGTGTAAGTGCCCATGGTACTGTCCATGACATGGATATGCATACACAGTAGTACCTTGCTTAAGTTAACCTGCTGTTTAAACCAGTTGTTCTCAAAACTTTTTTGGTTTAATCTCACCTTTTGTCTTTACTCCTTTCTCTCTTGAGGCTGCAGATTTTACATTGTCAGTCCTTTGTTTCATGTTATCTTCAGCTAGAACGTATTTTCATTGCAGAAGTCTGCAGCCAGCATTGCTTAATTTTTATCAGTTACGTCATTTTATATATGAGTATTTTCTGGGAAAGCAGGTAGCTATGATTTACAAGCTGATAAGCAATAGCTAGCCATCTCACTATTATGCTAGTATGTTTTCAAAATGCAGGAAAAACAATACCTGGTCAGGAGGAATAATATTGCCTGTGTTCTTAGAGCATGTATTTCTGGAAGCCAGGAGTAGTAAAGATGGTCTGGATACAGTTTGGGGACAGTTACATTGTAAAACAAGTGTGGCAAAGTAAGACCAGTAACTGCAAGGTTTAAGAGTAACAAGTAACTGTGGTTTAAGAACTGCATCCTTTTTGCATGTTCATATGTTGATAGAGCTTTACATATGGGTTGTGTAAATACGATTGGCCACAAAGCAGCTATAAAATCTGCCAGGGCAATTACATGTAAGGATAAATATTTTTGAGAGAGCATGTGATAGTGAAGGCATTTTAACATAATCCCTACATACTTCCATAGTGGCTTTGTTAATGTATGGAGAAAGAGTAACTTTGTATGTGATTTGCAGAAAATAGCCTGTCTTTTATCACCTTCCCCTCTGTTACTTTCATGACTTCTACAAAATTTCCATTTTGTAGAGGTATTTCAGGCTATCAGTTGTTACATTTAGTTGCATGACTGTGTTTTGAAGTTCTAAAAGCCTTAGTTTCATGGAAGAAACTTGTCTACTAGAAGATGGCTGAAGTTCTAAACATGGTTTCCTAAGTTCACGAAGAAAATATTCCTGAATGACTAATGTCCAGTGTGGTGTGCATATGAGCTCCACACTAGGAAGATGCTAAACACCAGACAGTGGAACAGTATGTCTTTGTGTGTGTCCTATTCATTCCTTCTTTCCTTAAAGAGAGTGAGAAGGCTTTGCCCTTCAGGTCTGCAGGCTGGATGACCTGTTCTTCTGACTCGGTGTAGCTGGTCCTGTTTCCTTAAAGGCCTGATAATACAGTGCCTTCTTTGGTGAATTTGAGCTGTTCATTTATGAACGTTGAAAAAGTGCAAATCCCTGTCTGCGACTGTTCAGTGGGTTTGTCTGGTTAAAGGTCATCTGTGTTCCAGCAAGGACCTCGCTGTGTCCGCAGGTTGAGTCTGTGGAAGGACACAGTGAATGGTTAAAGGATTTTGGGCATCACCAAGAGCAGATTTTCTCCTCACTCTTACGAATTGGTTGCTCTGTTTGAAACCCAAAAGTTTTCTGTCTTATTTAAGGTGGTCGTTAGAGAGGAAGAAATACTGTCAGTCTGGATCGGCAAATAAGACGGAAATAGGGGGAGAGAGTAGGAGGCAAATGTGAGCTTTACCTTTCTCTTCCCTTAATGATGGTTTCTGGCCTTTAACAAGATTTTTCTTTTTCTGCTGCAAAATTGTGGATTGTTGTGTGGGACCTTCCCAGCTCACTACCAAATGGATTTGTGAGCACTGCAGTACTTTACAGGCTGAACAGTTCTGCTTTGTGCACTGGTGTTTGTATCTGTGGAAAAGAATACTAAGATAACCCTCACTGTGTCTTGATTTGTCACTTAGGTAAATCCTTGTAAAATGTGGCCATCAAAGGGTTGTTTCAGTGGTACAGATAAACTGGCTTTCATCAAATAGCAGGCTTTTCTGAAACCTTTGATTCAGCTTACAGGCAACTGCCACTCTGAAGTCTTGGCTGTAGTTATCTGTTCTGCAGCTGCACTGATAAAGATCCTGATCTTCATGCCATGAAAGACTAGTGAGGTGATTGACTTATACATTGTGTCCACGTGACAAAATACTGCTTGCAAAATGTTACGGTTTTGGTTCAGATCACTCATATGGAGCAGCAGCTCCTGTTCTTCTCTGTTAAAGGTTTTCTTCTGCCTTGTTTTGAGACTTGTGGAAGGCATAGGAGAAGCAGGCTCTTCCTGAGCTGTCAGACACATACTTTCTTGTTAGATTTCACTGTGGAGTATTAATATTTGCAACACAATTTTTCATTATTTTATCATTAAGAAAAAGTTGTGAGTTTAGCTTGCAGCTGGTAGGTTTGTCTGGTATCTTTATCCTTTCTCAGTTTGTCAGGTTGCTTTAGCAAAACAAAAATAAACTTGCTGTAATTCTACGTGAATACAGCACTGCACTTCTGGAGTCAGTGACTGACTCAAAGGAAAAAAAAAAAAAGCTGTCTGGTAAGGATGCAAGTATTTTTTAATGTGAAAATGCTGCTTAAATCGAAAGTGAACATTTTGCAAGGATGGATTATCATCAAAAAGATTTTTATTTTTTTTTTTAAATGTCTGAGATGGGTGGTGGTGCTGCAAGACCTGAAGCCATGCTCTAGGAAAGCAGAGGGATTCTTAGGGCAGTCGCTCAGGAGGTTGGCCGCAGGCAGTGGGAAGAAGGTGAAAATGCAAAGTCCCAACCCTTCCTGATACAAGCAGCTTGGATTTTGGACTTCCACTTTCCCATGAGGGCCTAAGAATCTAAGCTACCAACTATTTAGGAGGGGATTGATCTTTTACTTATTCATTCGTGTATATTGCAGCACAGATCTCTCTTACGATCCAGGCAAGCTCTCTAATCACTGCTGGGATGTTTGCTGACCTCTGCCTTTTTTTATCATGATACACTCCCCCACCACACTCAAAATAGGAAACAAACTTGTACATGGTTTTTTAAGTCTCCATAATTTTTTGCAGAAGGAAAATCAATCATTTTTTATTGAGTTTTGAGAATACTTGCTTGCTTTTACTGTTTTTTAAGATGAGTTTTTTATCTCAATATAGTCTCTACTTAAGTTATGAAACTTTCTGTTTACTTACACCCTTGTCAAAGGATTTAGAAATAGTTTCCTGAGCATGTAATTAAGTGAATCACAGGCCCTGGTGCTGTGAAGTGCTGAAGTAACTTGTGTCAGTGGATAGGGCTAATAGCATCAGGTGTACACAGAAGTGCTTTGGGGGACTAGGGTTGCAGGATAGTATTTAGAACCTTCCTTTTGAGAAGTGAAAGTCACAATTCATTTATCAGCACTTAGTTGAGCGTATAGACTTGTGTTGCTCATGGTTCTTTATTTGCAGAATACGAATTGATTGTGCTTCCAACCTAGATGTGTAAATCCAATCAAATTGACCTGGAAGGAAGATTCAATAGTTTGACAAACCTTTGTTCATGTTGTAATTTAAAAAAAAATAAATCATGCCAATGTTTTGATTATTGCTGTGTATCCTCATGTCTAATGGTTGTTCAGTGAGTGCATAGGTTTTGCAGAATAATACATCAGTATCTTTGTATTAAACACATCAAAATCATATGTTTTCTGCATGCTTTTTCTCTGTATGTATGGTGTAAGCGTTTCGTTTATTTATATATTTATTTTGCTATTTCACACTGAAATCTATTCTGTAATTGCCTTTAATATTGGGAGCCTAGTAGCCACGATACCCAGCAGTTATAATGCTTTTTGAAGTGAAAATGCTGTTCTGAATCTTAAAAAAACCCCAAACAAAACACAAAACCCAACCCACAAGACAGCCTTAAAATAGGGAGGGAGTGGACAGTGGGCAGTAGAGGAGTGAGTGTTCTGGAATAAGGTTGTGTTGTGATTTGCAAGACGTGGTCTCATTGCTGAATACCATGAATTTAGTCCTCTCTTTTGTCTGTGACAGAGTTTTTTAACAAGGGACTTGTAATGCGTTGACCTTTCTTCTGAAGTATGGTATTTTTCTGTTTGCCCTTTTTGCTCCTTTTTAATTGAATTTTTCTTTTGCCTACAGACCCTGTGTGGACAGTAATGACCGCACGTTTCCGATTGCCTGCTGGCAGAACCTACAATGTACGAGCATCTGAGCTGGCACGAGACAGGCAGCATACGGAGGTGGTCTGCAACATTCTTCTCCTGGATAACACTGTTCAAGCTTTCAGAGTTAATGTAAGTAGTTGGTGTATTGCAAATCCCTATCGCCAAACTTGCTTTCCTTTGCTGGATTTTTACGGCTAGAGTTTGACTTGCAAAATAATGTGAAGTACGGAATAGAAGGGGCAGTTAGGTTCAGGCAGGCTTGCTTGTACACAGATATACTAAGTCACCATGAACGTAGTCATTCTGGCATCCTCTATAGTACTAACATATCTTCATTTCAAAACTGAATACACAAAGCATCATTTATTTTCAGTAATTCTCTTCATGGGCTAATGTTGCACAGTGAACATGGAGGGCAGTTGTACCACCCAGCTGAATGAGAAGGAACCTTTTGTTTTGCTCCACTCATTTTTGCGTTTTGAGCGTGAGCAAGGTGTAATGGTAACTCTCTTCTCATGACTGTGTAGCTGTGTTCAGTCATGTGCACAAGCAGTTGTAGATGTTGTGTTCTTTGCTTTCGTGTGGATGAGTTTTTCATTAAAAAGCCTGTCTTGCAGTTGTTTGTAAGAGTCAGATAAAATAAGGAATAATCGTTCTATTATAGATAGGGGAGATTGTTTCCTTTTGGTCTAGGTGTTGGGAAGCTCTGTGTTGCTAGAGAATGCTAGTGCCTGTCTAGAGTGGAATCACCACTCATATATCCTCAAACATCTATTCTTTCTCTCCCAAGGAAAAAATTATGTCATAGATTCTTGCCACCTCCCTAGTGTACTAAATATTTCAGTTGTGTGGGTCATGCTTTACTACTTAGGCAGATCAGCCTGCAAGTTTGTCTATGAAAACTGAGTTTAGGGAATAAAAAGTTCTTTGGGCTCAACATTTTGATCTCAGGTCTTAGCCTCAGTCTGTTTTGGTGTGTTGTTTTTGTTGTTGTTTTTTGTTTCTCTTCTCTTTTCAAAAGAATGGGAGTAATGAAGTATTCAATCAGAGCAAATGTGTGATAACCTACATGGTATACAGGTTTTCAGGGTTCACAGCTGTGTTTTACTTTATTGTGGTTGACACCATAGTTGGCAATAAATATTTATGGCATTGTTTTCAAAATAGGAAGAACAAAGATAACTTCAAATATATTAGGAAGGTCGTTTTCTCTTGGTGATTGCTATAGGTATTTTGTGTGCTAATGATAATAAACCTTAATCATCTGGAGTATGCTGTGCTGTATTAATAAAAATGTACTCGAATGCTACTTCTTCTTGAACAGCCAAGTACTGATCACAGGCAGGGTCTCTTGATAATTTATGTGACAAGTTCTCAGTTCACACTTCAACCAGCCTTCTCCATTGATCTACAAAACAGGCATTCTTTGTGCTAAGCCTTACCTTGTATGGAGCATAACGAATCAAATCAAACGATCTCTGTGGATTGCAGCAAGACAAAGGTTACTGTGGTTGCAGGCAGACGGATCAGTTGGAACCAACCTGTGCAGATGTCTGAAGAGTGGAAATTCTTCCTGTAAAACGCTCTGCTTGCAAAATGAAGAACTCCAACCCTGAAAAGCACACCTCATAGACTATGTAGCTGGAAGAAGTGAGGCTGACTTGTATTAGTAATGTGATTGAGATGATTTGCATTGCAGTAATCCTGCTTCTTCAAGATTAAATTGCTTTAATTGGTTTTAATTAATTGTTTAAATACCTCAAACTGTATCTTTTCCATGCAGGCTGACTTAACTGTATTTCCTGAAAGCCAGTAAATAGATGTGGAGATCACACTAAACTTGAGGGAAAACTAAGTCAAGGTAGATGGGATGGGTTGTTGGGCGAGCAGGGCTAGTGGGTTAGTGGCCATGGATAAACATTGCAATTTGGGGCTTTTATTATCTCAGAATTCTCTGCAAACTTAATGACATTACACTCTAATGTATCTTAATGTATTATTATAAAATAACAAAAACTAAAACTTAAAAAACCCCCAAACACAGCAACCCCCCCTGTAATTTTAGAAGTGAAATTTTTCAATTTAATCTTCCACGTTGTTTACTTGCTTCCTTTTTTTCCTTTGATCAAAAAAAAATAACATCCTGCTTGGAAACTTCTTTTAAAACAAGATTAGTTCTTGTAAAGCTAAGGTGAGCTGTAGAATGAAAGGAGACAGTAGTGCAGCATTAGCTTGAGTTGCAACACAAGCATTGCAGCGAGCTGTGAAAGGAGAGGTTGGTGTTGTCATCAGTGAAGGAACAGCAGAGCTCTCTGACCCTCTCCAGGAAAGCCTGGGGTGTGTCATCCCATTCCTCTGCCATCAGAAATCAAACGCCTTTGGACTGACAGGGCAACAGTATCTCCTGGTGTTTGCTGTAGCTGCAGCTGGGTCTGTAGGCCGCTAACAAAACCAGAATATCACTAATAGAAATGGGGAAGGTGGTGATAGTTGGTAAGCGGGCATTAAACCGATGTCATTGCAGATGGTTTCCTGAATTTTCAAACATGGGTGTTTGTAAACAGCTAACAATCATTCTGCAATTAGACATTAATGTCAATCTATCTAGCAGTACCAGATGTTAGCCACTGGATGATAGATGCTTTGTAAAGATGAGTTGATATATTGATGTCGGGTGTTGACATTGAATTTGCTCTGAAAGCCCAAAATTTATTAGTCATTGGTGGAGGCAAAATGTCTAGCAAGAAGTATGTATAACATTCTAATATTCCAATTCTGAAAAATGTTGATGTGTTTTCTAACTATGGCAGTTAGATAGTTCCCATTTCTCATATATTTTTCCATTATTCCTTGTTTTAAGAGGGAGAATTAATGTTTAACTACTTCTGTAGGAATAAGGCAAGTTTCTTTTTATACTAATCCACATTTTTTTATTTAAAGAAAAAAGGCAAAAGTAGAGACTTATAATTTTTGTGTTTATAACAGCTCTTCAGTGGTTGTGATAGTATTACAAATATTTTGAACCTTTCACAACAAGCAGGATTGTGACCTTCACCTGCTCTGGCAAGCTGCAACATCATTATATAAATAGCAGAGATGGGTTTAAACTGAGGTCTGGTTTTACTAGATGCTTATCTTTATTTTGCACTGCAAGTACAACATTGTGATCAAAATATGCTTCGTGTTGAAACTAGTCTTCTCTTATCAAATTTACTGCTCCATTGCAGGAGAAATACCTTCCTTGTAGTCATGGAATGATGTTCTGTACTGCTAAATTCAAACTGATCAGCGTGTTCTAAGCTTTTTTGTTAGGAAACATCTGGTCACGTATGTAAGAAACAGTGTAAATTCCTAAGTTTAGAACTGGAAAAAAAGCTACAGAATTGATACCTAAATGTTATCTGAAAAAGTAACGTGCCAGCTGTGGTAAATAGGAGTCTAAACTTGGCTTCCTAATATCTCCCATTTTTCTGGTAGTTATTGTAGCAAGTTCTTAGGTTGAATTGTGATTTAAATCTGCATGACGAAAAATGCCAACAAGCAATTAGTGTTACTATGTCATTTTAAAATTAGCTTTATTTGCTGAAAAAAAAATATACTGATAGATGTTTTATTGCAAAATATATTAGAAACTCCTAATTTAGTAAAAAAGCAAGTGACTGTTTTTGGATTGTATATAAATATTGCCTTTCGCTTTTATACTCTTGTGTATTTATGTTAACATCTGGGGGTTTTTTTCTTGTTTTTCGTTATTGGGAAGTAAACTTTTCAGTAGTGAACTTTTAAACTTTTTTTTATCTTTTTACTCGCTGTTCACCTCATTAAATATCCAAGAAATACTATCTGTCTGATTTGTTAAAAAATAAGATCTTTCAAAGTAATATAGCAACTCTTAGATCACTTTAGCTTAGCCCAATTTATATGGGACCTGAAATATATACCTTACCTAATTTCACCTTAAATGTGCAGAAGTATGGTTCTGATTGTCCCACTGGGATCATTTCAAGCATAATTTGTTGATAACTGTTTTCTAAGGATTTTTTATTATGAAATGAATTATCAAGCCTCTTGGATTTTTTTTTAGCCTCAAATAAATGTTCTTGACAGTTTACTCAACTTTATTGTAATTTCAGGTGAACAAAAAAATGTTTTGATAGGATGCTTTTGGATGTTAACAAATGTCTGAATGTGACTTGTAGGTTTTTCTCATACATGGATATTAAGGAAATTCTTGCAACCTTCTTTTGACCTTTTAGTTACATACTTCTGTTTTAATGGCTGTAAAAATAAACTGTTGTATAATCTCTAAGAAGCTGAGGTCATTTGGGAGCAGAACAGCATTTTTTTCATTTTAAAACTGTGAAAATATCTTAGTGCCTACAGTAAACAAGACAAGATGTAACAAATCCACTGTGGCATCAATAATACTTGGCACCTTAAAGATTATTAGAAACTTGCTTGGCACCAGACAAGTAGAAATCTGGGTGGAAAATATATCAATCATGTCTTTCATCATTTTGGTTTTGTTTGACAGTTGTTCTTGCAGAATTTTTCCTCATCTTTTGTACTTTAAGGAGCTATGACACTTTAACTTATTTGGGAAACTCCCTTCAGATGTCACCAAATATATTATTGAGTCCTGATACAATGGCACACTCAGTGTTTCAGTTACTGTGTTGGCAGTTTTTTCAGGTTAGGCGAAAAATTGCTAGGTACCAACAACCACAGATTCTTTTTTATATAATTTTGAGGGTAAAATTTGTCCCCGTAGTAGAAATCAGGTTTGTTCACTTGTCTCTGAAAGGGACTATTACTGTTATTTAGTTCATTTTAATTAGTTTATTTAGAGTGAAGTAGTACCTTAGAGAGAACACATTTAAATGACAATTCTCAGTTAGACATTTGCCCGTCTCAGCTGTCCATGCCATTGAACTTTGGAAACATTTTCAATATGCTGGTTCGTTTAGATGTGAGAATAGGTTTTTAGATAAAATAAGTAAAAATAACTTGTACAGACCGGTACTTTTAAATTCAGTGACACAAGCAAGGCTACAAAGTTCTTTATCAAATCGTAGCCTTTTTTTCCCCCCCCTTTCCCTACTTTATTTTCCCTTTTTTTCCCCGTTCTTTTCCCTTGTTCCCCCCCTGCTTTCTTTCTTTTTCCCCTTTCCCTTCCCTGTACTCCTTTTAAATATCAAATTTAGCTAATGAATGGCTTTCAGGAATAATCATGTAGCTAGCTGCAAAGAGAGAAGTTCTTGCTGTCAGAAAATGACAAAGAGGAAAAATAATAATTCTTTACATCCGTTGCAAAAGGAGAGATGAAGCTCATTTAAAAACAGTGTTCCCAGGATACGTTTTGTGATATTAAAAATTTAGGCTGCTAGAGCACACATGAAGGAATGTGTATATGCTCTATCTGCCTGAAGTTGGTGTGTCCAATTACATATTTGTTCATTGAAAAATATGTATTTGTTCTCTGCAGAAACATGATCAGGGACAAGTTCTATTGGATGTAGTCTTCAAGCATCTTGATTTAACAGAGAGAGATTACTTTGGTTTACAGTTGGCTGATGAATCTACTGATAACCCTGTAAGTTGATTTTCTTTTTTTATAGATACAATTTTATAAATCATAATCATTTCATCACTGTGCTCTGTATCATTGTAAAGAGCAGTAAATAGAAGCCATTGTGATATTGTGCAATCTTCTCCAGTTGAGTGTGTCAGTATCACCTGGTAGTTATGATAAAACTAAATGTTACAAGTTTGGAGTAAAGTGTTGAAATTTGTGCTTATGAAATAATACTTTAATAAGGACTTTGCTTGTTTTATTGTGTCTGTTTACTAGTCATGCATGATCATTGGCAGTTGGAATAAGAAATAGTAATTTATTTTTTTTTTTCAAATTAAAAAAACTTTAAAAAGAAAGAAACAAACAAACAAAGAGTGCTTTTTAAAGATTGTCCTGTACAGTGTTTTTCTCTGTAGCCCAGATACCTGGTAGGTCATTTAATAGTGCTTCTTATAGTCCACTGACAAGAGCTGTCAACTCATCACCTTAAGAGAAAATGGAAGGGACTCCTTTGAATATGAGTGTTTCTAATAGTTCATGCACTTTTATTGAAAGGAAATTCCATAGGACTGAAAATCTGTAAATCACCAGTAGAAACTAATAGATCCAGCTCTAAAGTTCAGTGCCCACAATAGATAAGAGTTGTACTGTTGAGTTCACAATTGTTTGAAGAATGCTTCTTGAATGCTTTCTTTTATAGGGATCAAATGTTTGGTACTTGTTTTAAAGAGCAATTTAAGTATTGTTCCTTATAATACAATTTTTTACCTGATTCCCATTATCTGTGTGTCACAGGGATGGGGTCTAAATTTATCTCCCAACTTGTTTGTCAAAAGTCATTTTTATTCTCAAAATGTGTGAATGTGATCCTTGGAGATAAGTGACATGGTAAAGTGTTAATCATTCGGTAACTAAGGTGAATTTTAGGGTATAGTGCATCTTTCTTTGGTAAGTGCAGATTTCATCTACTGTTGTTTTACCATCAAGAGCAACTGTTCTAAATAGGAGTACTTTTTTATCTTATTAAAAGGTTGAGGTTTTTTCATTTTACCTATTTTTAATGGCTTTTTTAATGTAGAAGAGGAAGAAAGAATTCACAATACAGCCATAATTTTTCTTCTGCCTGAATAGTGAACTACTTCCACATTTCTTTCTTCTCTAGAGCAAATTATTCTTAATTATATTCTTTTTCTAAATTCTGGTAACGTTAAGGTTATTAATATGAATAAAGCCATATAGCACAGTTATAGATATTTAACAGTTTTCTTTTGTAACTTTGTGGATAGTTCTGATAAAACATTGGAGGCTGTCTTCATTTAATCTTTTTATTCTAAACTTTGATTCCAGGCTGGAAAGACATAGGCATGCTGTAGAAAAGACTGAATTATTTTTCAATTTCATCTAAGAAGTATTTAATTGAGTATTGCTCAGTATTTTACTCAATGTTCAGAAATTATTAGTGTTTCTCATTCTCATTTATATGTTTTTCCAAAGCTTAGACATCTAAGCTCTTGGTTTTTAGTACATCTATCTGGAAGCAGCTGAATACAACACTGTAATAGAAATGGATCTGGTTAAGAGTTAGTCCAAAAGATGAATGACTTCTGTTTGATATAAGCACATGCTTTAAAGGTTTAGTATTCTTTTTTGACTCCTAAATATTTTGGCTTTCAGCACGTATGTAGTTGCCATGAAAACAGTTTGTCAGAGCTAAATGGATGTATTACCAATTATGATTTTTTATGTAAGCTTGAGGAATTTAGTCAAACTCATAATTTCCATTTTTTTATATCAGTTTACTTTTACAGTCAGTCTTTTTTGGACAAAGAACTCAGATCAGATTTACAAATATTCTAGTTAACTGTGAAATAACACAGAAGAATGTTACTAAGTTATAGTCCATGCAGGAGGAGATAAAGGTGATGGGAAATAAGGGGATTCTGCTAGTTGAGTGTGAAACCTCTATCCCTGTGCCCAAACATAGATTTTATAACATTGCACAAGCTTTAAGTTTTTATATAATATTAGTGTCACCATAAAAGTCAACAAAGAAAGCACTGATGCTGTGTAGAGCTCGAATGATGTATTTGGCTAGGGTCTTAGGCTGTGGGTGCCTGGAGTAGTTCCAAGAAGGGGGTACTGGTGCATAGTGAGACTGAGGGTGCAGCTAATACTGTCAGTGTGGGTGCTGGAGGGAGTGAGACTGAGATCATTGCTGGGGGAGGAGAGAGTGCAGAATGACTCTCCAGGGGACTGGGGTACAAACTTAATGAATCCCCAAATCTACCGTGTCTCTCAGACTTACTGGCATGTAAATGGAATAACATGTCTTTTTAGCAGTACTTGGATTTGGAAAATTCTGGTACTTTTTGCCTAAATCTTGTTACTTCAGCTTCTTACAGTATTAAGTGGTTTAAACTTCTGCAGTTTCCCAGAGAAAATCACAGTTTACATTTGGATTCAATATCACTTGAAAGCATGGAGATTGCCTGTTAAATATGGTTCATAAAACATTACACTTCTGTGGTTTGAGCTATGGTAGTACACACCCAAGTGTTCTTCAGAACCAGAAGGAAACGTAAATGCAAATTTTTCTGCTAGACATTTCAATTCCAGATTTTCTGGATTACCTGTAATCTCAAACAGTATTTACCCCCACCAAAAAAAAAAATAAATTAAATCCAAGGATTATCAGTCAGATCTGTGCATTTATCAGATATATTGGGTCATAAATCTTTGCTTAAAGATATTCAAGTATCTTTCACTTTGTTTTAAAAGATTCTGATATAAAATTCATGTGTATCCCTGGCTGGGGAGTCTTTCCTTAGGCCTTTATGTTTGGTCTTAAAAGTGAATTGATCTTGTGTGAGATTTTTCTAACATAATCACACTTTTTAAGGTGTATTAAACGGAACTAAAGAGAGAGTTCAAGTCATCTACTACAAGGATACAGCTTTTGGATGTAGTCACCATTATTATTCCTAATGAATGAAATGACTCAGAACTAACTTCAGATCCATAGTGTGTCAGATAGTTCAGGTACCTTTGTGTGTTTGCATCCACCTCCCTCATGCGAGGGGAAAAAAAAAAAAAAAGAAAAAGAAATTCCTATGATAAATGTGAGATAGTTACATAAATGTGAGAGTTAGGTAAGTGTCACTTCATAGAAACTGTGGCCTTTTAACTGCTTCCCAAGGCTTGTGGGCTTTCATTGCAAGGCAGGATGAGGAATTGAGCAATATTTATAAGAGAGGCTTAGGAGTGAACTGAACTACACTGGCATATGTGCAGAGTCTGCTGAGTTGCTGGTGTGAAGTGGGTTAAATGATTTGTAGGGCTTTCCAGAGAACCGTATTTCTATCTGAAATTTAGAGTGGTGATTTTTATAAAGCTCTGTCTGTACTTCTCCACAGCAGCATTCTCCTCTAGAGACAATCAAGATTCTTTGCAGTTTGATACAACTGTTGTGTAGTCCTTAATCCAGTAGGCTGAGCGCAGAACCTCTGGTTTCCGAGATCCCGGGTTGTGACTTGCCAGAGATGACACTCAGGCTGACAATTGGAAGAGAACCTGGGAGCTAGTGGGATCACTCTCTGGATGTCTCAGACCTGCAAAATGCAGAGTCAAAAGTGCTGTAAGCAAATTAACTTCTGAGGGGGGTAAATTAACCTGCTTATAGCTCTTCACTGCCACAGTTAGTTCACCTTAGATAATCAGTTTAAAGATTAGCTGGAGATTGTTAAACACACCATAATTGAGTTCTAACCTCTCTCAGGCTCATGTGACAATCGTAAATCCAAGAGATAGTTGAATTAACACTGTAAGAGACCGATATCTGGACAATTAAGGTTAATCCCAAGGAAAGAAGAATAGCAACTGTTGATGGTAATGTTGGTGTCTTTCCAGAATCAGTCACAAGACTTTGAATGCCAGTAAGACATTTTGGTAAAAGACCAAGTTAAAAATAATAGAAAAGCAACACTTTCTTAACATATAAGGCTATAATTTGTACTTTTTTGTTTCTCTAAAGTTGGTGTTACAATTTTTCTCTTTCCAGAGGTGGCTGGATCCAAACAAACCTATCAGGAAACAATTAAAAAGTGAGTACATGTATGTATTTGGTCAACTCATCTATCATTATTATGCTGTTTTTCCAGAGTACCCTTATTAATTAGAAATAACTTTTCTTGACTGTAGGAGGATCTCCTCACAGTTTGAACTTCAGAGTTAAGTTTTTTGTAAGTGATCCAAACAAGCTCCAAGAAGAATACACAAGGTAGGTCCAGTTAATTTATCAATAAAACATTTTATCTAGAAGGCTTATGTTTAAATGGAAAAGAAGCATTATTTTTTTTAATGTATAACATGGGGGTTTTCTTTTAAATCATTTGTCATATGTGCAAGCTTCTAATTTTTGCCTAATAATTACAGATATGAAATATGCAGTTGCACCAAATCAATATATCAAAAAGCCTCTGTGAATAAATTTATAAATTTATATGCAAAGTGGAGTAACTACATGAAGAAAATACTACCAAGTAGAAACAGAAAAGGGAAAATAGAGAAGAGAGGAAAAACTTAATTCCACTATTCATCAATGAGTACAAATTTAATTTATCCTTACTTGTGTTCTCCTTTGTGATGAAAGAATTCCTTTCTGCATTTTTTTCTTGACACCTCCCCACCCCCCCAATTTTCTGCTTTGCACTAATAAAATTAATCTCTGTTTGTATGGTTGTAGTCGTAGCTTGAAGCATGTAAGCTTATTTTGATAGTGTGAAGTCTGTGGAAGAAAATGCTTAGTGTGAATCAAGACTGGAGGCTTGTGAGTTGCAATTAGTCCCTGAAGAAATGCCTCAAATTTTCAGTATTCTTAATTAGTTCTGGTCTTCTACATAAGTGGCATGATTTGACAGATTGGAATTTTTGGATGTCAGCCATTCTGAAAGCAGGTCAGCCCCATTCAGAAAACAATATCTAAATTATTAAGGATGGCTTTAGAAATGTAAGTACCAAAACTGTGAAAATTTGAGTCCACATTTGATTATGATGTTTTTTGATTTGTCATATTTTGGACAAAATTTCACACACATCTATGTATACAGAGTTAACTAAAATGAGTCCCAGAGATCCTGGATCACGCTTTGTTTTATTGAAATATTTACTGGAGGAAAATCTGGAAATTTCCTGTATTAGAATAATGAAACGTGTTATTTGAATTGAAGGACAGTATGTAATGTTCCTAAGGAGACAGGAAAAACAGTGAATGTTCATCAATATGAAGTAAACACTAAAGAGAACCGTTTACTTTAACTGTTATGCTGTAAATACAGAGCTATAAATGCAGCATCCTTTTAGATGAGGAATAATGTACAATTGCTGTATCTAGGTCAGCTCTGCCTTTTTTGCTAATAGGCCTAATTGCCCCTGAGAAAACTCGTTTGTATTTGGACTTATGATAAAGAGACAGTTGTTATCTGTGGGGCTTTTTCGAGTGAGATTAGCAAGCCATGGCTCAAATATTGCGTCCTTTTGTGTAATCAGTATTCCCCCTTTAAAAAAGAAAAGAAACGAAGCGCTAAGTTCTGAGAATTCCAGCTGAAACTGAGACGCTTCAAAGATGCTCAGTTTTTATAAATTTCATGAAAACAGAGGAGTAAGTTGACATCTGAGTCAGAATGAATAGACATGAGGGAAGGGTTCAGTGCAAGCTTGTGTCGTATTAGACCTGTGTGAATTTGTGGGAGGAAGGCAGGTTTTGAATGCCTCGGGTCAGAAAGGGTCAGCAGGAGCTCACCTTGTGTTGGAGAGTTTAGCTTTGGGCACTTGCCTTGGTAGGAAATGAAGCTTCATTAGTTCTGCTCGTGGCAGAAAGACCTGCTTATTAATGTTGACTCCAGTTAGCAATAATTCTGTCCTAGCCTTCTCTAGATATATATCTAAGGAAGATGAGAACATTGTAATGAAATGCCGCCTTCATTGTTTTAGCTCAATTTGTTACATGAGCTTTTTCAGATCTACCTTGCTAAAGCTTCTCTTGACTTCCCGTTTTGCTCAATACTGCACAGGCTTCACTGTTCAAACTGGGGTGGTTAGCTAACAAGCCATTAACTTGACTGCTGGAAACAGCAGACAGAAGATGAACTCTGCTTAGTGTTCCTTAATCATGAAGTCCTTTTAAGTACCATGCAGTACTTCTAATAAAGCATTACACACACACACACACACAAAGTTTAATAAAATGAAGGTGCAGCTGCACATACAGAATGGGTTTTTTGTCCTACATTTTTTCAGCCATAAATGTTAATTTATCATGAAAAATAGGGAAAATTGATTTGTTCAGTATATTTGTGAAGAGATGCTCAAGCTAAACATGTGAAGCATATCCTTCTTATATCAAGTTTAACCTGTCATTTGTTGTGGTTTTGGTTTGTTTGGTTGGGTTTTTTTGAACAGGTAAAGAAATTTTGCTTTTTCTGTCTCTTTTTTTTTTTTTTTGGTCTCAGTGTATGTTTTAAAGTAGAAAATGAAAAAGTATTTTGAGTTCTCTGAAGGCTGACTGTTTCAATTTCAGTTTCTTGATGTTAATGCCTTAAACGAAACTTCTTGCCATTCTGATCAGTTAAAAACTTCTAGACAGTTTTGTAGGAGTTGAGCACAAGGGCTAACATCTTTGCTTGTTTCTTTGCAATTGTTTTCCCTCATTTTCTTTCAAACGTGGAATGTTTTACCTTTCCACTATATTTAGTTTGTAAATGATTGAATTTCTACATATGCAGTTGTAAACGTTTGTGGAAGTCTTTAAAGTGGTAGTCAATACAGTTTCTGAAGACTACACAATTATGAGAAGTCATGTGTAATAAAGTGATACAATATGTTTTTAATTTCTAAGTTGAAGCTAATTTTGGGAAATATTTATTGTTTGGTTTCAGTCAAACCTCGACTAGGTGTTTTTGATAAGTAATTTTGATGAGTGGTTATAAAGAATGGGTATGGATGACTCTAGTTCTGAACCAGTACTACAAGAAGGAAACCAGATGACTTTTATAATAATAAAGTAGGGGATCCCAAAACAGAGTAATTTATAAGAAAGTAGGAATGACGTTTACATTTCCCACTCAGTGAAACAATTTTCTTTTATTTTTTTTTGAAAGAAAAGGTATTGGAGCCTAAATTTTACAGATGCTTTTATGCTCTCTTACAAGGGGGTTTTTCTGAGGGTTTAAGCTTGTTGCTAACATCCTGCCATCTCAGTAAGTCTTGTTTGTTACCCCACTTCAATCTCTATGTCAGTGGGAGGTTTTTAGCAGGTGTGATTTGCCACTTGATATAAACATTTATACTTCTTTGAAAACGTCCAAAACCTTTGAGTGAAATTTGAAGGAACTAAAATGAATGAACGAAAGATTCATTCTGAGACATTAACAAAATATTTGGGTTTTGAAAGAGAAACAAAGGAAGTAATTTAGAGGGAAATCTGTTTGCATTTTCAAGTTTGTTCCGATTTGTGTTTTTGCTGCCACTGTTGGGTGGGAAGTAGTTCTTGTTTTTATTCCTTTTGCTGTTTCCATCTCCTTCCTGACTTGAAAGAGTGGACGTGGGAAGACTCGAATTCCTAACAGAAGTTTTTTCTCATAACATAATTATAGAAAACTTCAGAAGTTGAAAGGAAGTCAGTCAGAAGGCGTTTGACATAATAGAATCCACAAGTTTTGCTGGAGAGTGTAACTTCAAAATACTATAAGTAATTATTTTAATTTAAAGGGGGGGAAGAGAAATGTCAAATACTCAATGAGTATTTGTCTACTTGGAGTACAGGTATTCTTATTAAGGTATCTCCATACACAGATGCAAACTTCAACTTTTGGTTGCCATATTGCGTAGCTCTGTTGTTCACACTCATTCATCATGAGGGCACTTCTTTTTCCTTTCTTTTTAAACTTCAAATTTAGCATAAATCCTGGAAAATAAAGCAGATAGACTGTGAAATTTGCAGCCTTTTAGTGAAATACAATGTATAGCTTCATAGCCTGTAACTAGCTTAATTTACAAAGTTGTATTATTATTTTACTAATCACAGTTTAATTTCTTTCCCGTAGGAGTTTAAGAAAGAGCATGCAAAATGTAAAGTTTTAGTTTGGCACTAACTGAAGCACAATGCATTAAAATGCTCAAAAATGAGTAAATAATTTTATATTTAATTATAGTGGATTTCTTTGTTTCTTTTTTTTTTAAATAAGGTACCAGTATTTTTTGCAAATTAAACAGGACATTCTTACGGGA
>WUAM01000431.1:64810554-64855306 GCA_024336885.1 Actenoides hombroni | reverse complement strand
AGGACATTCTTACGGGAAGGTAAGACATTTTTGTTGTGTTAAATAAATAAACTGCAGCTTTGGTTAAGAAAAAGTTAATGCTGGGGGTTTTTACCTGCAAATATAACAATATATTTAAAATAAACAGTTAATGCAAGTGGAAGTGTTTATAATAATCTGTCCCGTTTGCTCATAGACTATGAAAAATTAGGCTTTACAAAATAACCAAATTTCATATGAAATATGTAATTTTATTTGTTTCTCATTTTAAAACCAAAACAAAACAGATTGCCCTGTCCTTATAATACTGCTGCTCTTCTGGCTTCCTATGCTGTTCAGTGTAAGTATAATTAGTATTCCTGTACATGTTAGTACTGAAATATATTAAAAATAGTATTACTCAGTTTCTAAAGGCTGTCATTTGTATGCCATTATATTGTGTTGTTTGTGGACATGATGCTACTTTTCTCATGATTAAGGAAATACGGTTGGTTGGTTTTTCTCCCCTAGCACGTTGTGCTGAATTAGATAAGGAAAAAATACTGGTCACATGCTCTGCTTTTTCCTTCTTTAGACCCATTCAGTTAAAAAACCCCTCAAAATAACCCTGTTGGATTTCTCTGTATTCTGAAGTGTGGGGTTGTTGTGTTGTTTTTTTTTTCTGAGAATGGTACTAAAGCATTGTTTTAGGCACTTAAATATTTTTAACATAGCATAGAGTGAACCTCCAAATAGGTGTGAAAAAGAGAATTCTGGTCAAATCTGGAAAAAAAGTTCAATACCCATGTTATCAATTTTAAGCCATCCAGTGAGTAGGTAAGTCTTCAAGACTGAGATTTAGTCCTCTTCCTCTCTCCCCATTTTCCTTCATAAACTTAAATTGTTCAGTTGTTGCTGATTGCCTATTTTTTAACAACCAATCAACAGACCATTCAGCATTTAATTGAAATTTGTGATTGTCTGTTTTGTAAGCAATCATGATATATCCATCTAATTTCATGTCTTCTGCTGTTATACTTAGATCTACACTTAGTACTATGTATACTCTGTATATATCAGGAAAAAAATTGTATAGTAATGTTCATGTTTTATGCATAATTTTGATAAGTGGCCACCTTTTTCCAGATCAAATCAATATGTTGATCTTAACAAATCTTAACTTAAACAAAGCTCCAGCTACTTGTAAATAGTTACATACTGCCAGTGCTGTCAGGCCATAGAGATTTGCCTTAGAAGAGATGAAGTATTTGATAATGAAGCAGACAGTGTGAAAGGTGTGTAACATTTTAAGCTTTTAAGAATGCAGTATGTATATTTTTCAGATAAGGTAGAAGTGGTAGGTACATGCAGTGCATTGTAGTTGTATTTATATAAGGGATCCCATTGCCCTTAAGCTCTTTGGTTCTTTAGGGTATTACTGAATTCTCTCTGGGTTTCGCTTTTCAGATTCTTTATCAATATAAGTAAATAGCATATTTGGATCTCACAATGCTATGTTCTCCACAGTGGATTTTATCAAGGCATACATTCTGTTACATAACCTGATCCCATTTTCCAGTTTTTAAATTATTTAAAATGGGATCTGTTCTGGTGATGCACGTGGCCCAGACCCCTTCTTCCCCTTCCCCACAGTTCTTCCGTGCCCCCTGCAAGTGTCCATAGGCCTGCCCGGGCCCCCACATTGTGCTCTGTTACTGTGAACTTTCCAGTTGTCACATGTTATGTTACTTATCTGTTACTGTAGATCTGTTACGTGCATCGCAGATATTTAAAGCTGATTTTTTGAGGATTATAGTGAGAAAACCTCAAAGCATGTGTTTTTAGCAAATGTTGTTTGTTCGGGTTTTTTTATTATTCTAACAATAAATGTGGTTTTAATTTATTTCTTAAAATTTTAAGAAAGGATTAGAAATTATGTAAATGCTCTTTTTAGTAGTTTCAAGTAGTTTTGTTGTAGGTGTATGTATGCACACTTTTTTCCATACGTACAGTTGAATGTGCAAAAAAATATTTTTCTAATGCTTCTGAACACATCTTAGTACAGTATGAGTTGGTGGGTTTTGCAGATCATAATGAAGAAGTAGTAGCTGTGATAAAAATATATAAAGTTTAATCACATGAAATCGAGCAAAGATGAAATAACAGAAAAAAATCAAATGCCCTGAAGTAAGTTACTTAGTGCTGGCCATTATGACAGCATTTATGAATTAATTTGTATGTTAAAAATGAAACACTGTATAAACTTTATGAACAAACATCTATTCAGAACTCTTTCTAAATGATCTGAGATATTCACTGAGAATGTGACTGTTTATGCTTAAGGGAAAAGGGGAGTTCAAATGTCTTCTCTATTTTTGTTTGCTGTACAACATAAAGTATGTGCACTCTCTTGTGAATCTGGGGGCATTGCACAATGCCTAGTACGTCAGTGACAAACAATAACCTCTCTTTTTAATATTTTAGCCGAGCTGGGAGACTACAACCATTCAGAAAACTTGCCAGGCTACCTCTCAGACTATTCTTTCATCCCTAGCCAGCCTCAAGACTTTGAAAAAGAAATAGCAAAATTACATCAGCAGCACATGTAAGGAGTTACAGCAGAAGATATTGACTGACTTTGTCAAATCCTGACTGCTGGTGCTGTGCTATTATATAAAAAACTGAGTATTTGAATATTTGTCTTAAAGGTTTCTGGGGTTTTGTTTTGTTTTTTCTTTGTGGTTTGTTTGGGTTTTTTTGTTTCGTTGGGGATTTTTTTGTTTTGTTTTGTTTTTTCTTTTTAAGGAGTGTTTAATGTGATTTATTTTCTTTTTAGATATACATTGTATAATAACTATTATTGATACGCTGCACAGATAGAATATCTGTGACAGAGTGACAGGGAAAATAAGTGAGAACATGAACATATTTGTGTGTATTGCATAGGATATTAACTTAGCAGGATATAATTTCTTCAAGAGGTTTTTTCAGTCTTTCAGAATGCTCTAGGCACAAAGGCTTTGTTTTCATGCTGCTCTCTATCAGTAAACAAGAGTTACTTTAGAAGTGACAAAAGTCCTTTTCTTCAATATTTGTTCTTTCCTGTCTGTAAGTCTGTGACCTTTTATTAATGAGGAAAAGGCAATGAAGCAATGGAAAATATTTTTTTTTTCAGTGTGTAAAATTGTGGTACTCTTTCAGTGATGGTTCTTTGGTATTTTAGAACTTAAATGCTTTTTGTTAAATTTAACCAAATGTAAGTTATGTTTGCAAAACAGTTGTTTAATTGGGGCATGTTGTTGGCTTTAGAAACTACTGAACATTACATTTCAGCCAGTGGCTTAGCATATCCTGTTAGGTGTGGTAAAGAAAGTGAATTGATAGTAATTTAAACTTTGAAGGTGAACCTTGGGGAGAAATTGCTGTTACCAATACAAAATACAGGACTGCAAAGTTAATTTCCAGGTTCTAGAGCTCCACAGACATTTAAATGATAACAGTGCATTAGAAATAAAATTGCATGCATTTCCAAGCTGTGTTGCGTGCTCTTGACAAAACATTGTCTGTGGGGAAGCACAAGGTTTTTCTTGTTAAAATTTTTGGGTTATGGTATGTTTATGGTGAGAAAGGAAATTCAGATTTCAGGGTAGGGGTGTGAGTGGCAAAATGAATGCAGGCTTTCTGTTTAAACTCACTGGAGAACCCGATGTGGGGGTTATGTTAGAATGTTTCTGATTTAGCTTCTTTATTTCAGAGGGTTGTCTCCTGCAGAAGCAGAGTTCAATTATCTCAATACAGCACGTACCTTAGAACTTTATGGAGTTGAATTGCACTATGCAAGGGTAAGTTTTAAATACACAACTAAATCCATTTGATTAGAGTGCAGAGATACTTCATGAAAAACGTGCTATTTAAGTATGCTTACAATAGTGTTTGGTTTAGAATCTCTCCTTTCTTTGCTCAGAGATTGCAATTTCCTTTCAGGTAGGAATTAAGTTGCTGGTTGCTTGTAGTGTAATAAACATGAAGCCAGTCTGTTAGTGCTGTTATTTGTAATAAACTGCTGGAATGCTCTATAGTGTGTATTTCTGCAAAGTTGGTGGAAGACAGAAGATCTAACAAATTAAAATTCTGTGTTTGGTTATGGAGAGCTCAGAGCAAACATTTAGGCTTCTACACAGGACTGAGTAATTTAATTCTTATTTGTCCTTCTAAAATATATTTCTTTCCATGTTAATTGAGATTGATTTCACTATTGTGTTTGTGTATTTAGAGAGAGAGGGATAAGAAAGAATATTTTCTATATAAGGATAAGAATGAATATTTTTCAAGATACTTATATTGTTTTTCAAGTAATTTTCTCTTTTCTTTTAAAGGATCAGAGTAACAATGAAATAACGATTGGAGTGATGTCAGGTGGAATACTAATTTTTAAGAACAGAGTACGAATTAACACCTTTCAGTGGTAAGGACAGCTCTTTAAGCTAATGTTTTTGGTTGGGATTTCAAAATGTATTTTTATCACTACTGGTGTCACATGCTTTAAAAAAGACAGAAACTTAGCTGCAGCACATCATGTTGAAATGATTTATTCCTTGCTACATTACAGTTACTTTTAGGATGGTTTTGCACTGTTCTGCATTCTGTACTGCTAAATGATAGTGGTGTGAGCTACAGTGAATTTGAACGCATTTTGTTCTTCAGGAGTTTGTAAGCTTCTTTTATGTGTAATTTACTATATAGCCAGGGCCAGGGTTACAGGCTCTCTCTCAGTCCTTAAAGAGACAACTGAACTTAAAAATATTAACCTAGGGGGGGATTGCTCTTACCTGTTTTGTCACATATAACTCGATTGTGCTCTGTGTGTTAAATTTCATGTAGGTTGAGGATAACGGAGGTAGAGCATTCAGGATATTGTCATCTCTTCATCCATAGATAACTATTTGTATGATAAGGGTCAAAAAAGTGCATTTATTGTAGAAAATACTGTCCTGTATTTCTCCTCTTAACTACGAGTATTTAAAGCTCTTTTGTAAACATGGAGTTATCCTCATTAAATATATTATTCTAGTTATCAGTCTTCTTAAGTTGGGATCCTGTTCTTATTTATTCATACAAGAAGGGGAAGATCTGAGAGAAACCCTGTTCTGCACTGTAACTTCTATAGTGCTCTGCTCTGTAACTTCTCTAGTGCTCCCCAGAAGTTGTCACCTTCCCTAATGCTTTTCATTCCTTCAGAAGTAACCTTCCCTCGGTTTCCAGTGCCTGTTAGAAATCTACTTTGACAGTCTTACTTACGACATATGTTGCTGAGTATGCTAGAACAGCATTCTGAGTGGGTGAAGTCAGCTGTAGAGAAATATCATAATAGACATTAGTTTACTGTGCACAAAAGCTCTTCGCTCCAGAAAAGTAAAGAAAAGTTTTGCATTTTCATTTGCTGCTGATTTTGCGGTTTCATTTGCTGCTGCTGTGTGCGCTGGGGCAATGTGGCACTGGACTGGAGTTCTAAAGTTCTTTCCTGGTCTGTTGTGTTCATATAAACAAATTAAACTGATTACCACAATTGAAACTAGAAAAAATTTTGTCTGAATTCAAACTGATCCGGGCAATTGACATCTTTGGGTTAGCACAGGGTAAGATCCTTTGCCTATACTCAGTGACTTGTTTTCACTTAGTAAATTCCCTTGCAGAGATTGAAGGTGTTAATCACAGTCTGTCTTTCCTGCAAACCAATCAATGAGTTTCTCAGAACTTCTGGGTTTCTGTGCTAAGCTTAGTCTTGTGTTTTGTTGTAGGATGTTAATGTATTCTGTGGTTTACCATGTTGGGAAACACTGTGAATGGTAAAATTTGAGCAGATTTTCAGAGAGAAAGAAAAACCAAAGTGATGACCTAAGTGTTATCCACAGCCGGATACAATTGAGTGTGATCAACCTTTTGCCTGTAAGCACTGAAAGAAAAGTAAGGCTGAGGCAATTACAGAGCATGTAAATTTTCAGTCTCCATGGTTATTTGGGTAAATTAAAACTGAATCTCGCAATGATAAGTCTGGAACTACTGTACTAGTCAGTCAGACCTGCCTTTACATAAGTGACATGTTCTAAGTAAAATATCCTTCATCTGTTAAGAGTTTTGAAGTGTTAGAGCCATTTCTGAGTTAAGGCTGCATTGTAATTGCAATTCTGTAATAATCAGGAAGATTTTAACTCAGGCTGCTTTTACTGCTGTTATTTTTGGAAAAACAGTAATAGTAGAAATAGGTTCTGTAAAACATACTGTTAAATTACTGAGTATGTACAGTGTAAGTCATAATTAAGCTACATGTCCCTGCTGGAAACTAGAGGTTTCTGTGAGCTTTGCTTCATATTGTTTGCTTGCCAGGGATGCTGATCTAAATTCTTAGTGTGGTTTTTGTGTGTAATTACCTAAACAGTTCTTCTTTGTATTCAACCATATCAGCTGACATCAGGGATATTAATTTCTTCCTGTGAAGACTATACTACCAACATGATTGGTCTTTTAAAAAAAAAGACAAAAAAACCCCCACCAAAATCCACAAAAAACAGCTACACAAGGAAAAAACCCCACACCACCCCATTTTGTCCTTATATAGGCTTGCTTTTGCTGTAAGGATCAGAAATGTCAGTTCTCACACTATAACTCAGTAGTAGACCTGTTACCTTTCCTTTTTATCCATAGTTGTACAGCTGCTCCAGTGACACCGCGCTGATACTTTCTTCTTGCTTCCACTTACTCTTGCTCCCATGCACCTGGATGATGTCTTTGCTGTACTTTATGGCTGCTATGAATGTTTAGATCTCCCTTTTTCAGTACTCCTGAGCTGAGTTTTGAGACAAATGGGAGGTTAGACATGCATGTATGTGGGAAGCAATGAAGGTTTAGCTGTATTGCTCAGAGAAGAATCAAGTCAAATGTCTTTGTCTCCCTCTTAATTTGATAATTTGTATAAATTGCATATTATGAACCTTATGATCACAGGGAGAAATTAAACAGGAAGGAAACAAGGCAGGAATAAGGCAAAACAGAGGAAGACCACCTTTTATCCAGTGTGTCCTAACTTTATTTTCTTGTATTGTGGGTAATCCCTCCTTTCCACAAACTGTGCTACCAGACACAGACACCTGGGCATCTAGGGAGTAGATCTTGCCCTTGAAGACCAAAGGAGAAGAGCATGGAGTACCTCGGTCTTTCATTTGTTACTAGACTACCTGTTCAGCAGTGGAAACACACTTTGGTTTTGCCTCTCTTTTGCAGTCAGTGTGCCCCGAAAAACTTTGTTGCCTTTCACATCCTTTGCCAGTTGCAACTGTAGCTGCAGTTCAGATTTCCTAGTTTTATCTCTGAAAGTCTACCTAGTACTAGTGTTTTCCTTCTTGGTCATCCAATCCTGCTTCCATATGCTGTATACTTCCTTTTGTGTTTGAGTTCCGTCAGCAGTTCTGAGTTCATCCAAATTGGCCTCCTCCCATGCTTACACAAGCACAGAATTGTTCTGGATCAAGAAGATTGTCCTTAAGATTGGCCACCTGTCCTCAGTTCCTGTACCCCAAAAGGCAGCTTCCAAGGGATTTTGAAAAGGCAGCTTCCAAGGGATTTTGCCTACTAGAGCTCTGAGCAAGCTGGAGTTTCTTCTGAACTCCAGGGTGGTTTAGTCTGCTGCATTCCCTCCTCACTTCTCTCAGGATCTTTAGCTTCACCATCTCACAGTTGCTGCAGCCAAGTTTGTCTTTGATTACTAAATCTGGGCAATACTTCCTTGGTTGTGAGTTGTGCTACCAAGAGCATCTTCTGTAGCTGACCAGTCCAGCACTTGCGTCAAAGAAGTCTTGGTTGAGAGATTTGCTGGATTGCTTGTGTCCTGCCTAATCACCCTGCCGGCAAGAGCTGGGGCAACAAAGTGCCAGCATGAGACTCTGCACGTGTTCGAGTACAGTCCTCACTTTAGACGAAGACTTTGAAATATCTCTTCATATGAAAAAGATATGGTTCAGGATGTCTGAGATGACTGGAGAATGGAAAATCATACCAGGAAAATATTATTGGTGCCTGCCTTTTCTTACCCTTTTTCCTCTTACCCTTCGGATGTGCACTATTGCTGACAGTCAGAGAAAGCAAACAGGCAGGTGTGCCTTTTGCTTTGGATGAATATGGATATTCTTATTAAATGACTTGCAGGGTATGAGCAGTGCATATGAACTCTCTCACCTGCTCTGTTTTTCAAAAATAGCAGAGATTCAGCTTTGAGTAATTTCTTTGTACTTCAATGGTGACTCTTACATGTGGAGCTAGACCTTATTGGCTGTTATAGTTTTGAGTCTGTTCCAAATGGTTTTAGGCTTAAAAGGCAGCTGACCTCACTCTGCCTAAATTCTGGGGTGAGATTAAAAAAATGTAACTTCCATCCTTATCATTCTTGAGACTGTAAATCACCAAATGCAGTAATTTCTTTAGCAGAAGAGGACAAAAACAGAGCAAAGGGTAGTAGAGTGTTTTTATAAATTGAATAGTTTTGGTTTGTTTTCAGGTTTTCTGTTGTCTTGCTTAGCAAATCTGATATGTTGTAGAGTGTGCAGCTCAGTTTTTAGAAAAGATGTAAATTAAAATGTTCTTTTAATGGCCCTGTACCCCAAAATTTTTGAAAATTAATCATAACATACTTCTGGTTAACTGCAGCGTAAGTAGTCTAATAAAACTATTTTTCCCACAGACTGCTAGAATCATAGAATAGTTTTGGCTGGAAGAGACCTTCAAGATCATCAAGTCCAACCTTATTCCTAGACATATCAAAAACCACTAAACCATGTCCCTAAGCACAACATCTTCCAGGGATGGTGACTCCACCACCTCCCTGGGCAGGCCATTCCAATGCCTGCCAACCCTTTCTGTAAAGAAATGCTTCCTCATATCCAGCCTGAACCTGCCCTGGTTCAACTTCAGGCCATTGCCTCTTGTTCTGTCACTTGTTACCAGGGAGAACAGACCAACTCCCACATCACTACAGCTTCCCTTCAGGTAGTTGTAGATGGCAATAAGATCTCCCCTCAGCCTTCTTTTCTCAAGGCTAAACAGCCCCAGATCCCTCAGCCTCTCCTCATAAGAGACTTGCTCCAAACCCTTTACTAGCTTTGTAGCCTGCCTCTGTACCCTCTCCCGTACCTCAGCGTGTCTCTCCCATACAGCATATTTGGGACCCATCTCTAATTATTGCTTATATTGTTTGTCACAGAAAGTGCTAAGAAGATTGCTGCTTTGCCAATGGACTAATTTGATTTCAGTAGATAAGTTGTAGCCCCCTTTATAGTTTCTAATCTTTGAGAAACTTATTTCAGTAGCAACAATTTGTTAAGAATGGAAAAAAAAAGTACAGAACATGGTTGTAGCTGCTGGGTTTTTATGTGGGTTTTTTTTGTTTGGGTTTTTTGTTTGTTTGGTTTGGGTTTTTTTGTGTGTTTGTTTTTTAACTACTTGCAAAGTTAGGAAAGAAGAAAGAAATGGGAAATTATTTAAATAAGTGTAATTTAAAGGCTACTGTTCACAAACTCCCTTTATGTTATTGGAGGTAGGAACCTTTCAACAAACCAGGACATCCAAGTTAGGCTCCTGCTCTGAATAATCCCCTGGAGAAAAATGTCTCCATTTGATTTAGTTAAAAGATTATTTATATAGAGAGAGATCCAGCTTGGGTGTCTGTTACCATTTTGTTTTTCACCCTTCCTAATCTAGAAGGTTTGTTATCCAACAAGGTGATTAATGTGCAAGTAGTAATTCCAGTCACTATTGAGGCCTCTGTATAATCTTCACAAATAAGTTTATCTCAAAAGTTGTAGCACTGTCTTTGCCAACGTGGGGTGTCTTATTTTGTTTGTGTGGGGGTTTTTTTGTTTGGGGTTTTTGTGGTTTTTTGGTAGGTTTTTTTGTTGTGTTGTTGTTGTTGATTTGGGGTTCGTTTTTGTGGTTTTTTTTTTCTTGTACCTCTAGCAAGCCAATATAATAACTTGAAGTACAGGGACCATCAGAGATGACAGTTCAGATAAGTGAGGGTGCTCTGTATAAACATGCTGTGTGAAAGGTTGATTGTAACCCCTGAAGAGTTTGCTGTATCCTTTCCCACAAGTTAACTGTGTGATCTAGATTCTCGTTTGCCTTAAGTTTCGTAACAGTTGTCAGCAACATCTCCTTTGAATGAGATAGCATTTGAATTTAGTGTTCTGTGGTTTCCAGTGTCATATCAGTTGTTCCTTTTCAGTCACAGAAATTACTGTTTTCTCTTGTTTCAATTGTAACCTCGCTTTTATAATACTCCTGTATATTTAATAAAGGATGCGCACTATCCTAATACCCCATTTCTTTGGAAAAGTACATCATCAGATTGTGACAGCCCGTCTTTTCCTGGTTAGCATAACTAGCATTTCAGTGGCCATCCAAAATTGTCTGGAATTACTGTCAGCATCTCATATGTGTATAGAGAAACTGCAAGACAAAAAGATCTGTAGGCTGATTTTTCCCTGTCATGTGATAATTTAAATGTTTTTTTCCTCCTTGTAGTGTGATGAGGTTGTTTGTTTGTTTGTTTATTTTTAAAATGTCTGAATACCAAGATCACAAGTCCTTATCTCCATGCTTGTCTTAGCTATTTTATTAAAACAAGTTCTGGTTATATTTAAAGACATATAAGAACATAGAGAAAGAATGTCTTTCAGGAATCAGGTGAAGTTCAAAGTATTTTTTCGTATTCTAAGGGATAACAAAAGCAGCCTCAGAAAAGAGAACATCTGGTTGGAATGACCTGAGGATAGAATTGCTCTTTGGACTTTGGAACTGGAAAAAGATGCTTAAATTAGCAACTGCCTTGGGTTTAGGATGGAAACAAGTGAATTTGATAGATAAGTTAAATATATGGCTCATAAATTTCCAATTGCACAAGCTATTTTATATAAACTTAGATATCTTTATTTTTTGTCTATTGAAATTGCATGAAGTGAAATTTGTTCTCTGTATAAAGTATATTTCAGTAGATGTACTTAAGCCTTTAATCATGATTCAGTATACTAAGTGTTTAAATATTGTGATTTTATGTTTCATTTAGGTTGAAGATTGTAAAAATTTCTTTTAAGTGCAAACAGTTTTTTATTCAACTTAGAAAAGAATTGGTGAGTACGGTCTTAAATTTCATCAATGGAATTTCTCTGTACTGCATGTCTGCTTTCTACTGACTGATACTATATTGCTTCTTGCCTTAAGCTGCAATTAGAAGTCCAGTTTCACCAACTTTCTATTTCAGTTCTCAAATGGGCCATTACAATGCTTTGTAAGGCTTTTTTTCATTTGATTTACCTTATATTTTAGATAGATTTAGTTTTACATTTGTTTGCAGGAAGTATAACTTGCTTCTATAAGGCAAATGTTGAAAAGATTGAAAGTAAATCAATATTAAATTTAAATTTCATAAGAAACCAAAATAAAATTAAAAGTAATGGTTAATGTTGCTTCAGTTTTATATGTGCTTGTAAGTAAATGATTAAAACATGCTGATTTGTATTGTTCAGATTTAGTAATACAATTTGGCTTTGTTACTTATATTTAAACAGAAGTGATAAGAATATCTTTGCAGTTTTAAATTACATATGGTAATATTTTATGCCTACTTCTAAATTTACTAGGGAAAAAGTCAGAGCTTTCTGAGAAGAATGTGTATGTTTCACTGCTTGTAGTGTGTGTTTGCTGCCCTGTGAAGCACCACAGGACCACTGTGCATTTAATTCAGCAAGAAATGGGTTGTTCTGTGGCTCCAAGAGATTACTCTAAACCCATCACAGACGTATAACTGGGCAGAGATGGAGGGGTTAGTTAAAAATATGACTATGTGATTAATTCATCAGATGACTTGCAAGGATTTTTGCAGTTCTTACAGCTGAAAGGATTTGATGTCCTAAAATGCAGAGTTACTGACTAGGTAAAAAAGAGGCATTCTAGGCAGGAATGCATCCCGAGTACTGTAGGACTGTCACAGTTGAGGGTCAGGGCCGCCCCTTAGACCTGTAACAGACTCTCTTGGAATTGGTTCTGTGCTCACTCAAACGAGGACAAGGACCATTTCAGATTTAGAGGCAATACGGGTAAACAAGAAACATATAAGGAGGAAACACTTGTTATATCAGAGCAGGCCAATGGCTGGTGATTAGTCCTAGTACTGAAAACAGGAGTCCAACTGTGTATCTTAAAAGCAGATCCTTTACAATGATGTCCAGGAATGGGAAATTTTCACAAGTGGAACTACTTGACCACATGCAGACACTTTGTTGTATGTTAGTTGGCAGGAGAAGTTTAACCCATCTGCTTGGAGCAGCGTGAGTAGCCATCATTTTGGAATTGGGACAAGTGGATTTAGAGGATTTTGGAGTAATTATGTGTAGAAAGGAATGAACTTCTGTTATTATATGAAATAAATGGGTTTATCTGTCAACGTGAGCAGACATCATGCAACATGTGCAGGAAAATGGTAATGATACAAATAAGGAGAGGAGGAAATATTTCACCATGGTGACACAGGTATTTCTTAATACCCTGCAGGAGCTATAGACTAATTCTCAAAGGCAAACTGTCCTCTGAGAGCACAGAGGTCAAATTTTGTCCCAATACCAGTGTGTGTAACTGCCATCACAGTTGTAGGAATACTGTACTTAGGTCTGAGATGAGAATTTGGGGGTTTATTTGGAATTCAGAAATTCTGAACTACAGTTGTTTTCTAAATCAGAACTTGAGGAAAAGGCTGTTATAGCAGACTTCAGGACCTTAAAGATTGAGATACCTAGATATAAAATTTCATTTGTTACTGTACTTGAGTGTTTTCTCTGTTTTCTGCAGAATGAAATTCTGCGTAGAGTTAAAATTGATATAAAGGTAGCTTTGTCATCTTGGTTTTTTCTGTTGCTTTTTAATATACTGCATATTGTTACTTGCACCAGAATGTAATATACATAACTAAAGTAACTTCTCTTCTGAGACACCATCTTCAAGCCAACAAATTAAAATCCTCATACTGTTTTTCTTTAAACTCTATGTATCAGATGAAAACTGATGGCAAGAACTTAATTTTCATTCATTCCAAGTCATGAATATCCTAAGATCAAAGCTTAAATTTGGCTTCCAAAGAAGGCATACTTAAACTAATTTTTTAATCAAACCTAATATTAAAATTGTGATTTCCAGAGTTACTTTCCCTGAGTAAACTCGTAGGATAAGATTCTTTTCACCTATATTCCACTTCAGTTAGGTTAAAAGAACATACTTCCTGTTTCATAATCATTGGCTAACCAAAGCTAACCATTAGACTTCCTCTGTAGTAACCAGATACATGCAAAGAGCAAAACGTCTTGCATGAATTGGACTCTCAGTTTAGGGTGGATGAAGTTGCTTTTTCTTTCACTCGCATTACGAACAATGGCAGCCCAAATGACTTTTTAGGCATCAGAAACTAGGTGAAGTGACTCAGTGATTGCACATTTGGTATGTAAAATATCTCTGGTCTTGTGTTTACATTATATATTTAAAAGCACCTGTTAGTGACATGGGAGTGAAAATACGTTCATGGTACGCTGATGATGTGTTTCACAGTTGGGTGTAAATCTGAAACGAATTGTACAACTGAGTAACTGTATTTATTCAGATGCAAAGCTGAGATGCTGTAGGATATTAAATTAGTGGACTTGGGAGAGGTATTTTCCACTGGTTTTATCTTTTTCAATCTGGGCTGCATATGCTTTTAAGTAGTCTTAAACAGGTATTTTTCAAGTACTGCTAATGAATGTTGAGAGCTTTTAATTGCAACTGTCCTCAAAAGTGCAAGTGCCTTATCTTTAATCACCTATTAAATTTATTCTTTGACTTGGCGTTGCTTAGAGGCATCAACATCAGTAGAGCGTTATTTGCCTACTTTTAATAGATTATATCTGTGTTTAAATAAATCACTTAAAGGAAGTCAGATGAAGCATTTTAATGTCAAAGTCATTTTCCACTGGCAGTGTAATACAATCTTCAATGAAAGCTGGTTGTATATTCTGACAATTATATAGCTGTAGCTTGTATCCAGTGGAGTAGATTTTCTTTCCATTGTGTCTTTATGATTTTGGGAGTGGGAGAAGAATGAGATATCTTAGGACTTCTTCATCTGACACAGAAGCCTCCTGAGCCATAACTTCAATGGCAGGCTTTTTCACCATGTTTTTGTTTATACTGCCTGTTCCATATGCTGCTTCCCTTACAGCCTTTGAAGATGTTTAAGAATAATTCATTAGTTTCATATTTCTAGATGTTTTCCTAAGCTCATCTGGTTTTAGTTAGTTGCACCCTTGGCTGTGGTAATATCAATAGTCAGCATCAAACTGTTGATACTGTCCAGCATACTTGAGTCGTCTTGATTCTTCAGCAGCCAAATAAGCTGTTCAGCATGTTCTTTTGCACGTTTAGAGCCCAAATATCCACTAAAAAATTACTTGAGTCTGTAACAAAACAATATCATAGACTTGGTTTCAGCAAGTGGCCAAAGTAATTTTGTTTGTTTTTAATTATAGGTTATGTACCTGAAGTTTGATACTTTGAATTTTTTCTTCTTAGTGACTCTTAGAAAGAACTTACCTACCCAAGTACACATTTGATCTTACGTAGTACTGGCATTAAGTGCCAGTTAATAGTTGCCTAATCCTGTCGCAGTTTCTGCCATTGGGTTTTTTTGCACAAAGAACAAACACCATTGGTACAATCTGTGTTGCATTTAAGCTTCCATGGGATTTTGTCCACTATTTGTGGAATATATTGAGTCTCTGGAGCATCTGACACTTATAAAGGGCAAGTCTTTTAGTCTCTCTCAGAGATGGGAGTAGGGAATTTTTACTTTATTCTGGGATTTTTCTTTGTTTGGGCAAAGTGAAAGGGACCCACTAGAGAATATGTTTTTCAATCCAGTTTCTCTCCTGAGCAGCAAGAGATCTGCTCTGAATTCCCTGTTTCAGATCAAGCAAAGATGGATTTGAATGAATGTCCCCTTGCAAGCTGAATGTTCAAGGGCTGAGCTGTTTTATATGAGGGGGGCACCAATATCCTTTCTGGTTTTGTCTTGTTTTGGGGTGTTGTTCGTTTGTATTTTGGTTTGTAGTTTTTTGTTTGTTGCTTTTGGTTTTGTGTTGGTTTTTTTGTGGGTGCTTTTGTTGGTTGGTAGGTTTGTTTGTTTTGGGGTTTTTTGTTGTTGTTTGGTTGGTTGGTTTGTTTGGGGTTTTTTGGGTTTGTTTTGTTTAATAAAAGGAGCCACAACCATGACTCTAGACTTTACTTTGCCCTATCCCCGCAGTGTTTTTTCTTGGATTCTATAGGTAGCCTGCCACATGGTGTACATTTGTAAGGTTATGATTTAAATTAACTGAAAAGGTAGTACTTGGCTTTCCTGAGTCTCATCACCAGTATTACATCTGCTTCACTCTTTTCCCACTCCATAATAAGCAGACAATTTTCCTCTCTCTAATAGGAACCAGGAACACAATTAGTAAGGTAGTCATTTCAGAGCAGAATCCAACTGTGACTCCCTGTGTTAGTCTTCTAATACTGTCTCAACAGACCTAAAACCCTAAAATACCTGTATGTCATTGTCATACCATAGAGCATTCAGAATACATCTTCCTGGAGCCTTATGCTATAAACCCATTCTTAGAGGCTGCAGTGTAACCGGCGTGTTATTTTATACACTTTTTGCCAAAGTACCATGGAAGTTATAAATGTTGTCTTGGGATCTTATACTGAGCCCACATTGATTCAAGTCTGCTATTTTCAGGGAAAACAGGGACAATCTTATTCTAAATCCAGCTACCAGCCAACAGTAGAACCAGGGCTTGCACCCCAGAATCATCGGCAAAAATGAATTTCAAGTACCCGACTTACGCTTGGAAAATACAGAACCTGCAAGGTTGGACAGGAAAAGAGCAAATATCTTAGACTCTTCCTTACCTTAAAGGTTGATTCCCAGCTGTAATTGAGATGAAGAGTAGGGTTTGAGAGTCAGTTCTCTCTTCACTGCAATGAAAGCCTTAAAAGCTATGAATAGAACTATTGTTAAGGTACCTTTAAAGCTCTAACACATCAAGTTCCTGTGAAAGTGCTGTTTCGCATTACAATTAAGCTGATCTAGCTGCAGCTCTTTCTCATCATGCCATACCAGCTCCTCCTTCATGCTCCATGCCTGATCAGATGGTGGCATGAGACTCAGATCAACTCGTTGTCTGCACTACAAACTAGGGGAAACAGCAGGATGGATTTTATTCCCCCAACCCGTAATTAAAATGCTTTGAGTCACATGAAAATGCATGATCATCAGCTCATGTAACTTATCGAATTCTCTTTTTCCAATAGCGTAAAAGGCTGATGGAGTATTAAAATTTGCTACATCATGAGAACTTTTTACTGGAATCTAAGAAAAGTTTTGTCTTTTACTGGATCCAGATGAGGCAGTCCATAATTTTACATAGTTGCTCTCTTGCAGAATAGTAATGTATCTTATTTATATTATTGTACATTTACATTGTTGATAAAGCCTTTTTTAACTGGATAGATAGTGGACTTAATTCTGTTACCTTGTTAGTGAATTTTAATTTTTAAGTGCTTCTGTCAGCGTGTCTAGAAAATACAGGGAACATTTTGCTATACTTGGAAACTAAGAAAAGAATTATAAGTATTTTTTGGAAATTGAACTAGAATATCAGGTTTTAGTTACTTGCATACAGTTTCTTGAATTTCATCAATAGATACTCAGAATTTACTGTTCACCTTTTAAAATCCATTTTATTCTTTATCACCTGGCTGAAAACACAGTGTCGTTCTCAGCCATTAGTCAACTTCCCACATACAACACTGGGAGGAGAGTTGCAGGTCTGGGCCCTGATATCTCAGCAGATCTAAAGATGAGGAGGTCAGCAAAAGCTTAACTTAGAAAAGGAGTTCACTGCTAAGTGAAAACAGTTAATGTGTGTGTTAACATAGTGAAGGATTTAGTTCTGTGAAGGGAAGGCAGGATGCTGGTGATGTTTTGTGACCTACAGAGGTAGTAATTAAGCTCCCTCAACAGGCAGAAGAGCTTAGCTTGCTTTGCAATTTTGTTTGTTTCTTTTACGAGGAACTAATTAATCGTTTATAAGTAGGCACATCAGTTGTTCTTGAGACCAATCTCTAACTGGCATGTGTGCAGCACAGTTCCTTGTCTTTAGTAGTAATCTTGAAACAGAGAAGGCATGTTGCCTTTGAGTTCTTAAATCACAGAAATTTTTTAATGTCATTTGGGTCCTACCTTTTGGGACTATTTCTTCCCATCCAGACTTGTTTCATATTACTAAACAGTAATATTGTATGGTTTATATCTATATTTTATAGATATTGTATCTTTTGAGCAGGTTCATTTAAAACAAATAATTCCTTTAAAGAAAACTTAGAGGTATTGTAAAAGCATTTATAATACATAAAGATAATGTAAAATTAGAGAACCATTTCAAAAAGGATAATTAAAAAAAAAAGGGCAACGCACAAAACCAACCCAAGCACCAAAGCTAACAATATTTACCTTCATTTCAAAAGCAACTGGGAATAACTCTGACCTGAAATTATTTTTTTCTCATTTTTAGCATGAATCTAGAGAAACATTACTAGGATTCAATATGGTGAATTACAGAGCATGTAAGAATTTGTGGAAAGCTTGTGTTGAACATCACACGTTCTTCCGCTTGGACAGACCGCTCCCCCCTCAGAAGAACTTTTTTGCACATTATTTCACTTTGGGTTCCAAGTTCCGGTACTGGTAAGTGATGGTTTGTAATATATAGGAAAGAACAGAAGAGAACAGGCAACTCATCAATAAAGATAGGGAATTATTTAGAATCTATATTAAAAGGTGCCATAATTCACGTAGCTTTTGAATCCTGCAGTTGTTCCACTTCCCTCTTGACTCAAGTCTCAAATCTTGTCAGTAATTATCCAGAATATCTTGTAAATACAGTTACTGTATTATTAGTGTTCATTTCTGAGATAATACTCTGAAAATGTATCAGACTGCATTTCTTTGCCTGCTTACCTGCTGGGTTACGTTTGTCTTAAAAATGTTGTCTCAGAACCTCAAAGTCTTGGACCTGGTAGTTTTGAAAACTAGTGGATCTCAGATCTTGTGTGTAGCAACAGCAACAAAACAGACCTAACTAAGGATCAAATAGAAATCAATGAAAAGAAGCTTAAAAAGTAAAGCCAACTTAAGCAACTAGGTGAAGACAAAAGATGTACATGTCCTGCACCAAAACTAGAATTTTAGACAAGGGTGGAATTAAGTCTGTAACTTCTAAGGATGAGCTTGTCATAATAGGCAGAAAGCTTGGAGGTGCAAAGAATGGCTGTGGAATAAGTATAATTCACAAGTGTAATTTCTGTGATAATGATGGTGTGGGTGGTGTTGGGCTTTAAAGTATTTTATGCTTTTTATTAAAAGAAAAGTCTCAGTTAAGTAACTGAGTTAACTGTCTCTGCAAGTGATGCAGAATTCCAATGGTTTAAATCACGCCTGAAGTAGAGAATAAAGGAGCTACTACTAATGATCCATCTAGAATGGCAACAGTGTCTGTGACGTACAAAGGGAGATGATGAAAAGCTATAAAACACAATAACAGGCTATTTCTGTTACACTTGTGAATTGCATAAATGTATAAAGAGGAAAGTAATTCAGTGGCTAAATTTTTCTACCATCTGTTTTTTTGAGAGGCGTTCACAGCACCCATTTGAGAAATGGCATTCTGTGATCCTCAACAGTGATGGAGACTTGATTCGATGTTGCTGTAGTGAATCTGGGGGGGCTTTTCCCTTTCTGTAAAGATTTTAAATTGGAATTGTTGTTTCTGTTACAGAGGAGCTCTTTGCTGATGGCATTCACCTTGCGTTAACATAAGATGAAAAGGGAAAGTATAAAACTGAAGAAGGTCATTAAAGTTAATGAAGCGGCCAAAAGGCTAGAATTCCTGCAAGTAGTTTCAGAGATTGTTTAGTGGCAGCATAATGGTAGTATATGGCATGGAAGGAGAGGTCAAGGGCACTGGGCGTGTTTAATCTGGTGAAGAGAAAGCTAAAGGGTAATTTACTAGAAAGCCTAAAGCTAATTCAAGGGCAGTTTCAGAAACGATGGAGCCAAACTTGTGCTGCTAACGGCAGATGATAGAACAAGGGGCAACAGCCACAAATTCCACCTTGAAGATTGTAGGTGGACATTAGGAAAAAGGATTTGTTTTTTTTATTTTTCTAGGAGAGTAGTGTATTACTGGAACAAGTTACACAGAGGGGAGGTTGTGGGATCTTTATTTTTAGAGGCTTTCAAAATCTGGCTAAACAAAGCCATGGCCAGACATGACCCTAGTGTTAGCAGGAGGTTGGAACAGAGACTTCTAGCCAACATTCCTATTGTCAGAACGAACTACTAAAATACTAAACTGCCAGGGCTAGACAGAATTATCTTCACTTCTGAAAGAAATCAGAGACATGAAATTGTTGAACTGTTAAATCCATTATTTCCATTGGACTGAAAGATTTTTAGGTGGCAAATTTGAAAGCAAAATGAAAAAAAAACCCCACAAAACCTTCCAGGAGTGATCAAGAAGATTACTGATGAGAAAGTCTGACTTCTATATGCTGTTCTTACATTTTCAAAGTGGTTCTAATAGTGTTTCTTGCCAAATACTCATTACACTGCCAAAACTTGAAGAGTATTTTTGTATATTAGCAACTTTTTTAACCAGGTGGAAAACAAGTCGGTCCCTTCCTCACAATGAAAGGAAGTTACCACTGAAGTGATTCAGGTTTTTGCAGTAAAAGCTGAAGTTGACTGTGTAAAGTTTCAGTGGTATGTTTGCAATGAGGGGTGAGTAGACAATAAAATGGTAGATCAAGTTTGGTGTCCAAAAATGTAAAGTAATCTACACAGGGAGTGAAAAGAGGAACATCAATTTTAAATAAGCTATTACTGTCTTGGAGCTTTGTAGTTCTCTGAAAGCTTTAAATCATTTATCTGTAGCAGTAAGAAAAATACAATGTTAAAGAGTTATTGGAAAGGAATAGAGGGAAATACAGACAGCTTACTGCTTGTCAGAGTTAAAAATGTATAACCCCAGGAAGTTAGCAGGCAGCAGGCTTGAAAAGAGAGATTTCATAGAATCACAGCATGGCAGAGGTTAGAAGGCAGCTCTGGACACTTGTCTAGTCCACGGGCCTGTTCAAAGAGGGTCCGCTGGAGCAGATTGCCTAGGGCTGCGTCCAGGCAGGTTTGGAGTGTCTCCAAGGATGGAGACTCCACACGATCTCTGAGCAATCCGATCTAGTGTTTGACCACCCTCACCTTGTTTTGTGGGGGGTTTTGCTGTTGTTGTTTTTCCCTCCTCTGTTTAAGTGGGATATCTCATATTTCAGTCTGTGCCTCTTGCCTCTTTTGAAGAGTCTGGCTGTCTTCTTCACTTCCCCCTTCAGACATGTGTACATACTCATTTGACTCCTCTGAGCCTTCTCTTCATAAGGCTGAATAGTCTCGGCTCTCTCAGCTTCTCCTCGTATGTCAGGTGCTTCAGACCCTCAGTTGTTTTCATGGCCCTTTGCTTTACTTGGAGGACCCTAGAACTCGACACAACACTGCAGCTGTGATCTCACCAGTGTTGAGTAAACCCGCTCTCCAGCCACTTGGCAGTAAGTCTGTGCTTGGGGTTGTTCCTCCTCAGCTGAGGGGCTTTGCATTTCCCTTCACTGAATTTTACAGGGTTCTGGTTGGCCCATTTCTCTACGCTTCATTCATCTGGTAGTTCTGTAGTATGAATGTGCACATAGTTAATAATTCTTCCATTTCATAGTGTAAATGTCCCTGTAAGGAATGGAGAAGAGCAGAGTTTTAAGTACCAGTGCCCTTGTAGAACATGTATCTTCTGATTTTGTATCTTTGTCTGCAGTTATAAGTGGGGAAGTGAGTTTTGTTGGTGTCCTGCCACCAATTCTTAACTGCTGATAGACACTAAAAAAAAGGTATATTTTTTTAAAACAGAAATTATGAAAAATTATAAAGGATCTTTGATTTAATACAAGACATCTGGTCTTATATGAAAAGTAAGTTCCAAGTTCAACTCTTGTTTTTGACAAGCTGTGTAGAAACATGCAGTCCTGATGTGCTTACCATCTGCTTTCTTTGTGATATCTTGCTGAACTAAGTAGCGATTAGCAATTGAGGCAGTAGTTTAGGAGGAGTGTGGAGGAGATGCCGTAACTTGATTGGAAAGATTATAGTGTTTAAGTGTTATCCAAAGTTCCAAGCAGAAATTTCTTACTGCTTGTGGTAAGAAGAAAATGGAAGAGGTGAGAGAAAGCTTTATGTTATGCCTGAAATCAATTGTTCTTTGTTACAGTTAGACTCTAATGGGAGAGAAGACTTCCATTTACCCAAATGCTGTCTGAAGTTGGGCTGGTCTGAAGCTAGCACAATTACTTGAGCATAACTGAAAATAGAATTCAGGGGCTTTTTGTTCATATGGTTCAATTTGAAGCAAGAAATTGTTACCATAAGTTTGTTAACATTTAGTGGTTTTGTTTTGTTTTGTTTTCCAGTGGGAGAACAGAGGTCCAGTCAGTGCAGTATGGTAAAGAAAGAGCAAACAAAGACAGGGTATTTGCAAGGTAAGCAATTTACATGCATACAGGATGAGTAAGTCTTCTGTTTATATCTTTTAGGATATTATGGGATCGTTGTTTTCTGCTTGCAAAAATGTAAATGAGTGAGCAACTGTTGTTGGATGTTGCTGGTGGCTTGCCTTAGCCATATTAAGGACTTAAATCTTGATATGGGAGGGTGTCTTTTTAAGGCAGCCAGAAATGGGGGAGAATCTTATGACAGAAGTTAGTAAGAGTATTCTTTAATACTACCCTCTTTATATATTTTCAAAATTGAGAATTGGCTCCATCTGTGCAGTTTGTTGTTACATGTACTGGCCCTCATTGTGCTGTCTTTATTGCAAAGAATGGTCTCTTTATTCCATTAAAATACTGAGTTACTGGGTATGTTTTATCCCTGATAACACCCTACAACTGTACATACACATTTCCTTTAGACTAAGATACTGTGAACATCTGACTTGGTGAGAACAGCTTTATCACTGTAGTCCTAATGAGGTATTTTACTATGAAAACTTGCAATGGAAATGAACTGCTTCTGAAGGTATTCTGTCACAGAGTGTTTGGTAAATCATAGAACCTGCTACTTAATTGTGTTTCCCACAGGATTTAGTGATTACAAGAAAACAGTCAAGACACAGATTTAGTTCTTCATTCAGAAATTATACAGGATTGAAAAGTAAAACTGCTGCTGCATCTCTTTGGCAGTCTGCTCTGATCATTAGTGGAAAGAATCCTTATGAGCAGGGAGCATGCTCTGTGCTTCTTTACACTTACACTTCTACTGAGATGGGGAGTGTCTTTTAGCATAGTTGCCACTTAAGGAACTCTGGAGTCCAAATTCGTGCTCACAGACTTAGTAACAAACCCAGCAACCTTTCTCAAGTACCTGCAAACACTGTTTTTCAGAGCATTGGTGAATTCTGGCTTGATTTCCTGCCCCCACCTTTTTTTTTTTCTCCTTTTCAGTATTAAGTAATTTTTTTAGCTGGACACACTGTAGATACCCAGCTCTGTATTAGAAGGATCTGAAGGCAGAAGTACTGTGACCTGTTTTTCAAGAGGTAGATTTTTATAAGACCAATTTGTTCTGTGTGCTGTGGAGTTATTTTTTACTTTAATTTGCTTTGGGAGCCTGGTTAGGTTTTTACTTGGGGCAACTTTCCTAGTACTCAGAAGACTCAAGACTGTCACAACTGGGTTTTGTTTATTTATGTGACAGTTATGAACAGTTAAAAACAATTTTTCCTGTTGCATTCTGAAAATGACAATTCTCCCAAAACTAAGTAGGGTGGAGAGCCCATACTTTGTTTTGAGGAGTGTATTTATCATTTTAGAAACCCTTATTCAGTAGATGGCACTCTTTCCTTTGAGTCAAAACGGCACAAGTGGTGCAGGGGTCACTTGTATTTTGTAATATATACTCTGGATAAAACTGAAAGCCACAGCTAGAATTGGTCTGATGTTTTCTCAAGTCTTCTTGGCTTTTTTTAGTTAACCAAATATTTGTTTCTTCTGTTCTTCAGTAATTTCATTTTCCACCATTACTTTTAGGTTACAGAATACAACATTCATCCTCACCTTTTGCATTGTTTAGTAATGTTGATGACTGATAAATATCTGAGGCATATACATACATCAGTGCACTGAAATTAATGGCATATTATAACAAATACAGCTCAAAAGGCTTTTAATAGATCATATGTTTCTTGCTCTGTCCTCCCTGTCACTATATGCAATTAATGCATTTTAAATTAAAAAGACAGTATTTTCAAGAATGGAAAAAACTTGAAATGCAAGGCATCTCTAAAATACCTTGTGGTTCAAGAAGCTTAATCCAAGAATATTATCTTTAACTCCTTGTCTTCTAAATATTTACATTCCAAGTTGAAATGCTGAGTAGATGCTAGCCCTTTTGTATTCACATAGAGGATAAATTTTCCTTTTCGAGGTTTTACAGGTATAACATGTGTCTTGTTTCTGGAACCTTCCTGGAACCTGTCTTTCTCGGACAAAGTCATCATGTTGTTGAACAGCTTTTTAAGCTGTAAAGCAGTGGGCTTGTTTCAGTTGCTTTGAAAGTTCTACTAGATACTGTGTGTCTTCTGGTATGAAATCAGGAGACTGCTAGCGTTATGGTCATGTCTTTCTTGCCAATTAAGTGGACACACACACACAAAAAATTAGCGTTACTTTTACTATTACCACATTAGAAGATTGATTCCAGATCAGTTTAAGAAAAATACTTTCAGGTTATTTCCTCGACCTATCCAGATTTACACTCTATTTTCTCATCAATTTCAAAGTAGACCTGCCTTGAGCTGGTACTGCCTAAGCAAACTTCGGAATCATTTCATTGTAAGAAAGTAACATTGCTGATTACATTGAGTTGTTATTTGAGTGATCTCTTTGTTCTAAGTCAGGAGATGGTGATTGCTACAAGTAATGATCATTTAGGCTTTGCACGCTTAGCGGAACATAGCACAAGATACAGGAATAAAATCTCGTAAGAGCCACTTGAAAAAAATAATCAGCCTGCAATTAGAAGGCTTAGATGTTTGTCCTCAGGATTTTACTTAAAAATTAGCTGAAGTAGTAGTTATGGATTATTTTTTTCCCCAAATCATAAATATATTTTGAATTTAATGATATTAAATTTTCAAAAATCAATCTATTACTTTGGGGGAGATAGTCTATAACAAATTTGATACATTCTGTAGATGCTGTTTTCTTAATCTTCATACAGCACTAGCTTCAGCATTTAGAAGACTTGCTGCAGTTGTTTAGATTTTATTTTTATTTCCCTTCATCTTCAGTATATCTGTTCTCTTGGCCTCATTTGTTGCAGGGTATTCACAACCCAAGAAAACCCAAATAATTCTCATAAGCATAATAAAACAGAGTAGATAATAATAAGTGAAAAAAGCTCAATCAAGTTGTGAATTGAGAGATTTCATAAAGAGCACTGTTCTCAAAGTCATTGCAAAATATACTAGTTAGTGGACTGGAGCTGGGAGAAGGGGGGTTTATGCACGTTATATCGTAGTAAGTGGGGATCTTAGTCATTTGTCTTTGCAAGCTCTCTAACAGTAAGTTGCAATATCTGTTTCCAAAAATCCAGTCTTGTTTCTACCACACGTTTGTTCACATTAATTAAATAATTCCTCAGTTGCTTTAAACTGCTTATGTCATCTGTTGGTGTATCTGCAGATGTGCACAGTTTCAGTCTCTCGATCTGGAGCAGTAGTTGCCAGTTTTGCTGAGAAACAAATTCCTTGTACTCCTTGTTAAAATCCGAAGTAAGGCTCCACTCCAGGTTATATTTCTTTTTGGGACAGAAAAGATTTAAAAGATACCCACCTGTATCCCCAAACAATACCCCCTTTCTTTCCCAGCTCCTGTGAGAATTTAGCACTTCAGCTGTGACACACAAAAGAAATTCTGTCTTCGAAAGCTTTTGTGTACTGTAGCTAAGCTAATGTAATTTGGGTCATGTCTTTTTAAGTTGCATTGTGTAATATCATCCCTGGTACTTGTTTTTGGTTTGTTGTTTTGTGGTTTGGTTTTTTGTTTTTTTTCTATTTTGATGTACTATCGCAGCTTATAAGACTATTGTTGATTTTGGGGGCAGGTAAAGCTTTTTTGTCTCTATCCCCACTCAGGCAGATAGAACTTCTGACTTTTTAAAGAATGGCTCTGCAGATACATTAAAAAAATAAAATAAAATCTGAAAATGGTTCATTCTGTTAACTAGCAGTGCCCTGTGCTGGGGTGCAACAGAAGCATCCAGACTGGGCAGACAAACACTGAAATTAGAATTTTTGAGTTTATCAAAGCATTTACAGCTCACTCCCCCCCCTCCTATCTCCTCAGCCGCACTCTGGCATGAGAAAGTTATTTAAATGTTATAAGAAATTAGCAATAAATTTGCAGGAATATTTCACAGCGTATCTTAAAAGTTAATAAAAAATAAGTTAGATTTAGAAGTGTTAACAGGAGAACTAGTATCAAAAAGCCACAGCACCGAAAAGTTCAGTGCTGCAGTGTGGTAATTTTTTCTTTGAAATTTCTGCAAAGACAGGAAATGGAAGCAACAAACATGAGTGGGTGGGACTCTGAGGTTAGAGCTGTTAATAAAGTAATTGAAAGGAACCTTTGCTGATAAACTGCAGCTGTTTAGCATGGTAGTAAGGTATTATTTCTGAAAGATCAGAGCCTATCCACAGTAAAAGGTGAGTTTTCTTAACATTGAACTTTTTTGATAGGGGAAAAAAGTGATGCCGCTCATTTTGGAGTTACGTTCGTTTGTTGCGTAGATTGAGGAAGTTTTCAAAAATGTAGTTACAAACTATGACTTAAGATACAACTTGGTGGCTTTTTTCTGAAGCAATCAAGAATTATTTTTTTTTTAAAAACTTGGGTTTTTTTCCCCTCCCTATATACTTTTGTGTCTCTCTTTGTAATTTAATTTTTTTTCTACAGGCAAGGATAGTGCCCACTGTTGTTGCACAATTAAAACAAACAAACAAAACAAACCCAAACAAACAACAAACATCAACTTTCCTATAGTCTACTTGTTGCTTTTTCACTGAAGGTAAATAAGGTTCAATAGCTGCCTTTCTTTACATGTCTGTCAGAAAATAGTGTGTCTGCTGTCCTGTATTTGCCTAATTTAGCATTGGATATATTATGTTCCTCTGCGTTTTTCCCTCAGCCCTTTCTTTGGTTAGTAGAATCCAGAGCTGGCTCTTCATGCTAATATGCTGACAGCAAAGTCTAGATCATGATAGCTTTTGTTAATAAAGTGTAATATTAGATCTGCATTTCAGTTCTGCTGGTTTCTTGTTATTTTACCTGTTTAGAACTGCTCAAATTTGTTGAGTTTGTGAAGAAAAATAGGCAAGTGGTTTGACTTGTTTGCATTTGAAGCAAATTACAGAAAATGAAATGTTGGTTTAATTGACATGTTATCAAGCTAATTACTTTTGAGTCAAATTATCACTGCTTAGAATGCATGTTAGGAAACTGGATGTGTTTTTCCTCAGGAATTAAATAATATATATTTTCCCTGTTTTCAAATATCAATATACTATTAGATGTTGTTTGGGTTTTTTTTTGCGAGTGGAATAAGACCTGAAACACTCGTATTTATAGCAGTCCATCTTGCTTAACTGTCTGAAATTTGTCAGCTGTTAGTCAGTAAGTCTTTAGAGCAGCAGAGCAGCATGCAGTATGTGTTTAGAACTGCTTGGAGGTGTAAAAGCAAATGTAAACCCTCCACGCACAGATCGCTGCTCCTTTAATATCAAACAAGTGCTGTTGACATTAATAAGACTGATGTATTTCTGCATGTGAAGAATGATTATTCAGCGTGATGCTTGATTGGTTGTTGTTGTAGACATTTTTGATAATGTTGAGGACAGTCTGGTTGAGGTGGTGGCTTGCATTCAGTTTAAGGTCAGCGAGGAGCAAAAACTTATTTGTAACTAAGGTTCTCATTTTCAGAAGGATGCCATTTGTGTGTGATAGTTCCTTAATTTATCAAAAGTTCCTTCTTTCTGGACTTGCACTTTCAGTAAATCAGGATGGTGATAATGATAAAAAGATGTTAAAGAACAGTTATCATGCGTCCCAAGGACAGCAAAGGCAGAAGTTACTTTCTGATATGGGCGTATGGAGCTGGGGAAAGAAATGGGGGAGTTACACTGGTGTAATAATATGTTGCCAGCTAGTTGTTCAAAGCTGGAGAGCAGAGAGTAATGATAGAATATAAAGACAAATGGGAATTAAATGATCATGGCACAAGACTGATGAAATTGAGGTATTGCTGGAACAAGAGAGGGGTGGGTAATGATAGAGGAGAAATTTGAACTATATAGCACCATCAAAGTAGTAGAAATAAGGTAAAAACCTGGTAACACAAAATAAACTAGACATATATTTAAGGATTGTTTAGAAGAATTTTTGCTTTTGGCTAAAGAATTTTCAGTTAAAAACAACAAACAGCAAAAGTCTGGGTATGTTTAGTTGCAGGATGACTGAACCATCCCGTGTGATGCTAAGAACAAAGCAACCACAATTCTCGGATGATTCATTTGATGATTTCCAGTCTAAAAGGGAAATACTCTATTTCACGACAGATTGCAAGTAGGGTCTCTTTTGTGCTTAAGAACTGGGTGAAGGAAATATCAGGAGGGGATTGTAGGTATCCTGGGATGACTGGAGAGTAAGAAGAAAAAGTTTTCTCAATATCAAGAAAATGCAACAAGTAGAAAATAAAATTCATTTGTTATAAAACACTGGCAATAACAACCCTTAACTTGACGGGCATTTCTGGCACAAAACCAAATAAAGTTTGGTTACCTGCAAAGAAGTTTAAATAGCATCTGCCTTACAGGTGACAAAACATGTTCTGGAAGACAGCATGTCACCCTGGTGGAAATCTCTGATGAGTAAACAAAAATCAGCACCTCTGTTGCCATGTTGACGATTACCCCCCTTTCAGTTCTTCAAAGTCTTTGGGAGGTTTCTTGGCCTGATGTTTCCACTGCTTTATTTTTCCGGAGATGGCTGAATAGTTGTGTTACTTAGAGGGTGGTGGTTTGTGATTTGTTGTTGGTTTTTTGTTTTGTTTTTGTTGTATGTTTTTGTTTGTTGGTTGTTCAGATTGTTGTTTGGTGTTTTTTTGTGTGTTTGGTTTGGTTTGGTTTTTTTAAGCTCAGGCCTCTCTGATTTCTCTCTTGGAGTCTGATACTCTGAAAGAATAGAAATACTTAGTTTTCCTCTTCTGTCTTACCTGTCTCCTTCCCTGCCAACAATATTTCATGGCTGTATTTCATTGATGTCCTTGTATGAAGTACAGAAAATGAAGTATAATATACTGAGAAAATACAGAACTGCCCTTGTAAATACAGTTTTGCATTATTACATTTCCTTTTGTCCATATAATTTGGTTTCCTATGATAGAACATCCACTGTTTCATTGTGGTGAATTTTATGTAATTTTGTTCTTACCTCATATAATTTTTGGGTAGTAATTTTACTTTCTTCTTCTAAGATCCCCCAGTAAACCCTTGGCACGGAAAGTAATGAGTGGGATGGACTGGGAAGTAGTGAGTAGGAACTCACTGTCTGATGATAGGTTGGAAACACAGAGTCTGCCATCACGATCTCCACCTGGAACCCCAAATCAGTAAGTAGCATTGAATCTTCTCTCCCTAGAAGTTACTGTGTCTACCTCTAATGTGAGTGACCTACGTGTATAATAAAACGATGAATGCATTATGGATACAAATAACTTCACAGATTGTGTACCGAGTGGTTCTCTGGAACATACAGCTCCAGATAAGCAAAATTATTTAGAGGTCAGTTTTAGATGTTTCGCACTCAACTGATACAAGTTTAAGATGTAGCATGCTACCCTAAATGTGAGAGCTTGAATTCTCTCAGGCACATTTCAAACTAAATTACTCATTTGGCCAAGCAAAAAACAAAACGATAATAAAATCTGTGTGATATTTTAAAAGTAATTGATGCTTTTTAATACCACTTCTTAAAACATTGGGGAAAATGATTTAATCAGAAATCCTTGCAGGTTTATTCCCCCTAATTTTTCTGCATTTCCTTTCAAAGCTCACTCTTTCCAGATCATAAGGTTTTCTGGTTTGTGTTTATAGTTAGTGAGAAAACCTTCCTGTTTCTTTTGGAAAATTACTGATTTTTCTCAGTGTACTGAAACTGGCTTAAGAATCAGTATTATCCAATTCTGTATTACATAAACCAAAAGCTTTTAAGATTCTTTAGCATTGCAGCATTTTATGCAAAAGACTGTTGTAAATTTCTCTAGCATTAAAAAATTATTGTAAAAAATTGTGTAATAATGTTGCTTAAGAGCAAAATGTAGCTTAATCGTGTATTTCAAAGCATTTTAAGAAAGGTGCCTATGTCACTATGTTTATTTTTCAAATGGATTTCAATATTGAGTCACAGAAATAAGTCTCAGTGCAAAATGCATCATTCTTCTAGGAGAAGATGAAGGTGATAAAATAATAGAATCATAGAATAGCTCAGTTTGGAAGGGACCTCAGAGATCATCTAATCTAACCTCTCTGACATGGGCAGGGACACCTCTCAACTAGATCAGGTTGCTCAAGGTTGCATCCAACCTGGCCTTGAACACCTCCAGGGAGGGGGCATCCACAACTTCTCTAGGCAATCTATTCCAGAGTCTCGCCACTCCTTGTACTGAAGAACTTCTTCCTAAGATCCAGTCTAAACCTATGCTCCTTCAGTTTAAAACCATTTCCCCTCGTCCTGTCACTGGACACTCTTGTGAAAAGTTCCTCTCTGGCCTTCCTGTAGGTTCTCTTCAGATATTGAAAAGCAGTTATAAGGTCTCCCTGGAGCCTCCTTCTCTCCAGGCTGAACAATCCTAGCTCCCTGAGCACCATAGCAGAGGTGCTTCAGCCCATGAATCATCTTTGTGGCCTCCTCTGGTCTCATTCTGACAGATCTATGTCCCTCTTACAGTGGGGACACCAGAACTGGACGCAGTATTCAAGGTGGGGTTTCAGGAGAGCAGAGTAAAGCCCACTTCAGGGCTACTCTCAACCCACTCCTTACCCAATTTGTAGTTGTGCCTGGGATTGGCCCGACCCAGGTGCAGGACCTTGTACTTTGACTTGTTGAACCTCAAGCAGTTTGCCCTGGCCCGTTTCTCAAGCCTGTCAAGGTCCCTCTGGATGGCATCCCTTCCTTCAGCTGAGTCCACTGCCCCACACAGCTTGGTGTCATCAGCTTGCTGAGAGTGCACTCGATGCCATCGTCCACATCGCTGAACAAAGATGTTAAACAGCACTGGACCCAGAACAGACCTCTGAGGAACTCCACTTGTCACAGGTCTCCACCTGGACAATTTGAGTTAAACTTCTGACATGGACAGAACCAGGATTTTTCTTCTTGGGGATTTATTTTTCTTCTCATCAACTAGACTGTCAGTCCAGTAGCCTGTTCATTGGACCACAGTGCTTTCAGGATTCTTTAATTTTTAAGAAAACAGAAAAAAATATATATATAATTTAGAACACTATAAGAAAGAAAATTATGAAATATAGCACGTTTATCTGACAACACAATTGCTTCTGTGGTTTTTGAAACAAATAATTTAATAAAAATACATATATGAACATAAGCTTGCACTGAGAGAAAATAATTACTTTACCATTACTATGTAGTGGTGTAAGAAACATAGATTAATAATAATATTCTTTTCCCACTGTACTGCTGTGCTTTCCCTCTTAGTCGCAACTCCGCCTTCACTCAAGAAGGAGCACGGTTACGACCCTCATCAGTTGGACATTTAGTGGACCACGTAGTTCACACTTCCCCGAGCGAAGTATTTGTAAATCACAGATCTCCATCTTCCACCCAGGCCAACAGCATCATACTGGAATCATCACCGTAAGTTCTGTTGGTCAGTACTGTATGGTAGCATGCAGGGCTTCTGAAGGAACTCAGAAAGCTTCACCATTAAGAATTTAGTGTTGAATTTGAGTCAGGAAGAGACAGAAAAATCTAATAAAAAGTTAGCTGTTGTTGAGGAAGTATTAGTGAACTAAGTGAACTGAACTAAGTGAACTAAACTAACGCTGGAAAGTATGATTGAAATGTAAATGGAACAGAAGGAAAGACCAGATACGCTCCTGGTGCAGCATTGCAATACCTCCTCCACCCACCCAACATGTGAGTTTGCTGTAATGTGACCAGTAGTGTCTGGATGTGGAAGAGAAAGTGATGTTTGGGGTTTTTTTAATAGAACTGAAGCATGTTATTTTATGATAAAAGTTCTTCATTCCTGTGAGATTGGAAATTCTGCTTTTTGTCAAGGCACAAAAGTATGAGTGAGCTTTACAGATTCCTTAGCCAGCATACCTTTATAGCACCCCAGCATTTTGAGGTTTGTAGTATGTTTTCTGTATTGTTATGGAGTATCTCTTTTGTTTTTAAGATAGAACTATCATGCTTTTTTTCTGTTATGCTGAATATTCTTGATACCGTAAGTTTTCTGTGCTATGGTGGGCAAAATAAAAACTATTATTTGTAGTAAGTCCAGAAGGATAACAAACAAAATAAGTTGAGTTATTCAAAGATTTGAAATACTCAGTAATTTGTGGCCAGATTACGGATTAATTGGGGAAAAAAGATGGGCAATATACACATTATTAACACTGCCACTATACCTTCTTAAATATAATGCTAAACTTGCCCTCCTAATTTTGTATAATCTCTGTTAGCAAGAAAATCGTGCCAGTGGTTTCAAAACCATTTGAGAACTATAAGACAGCACATACATGATTATATGTTTATAAGCAAATTATGTGTCTCAGGAAAAATTACTCTGGAATGTATTTTAACATAATTTAAAAACTTTGCTTGGACTCTACTTCAGTTTTAACAACTGTGTGTAACTTCTGGGGAGGGGAATAAAATAAGTTTTATAAAATAACACAAGATGCTCTTTATGATAGCATACAATAGTTATCATTTTACCATCAGCTAGTTATTTAGCTTTCAGAATTATAAAACAGTAGTTTGACCTAATAATATAAAATCCTCTTTTTTTTTTTTTTAGTGGGCTTTTTTAACCTATTCACATGGCAGGGGAGGCACAAAACTGGAACACTTGTGAATCTGTTCTTATATTAGAATTTTTTTGTACAGAGGCCACCCAGGGTCAGTTTCCTTCTGTTCCAAGACTTCCAACTGAAGTCAGTTATAAGAAACACTGATTAGTAGAGTGATGCAGTGAAGTAAGCACAGTTCTTCAATATTCTTTCATTCATGTGCCTCTATGCTAACTTGTAAAAGATGTTCCTGAGCGTCTTGGGACTTGTTTATTTAATACCTCATTTCTTGTGTAAGTCACCATAGAAATGAATCTTAAAAAGAGAGGAAGTGGTTTTGTAAATTAGTTAAGCAACTGTGTCTGTTCTTTTTCATGAGTTTGCCTCTCTTATGCCCAAGCAGAAAATCTACTGCCCTTCCATCACTAAGTTTTGGGGTTTGTTTTTTGTGTTCTTCCCTTGTTGGAAGCTTACAAGTGGAATTTAATCTCCCAGTATAGATATCTGGCATAAGGCATTTTCAAGAATGAGGATGTTGACTGTCAAATATACGTGAACTCCATTAGTGTCTTCTGGGAGTTTCAGGCGATGTTATTGATTCAAAAGTTCAGATTTATGAAAGATAGTAGTAGTCAAGAAGTTCATATTATAATATAATTAAAAATTGCATTGGTTTACAGCCCAAAAAGCTATTTCTTAAGCAATTTGACCTTTCGAGTGAAAAAAATTTAAGTAGTCCATCTGCTAATTTGTTGGGGATTTTTATTTTTTGATCGAATTTATCCACGTAAGAAAGTGAGAGGGGCTAACCTGACAGGCAGTAGGTTTAGTGGTCTCTGAGTTTGGAGTCACCATAGCAAAAGAAAGTAGCATTTTGGTGCAGTTCAGAAGGATATTACAGCTTAGCAAATACCAGCTTTAATTCCACATTTTTTTACTTGATGTGCTATTCAAAACTAAATGGAGAGATTTCTGCTTGTAGTTCTCTGAGCTAATTATAACCTTCAGTTCCAAAACCATGCAATATGTGTTGTGTTTAATAAATTTATGGGAGTGTATATAAAACTTTTGCTGTATATATTAAAAGGTTAGACCGGATATCTGTAACAAAAATACCTAAAGTTAGTCAGTGCCAGGGTTTGTGTGTTATTTTATTATTATGTAAATTACTGAATGCAGTAACAGAGAGCTGCTTTGCCTGCAAAATAGGCTGCTTTCACTGCCATTGTCTGAGCATTCATAAGGAAATTCAAAGCTGACTGGGCAAATATAAAGCAATGAAGTTTTTGCCCAAGGCTTGATTGTTAGTTCTCACAATTCATTATGCTAATATATTGCAGTACTTGCCTTGCTGCTTCTAAAATGCTCATTTAAGTAACTTTTCAAATCTTTTCTGTAAGTTTGTATGTTAGGTAGGAATTTATTTGTGTTTGTTGACATATAAGTACAGACATCTAGTCAAACATAAAATCCCATCTTTTATCAGAATGACTTCTTTGTGTGTCTCTACTCATGTTTTCCGTTCCTTTTTTATTCAGTTTAAAACTCTCAGAAGTAAGAGTTTGCAGGAAAATACATAACTGTGTTGCCCTTCCCTTAAAAGGCTGAATGTTGGCAAGACTTGAATGAATAAATACACAGGCAGTTAAAAAGCTCTGGGTGACCTTTGTAAGTCAATGTCTAAATAATTTATAGCTGCCTTGAAACTTAATTTTGCAAATGTTGACAATCATCTTTTTTTTTTCTCCACAAAAAGGAATTTATAAAAGCTGCTTATGCTGAAAAATACAATGTAAGGATGATAAGCTCTTTACTGTCACTTGCATTGAAAAGTGTTAAGAAATATTATTTTTACTCCCTAGTGTATTTTGAGCATGAGATTCTTGAGACATCAGATACTGCATAATTAGTACTTTTTCTTTATTTTTTTTAATTGTAACACTGTATGAAAAAAATGTATTTTCTGAAAGTTGAAATTAACCAAAAACATACAGGACAAATACTGTTAGAATCTTTTCAAAGGTAGTGTTTTCATAGATCAAACCAAAAAAAAAATTAAAAAATGAAAAAAAAAGTCAGTCTTTTGTTTTATAAGAAAATTGACTAAATTTTTTCAAAACTGAAGTGGAAAACGTTATTTAAAATCACTGTAGACAATTGTGGGGTTTTTTGTTGTTGTTTTTATTTGAAAACATGTATCTGGGATCTGCCTTTCTTGAATTGCATAGTAACAAATTATAAGGTATGGAACTGATGTGTGCCTTAGGGCTTTTTAACTTGCAGTGACTTGAAATGTTCTTTTGTCTCATAATGAGAATCTCACACTGCTAACAGTTTACTGTGCCTAGACCACTGAAATACAGTAGGACTACTCACGTGGTTACCTGTGTTTTTTAAAGGAATGTTGTGCTGTGAGTTACCACCACAGCTTGCTGATAATGAAAGAGGCAGTTTTCTATTTTTAGCTTCTGGGGAGTGTACTTCCATCCCCCCAGCCTTGTTGAACCAGCAGAGAGCTACCCAGGCTTGTCCAGAAACTCAATGTATTTTTGCTTGCTTGGTAAACTGCCTTAGCCAAAGGAGGAGCCCCAGAGTTCTCCAAGGAAGGGGCAGTGGGTGTGGGTGAAAGAAAGAACAGGGACACTTGTTTATGGTGGTAGCATTCTCTTTAGATTTAATTGTAACCTCATTCTTGGTGGTTTTTGGATTTGCCAGTAGTGTCGGTGGGATGTTGTCATCAGTCATTCAATTACTTAATAATACCTTTTAATGTGGTTCCTGGGGAGGAAGGCATGTATCCCTCACTGGTATCTTGAAACTGGCATTCAAACTAAGTCAATGGGAACTATGTGCTAACTGCCCTTTTGGGCCTCTCAAGATGTTCTTAATTCTTAAATATGAAGTCATATAATGAAAGATGAATCATATATTTATGTAATACAAATTATACAGTTATGCTTTTATTCCAAAAGGACTAATAAAGGAAATTATCCATGTTATATATAAACACAGAGAACATTTTTATTAATCTGCAGTAGAGTGCTTGCAGATATAAACCAGAAATAAAACTTTCTGCTATTTCATCTTCAGTAATGGTGTTAGAACTCAACTAAAAAATGCATGTGCTAAATGCCATTTTTACAAATGTTTCAAAGCTGTGTGTATTTTGAAGGGGAATGTGTTCAGGAGGGGGAGGGGAACAAAGTTCTCTTGAAATGTATACATACACTGTTAAACTGAAAAATTAGATAACAACACTGTCATCTGCAGTGGGCTTTTCAAATAAATGCAGGGGGATGGTTGAGTTGTCTTCAAGTTTTTAGATCAGAAGTCAAAAACTACTGTGGGGAGCACTTCATGCTGCTTGTCTGGTTTTAAGAAATAAATTGCAGGCATTAATTTAAGATGCAAACTAATTGATTTTCATACTGCAGAAACTGAAGTGATATATCTATTAGAAGTAACTGTTTTATTTAGCAAGAGTGCAGAGTATAAATACAGTGAATTTTAGAATATTCCCATATGAAGTGGGTTAAGAGTGCTAAAACCATTTGAAAAAAAAAAAGTCATGTAAAAGATGAACTTGCTGGTTCTGTGTACAATTGCTTGTCAAGAAAAAGCAGTAACATGTTCAAACATACACTTCCAATATATTCAATCACTGTACATTTTAGAATCTCAAAAAATACATATAGATATTAAGCTCTCAAACTCTTGAGCTTCTTCTAGCATTTTCAGTTTATTTGGAACCCTGAAAGAACTGTCGATATCTCATGATTCTTCCACTTCATACTTCTATTTTGGTCTTTAGATCTCAAGAAACTCCTATAGATGGGCAGCCTCCTGCGTTACCACCCAAACAATTTAAAAAGAACAGTTGGAACCAAATTCATCATTCACACTCACAGCAAGAACTGGATAACCACACTAATGAAACATTTGATATTCCTACATCACCTGAAAAATCCACAGTAAGTTTTTCAATCGATTTTAACCATTCTGGTTTTTATCACAACGATAGTCCTACTCTTCACGAGCTTGGTTCTGATGCATTTCCTAGAGTTGTTGTGTTTGTTCATTCCATTGCAGCATTTCCATTATCCATCCCATCTCTTTGCTAGCTCCTACTATTTTTAACGTGCTGGTGTAGTCCTTTCTCACTTGTCATCAAATGACTACATTGGGGTGGATATTAGCTTTTCAGCACATATCTAACTAAGCTCTTCTTTAAGAAGTCATTTACCATCAATTTTTAAGACGACATTGCAGATGCTACATTGGTGTATAATCTAGATTTTATCAAAAAGCTGAAACTGAAAGTGCCTACCAGCTTCTGGACCAGTTTTCTCAGGAGAGGCGTATTGAATCTGCGGTTGCATTTCTCATCAGAATTTCCAAGAAAGACACTCCACCCAGAGACCTGTGACAACAAATATAAAAATCTGAGCAGAAGACTTCCACACTTAAGCATGTGCTAAATGAGTAAGCTAGTCAGTTGATTATTGTCTGAGGCGAGATCTCACTGACCATTTTGGTGAACTTTTTCTTTTCCTTTTTTTTTTTTTTTGTCGTACAAGAAGTTTTCAAATAGGTTTTGGTTTTATACTGATAGGGGACAATAAATGTTTTGCAGGATGGGAAAACTGTTTAACATCCAGATGTAGCAAATACTATATAAACAGGTTTACCAACCTTGGACATCTGAAATTATAAGTCAGCTTCCAAAATTGGTAGTTTAGAAATGCCTTTGGTTTATTTTTATTTGCATTCTGAACTCACCTAAGCCTAGGATGTTTTCTCAGGCCACATTACAAAGTTAAGATTCCCATAAAGCCCATATTTAATTTCATAGATGGGATTTGCATAAAACATGCAAAAGTGAAACTGCTAAATTTATGAGCATTTTGGGAATGTTGTAAAAATTTTGCTTTAAATAAATGATGAAACAGAATTTTTAACAGCTTTGTCTTTTCTCAGTGCCTACCTGAGTCATATTAAAATACTGTTCTGTTTTGAAATATAACACTACTTTACTCATCAAGTTTTTCTGCTCTGTATTCAGTTATCTTTACCAATTTGGCAAAAATAACTTTCAGTCGTTTTTTTAACTCCTTTTAGTTCTGCAAAACCAACACAGCTGTGTGAGAATGAGATTCTTTTTTTCTCTGTGCATTGTCAATGTGATTGTTTGCTGTGGTCTAGTGGGCCACATTTATTCAGCCTTGCTTAAGGCAGTACACTGCTGTAATTGTAGATCTAATTTGGTCTGCTGATGGCTTTTTATTTTGGGTATTAGAGAAGGAATGCAGCATGACTCTGAAATTTTGTGCAATTGAAAATTGAGAAACTGGAATGTGGGGGGTTGTTTTTTTCAAAGTTGCATTTCTGACCAGAATGCACTTCAGATTCCTGCACCACTGAAATCTCTTCTGCTGCTCATCTCAAATATTTTAAAGAAAACCCCTCACTATTTTGACTTCATTTAGCTGTTGAATTTCTGTAGTCTATTGCATGTATTTAAAGTCTATTTAGAAAGGTAGTAGGACAGGTATGGGAATGACAACTTTATAGTCCATCTGCAATCCTGAAGTATCCAGTCTCAGAATGTCCAGAAAAAAGTATTTGAAAACAAGTGTGAGTCCTTTCGGTCAAACAGCTAATGATGATATACAGTGCTCTCTTCAGGTTTTTCATTATAAACTGCTGCTCAAATTAGCCTCTTAAAGCAGGAAATTCCTATTACCTTTTTGTCCGGGGAATGCAATGGCACAAAAGTTGCCAAACACTGCAAGTGAGCACTTGGTTATTGTTCATTCATTCTGCCCAGAAACCTGAGTCTGGTCTCCTGTGCCACTGAACATAGGCTGATATGATTTGCACATGGTCAGGCTTCCTAAGCACCCTTCCTTCTCATTAAACTTACCTTACACTGTTACTTTCCTCTCCTTCCCCAAATTTTTCATCTTTTCATTACTATGAACGTGTTCAGAGGAGTTTCTTTTGTTTTAACCAAGAGCTTAAAACACCTGGAATTGAGTTAACTTTTTAGAGCCAAGCTGAACAGACTTCTCTTATGTGTTGAACCTGCAGGTTTTGAACTTTCTTACCTGTAGAAATATTTGATTTGATAGTTTTATTTCTTGTCTTCCTTCCTGAATAATACGAGTCTTATAGTTTGGATGCAATTAGCAATATTGAAAACTTCCTTGAAAGAAATTTCTTTAATAATACTTCATGGTCTCACCACAGAAACTATAGAAATAATAGCTAATGTTCAGTCTATGAAATAAACATTGATGAGAAACAAACTAAAAATCACTTCAGTGGCACTAAGTTGATTTTTCCAGATGAAAAAAGTATCTAGTATTCCCCAGGAGTTTATATTGGTAGTTTCTTTAAAAGTGATGTTGTGATCTGAAAGAAAGCGGCTAAAATTGTCACAGCTTGATCAGTGCAGAGCATGTGTCACAGCTCATACTCCACCACATTGGAGGTGGAATAGGAAATAGGAAACTAAGATTTTATTACCAAACTTGTCCTTGCTTACTGCTGTCACGTTGTTATTAGAAGCAAAAGTATACCTTCAGTTACCTTATTTTTCATCATACTACATTCTTACTTCAGGCTTTTCACTACAGTCTCAATTAAAATGAATTTAAGGAGATTTCATTTAGTAACCTGCTTATCTTAAGACTGCTTGAAGCCAATTGTCTTTTCTAATGCTGTTTCTCACTTTGAACTTGATTTGCTAGAACACACTTCTAAAAGTCTCAGACATAACTAAGTTAAAAGTGTTTCTATACAAAACTCAAGAAGTTTGCACTATTACTTGATGTTTTCTCAAGTGTCCAGGAGCTATTACTTCATGAGAAAATGGCAAAATGATTACATACAATATCCTCAAAGCCTAAGTATGAACAAAATACATATTAATATCATATAACTTTTGTTTACTAGCCCAATGGTGGTGTTCCCCATGACAATCTTGTTATGATCAGAATGAAACCAGATGAAAATGGAAGGTTTGGCTTCAATGTAAAGGTAACAAACAGTACATCTATTCCCTTCATGTCTATTAAGATTACTTTCTGATGTTTGTGATTTATTACTAACTTTGTTTGTTTTTAAAGGGTGGATACGATCAGAAGATGCCAGTAATAGTGTCCAGGGTAGCTCCAGGAACACCTGTAAGTTATAAAAAAACACCAAAATTGCTAGATATTGATCTCTGTATCTTGAATTATATATTAAAAACTATAAATTATTTAATAACCGCCTATGAAAATTAGTTTGTGCTATAACATTGTCATAACAAAGCAAATTATGTGCAGTAAGAATTTGATGGGGCTGCGTAACATTTTTAAAACTTCTTCAATCCTCAAATATTTTTTTCTTACTGAAACAAAGTTTAATTCCTAACAGGTACAGGGAATTAGAGATGTTCAGTATGTTCTATTTCTTGAGCTGTGTCATCCTAAAAATAAATTTTCCTAAGCATTTTTTTAATATAAGCATTAATATAATTTCACATAAATTATAGATTGAAAAAGTCTTTTATCATGTTAACAATAACTAAAATCACAAATCTCTCATTTTGATGACAGATGTGGCTGAATAAAGCAAAGATTTAGATAGAAATCAGACATCATGAATCATTCATCAAGTCTGATTGTCTGTTGTTACTGGTGTTGAGTGATTATCAATAGTGTCTTCAAACTAGGCACAATATTTTGTCACTTGATAGCCAAAAACACTGACCTGGTATTCAGCTGACTGTTGTCAGCTCTGTTTATACCTTTAAGAGTAGAGAGAACCATTTATTTGCTAACATTTAAAAAGTACAGCTTTTATTATTTTTTTTTTGACTACCTGAAACTATTAAAATGTTTGCCAAGAGCATTGTTCTTGACCCCAAAATTATCTCTGCAATCTTTAATAACAAATAATTTTGGCTGAATGCTTTGAATATCTGCTCTCTAAGGAGAAGGTATTTGGTGATCACTTTTTTCTGAAATGTTGTTTAGACCATGATTACAATAGTGATTTTTATTACAGTAGTGACTTTTATTACCTGATTCCTCTCTCTGGGATTACTGGGATTTGTGCATTGTCTTTGGTCCATATCTTACTCTTGTCATTACAACTGTGATATTTCACACCTGAAGCATTTAAGCCTGTGAAACTGATTTGAACAAGGCTTTGCCATGTTACTCCTTTCCCTTCAGAGGTAAGAACATCCTGCTTTTTAATTGCCTCTGCAAAATGTGATTTAAACAGAGGAGCTTTCTACTTCAGCCAGAGGAATGGAGTAACAGCTGCTGAAAGTTATGTTACAATGACAGTCACCTCCCAGTTGCAAATTGTTTCGTTCATGTGAATGGCACTGTCTTATGTATTGTGTAACACATTTATCATTTGAATACAATGCTGCAACCATAGCAACTAGGCTGTTAGGATTCAAGTCCCCAAGTGTAGTTCCTTTAAGTTGCTATTTTAAGGTGAAAAATCAGAAATGACTTGTTTCACAGACTCTTTTTTTCCCCCCCACCTTGCAGGCTGATCTCTGTGTCCCTCGTTTGAATGAAGGGGACCAGGTTGTACTGATTAATGGCAGGGATATAGCAGAACATACCCATGATCAAGTTGTTATGTTTATTAAAGCTAGCTGTGAGAGACACTCAGGGGAACTTGTGCTCCTAGTTCGACCTAATGGTGAGTTATTTGTAAATAATAATTGAAAAAAAAATAAAACCACATCTTGCTAACCTTCATTTTGTGTCCTGAGATGGAATGCTTAACATCTTTGTAAGAAAAACTCCCTTCCTTGAAAAAGTTTTGCCAGAACACAATGTATGTACAAATCTAGATCGATCCCATATTCTAAGGAGTGGTACATAACTAAGTGTTGAAAATTAATAGGAAAGCCAGAGGTCAAGTATTTCTAACAGAGACCTAATTTAGATTTTGACCTCACTCTCATTTATAAAAATGTCCAGAAACCTATATGGATATTGAAAGCAGTTTCTGAGATTGCTGTTATTCTCTTGAGGAAAATAAAAACTGAACACAAGCAAAAAAACCCTCATCAAACACTCAGTGTTTGGGTGACTTTGGAGGTCAATATATGCAAAATCCTTCCATATGTTTTTAAAACAATCCAGAATGACTGGTAACTTTTCTACTTGAGGCTTAATAGAAGAATGTGCTAAAAAAGCTACCTAAATAACAGCTTGTGCGTTATATTAATGAAATACATTGTTGGACCCCTACCAGCAGATGGTCACTGGGTTTAATTCTGCTGCACATCCCATTTCTAATACAGTTGCAGAAGAAAAAGCAAAATAAAAAAAAATAATGTTTAATAAGAATAATACCCTGAGGTACCTCATAAAATTTTTTTCTTGTTGTCACTTAAATGCACTACCCACTTACTTGCCTTCTCATTCTGGGTGTAAATTCTCTTGCAGCTTTTGTGTGCTTACTTTCTTTTTCAGACAAAATTTTGTTAGCTTTGTTTACCAATTTCCTAAAACTGTTTCCTCCTGTGAGTTGATTATCTTTGTATTCTGAATTAAAACATTTGATTTGTGAGGAGCTGCCAGTTTCTTCCTTCATGGTCATGAGATATCACTGAAAAACAGGCTTTCAAACAGCTTATGTCTGTTATATATAGTAGAAGATACATGTTATTTTTCAGTTTATAGGCAGGGAATGCATACAACATTGGTAGCATGATAATGGCATACATTAGTGTCATTTTCTCAGGTGGTTTGCACATCTTGCCCTAATTATTGAAGCCTAAAATTAGTGAAATAAAAGTGAAAATGAAATGCAACTGTAATGACCTCAGAGGCGTAATGTGAAAATCTGAGATTTGGAAGTTAAATCAGACAAAGCAGAGTATAACATGAGTTTTGGTCAAAATTTTACTAGTCACTGATGTGCTTTGACTTATTTAAACCAATAGAAATAGTTTTGTCATGGATCATAACGATCAGTAAAGGCTGTTTGCTCTTGCTGATGGTGACTGAAATCAGTGTGTTAACAAATGTGAATTTTTCTACACAAGAAATACTTTTCTCTTTTTTGCTGTTTTAAAGAATTGACTTAGAGTTAATTTTACTTTCTGAACAGCATGTTTATTTAATGTGTTCGTACCTTTATTTCTTACAGCTGTCTATGATGTTGTGGAAGAGAAGCTGGAGAGCGAGCCTGACTTCCAGTACATCCCTGAGAAATCTCCACTTGATGGTGTCCATCAAGACGATAATGCTCTGAGGGAATCCATGATTCAACTAGCAGAGGGGCTTATCACTGGAACTGTTTTGGCTCAGTTTGATGTGAGTACTGTGTCACCTGTTTCTGTGTGCAAGTTCCAAGTCTTTTGGGATAATAATTATTTTAAGAAGAGCAGATTTCAGTTAAAATTCAGTAAAGTCAGCATCTGTTACAAAAATAATTTTTACATTCTCCAAAGAAAAAGAACAAAAAACCCCAAATCTCATCCTGTATTGTATGTGCAGACTTACGGCACAGAATAATCCCTATACTTGTTTTTAGTGTTGTTTGTTGTAAGTAGCTTTGATTACTTACAGCTTTTTGTGGCTATCAGGTACCTATGCTAATAAAATACTTTGACAGAGACGAAGACTGAAAAATGTATACCAAATACATGTTCTGCACTCAGACCTTCATTTTCTATCTAAATTAGTATAGAAACGGAATGACAGATGAGCTGTTGATATTTTATGGACAACTTCAGTAAGGGAAGGTAAAATTACTAATGGGAAAAAAAACATACCCAAACCCTTAATCCTAAGAGTGTCAACCCTAATCTTAAGGGCTAATGTAACAATGTTTCTTATAAATAGTTCATTTTTTTAATGACAGATTTCAAAAGAAAAGTGTACTTCCTGTGAGGTCCTAAGCTGCTGATAGCTATAGTCTTTTCTTTAGCACTAACTTGTGCCTTGATGACGTTCCATCTTTACTGCATGAGATCAAGTGACTTAAAGCACGAAGCGGTGTGAATTCTGTCAATTCCTCACCAAATGGAGACCTAGCGTTATGTGTTACAACATATAAAATATATTTATCTACTACTCTTTAAGGACTCTGATAAAATTTACTTTTATATAAAGAAGAGATTTCCTCAAAGTGATTTAAAATGCCTCCTTAACCATACATTCTCTATCTCTCACACAAGTTAAAAAGTTTTCATAGTGCTTTTTATTTAGCCTGTATCATTTCACTGATGCTATTTGCAGTACAATGGTTGTGGCAGTGCATGGCAAAGGGTAGGAGGGTAGGAACCTCTCAAAGGAGATTTTATGCAGGAAAAGCACAAAGTAGGCCAGGATTTGCTCCACAGTTATTGAAATACGGAAGATATCTGGGAGGGTTGGAAGTGAAACAACTGCAGTAGAGGTAGGTGCCTCTACACAACACAGTTTGCTTGCCCCAAATCACTGTGTGGAATGTCAGGATCAGTCAATTCCCTTACCCAGTTTATACAATACAGAGTTTTCTCTGTATCAGTGTTTTTATGGAAGCTTGAAATTTAATACTCAGTTTGTCTTTAAACAAATTTTGACGACATCTTGATTATTTGAAGTAATGCCACAGCGTAACTAAATACGTAGTGCATTCTTTTGAAAAGTATTTCCATGTGTATTGGAGCTACCATTGCTCAGTAGTTATGTTCTAAAGAGGATCTCTAGGCAAATAATGTACTAATGGATGTTTTGCATCTATTATAGTCTGACCATCGGTTTTGTCTTTTAGCAATTGTATAGGAAAAAGCCTGGAATGACAATGTCTTGTGCCAGATTACCTCAAAATATTTCCAAAAATAGATACAGAGACATTTCGCCTTGTAAGTATGTGTATTTGTATATGTGTTCTACAAGTATTTTACTCTGGTTAGTAAATAAGTAACCTATTTCTAACACTTTTTTCAGATGATGCTACACGGGTTATTTTAAAAAGTAATGAAGATTACATCAATGCAAATTATATAAATGTGAGTAGTACTTTTAAAAAGAGCTTCTGACATTATTTTTCCTTTTTTTCAATGGAGAAATTGATTACAAAACCCAGACGTTCTCATAAATCTAGTTCAGACTAGACTGGCTGATAAACCTAAATTTCAAACGGTTTGAAAGTTACTGTAGATATACTAATTTGCATTTGGCAGATGTTTTATAAATGAAACCAAGAAAAGAGAACACTAAGAGAAGCTAGCCCTCTACCAGAAAAATTCATTCATCTTTTCTGATTACTAATGTGGCAGTATGGCAGTAGAGTGCAACATCAGTATTGTTCAACTTCAGTGAAGTTTAATCTAGCAGCTCTTTCTTTTTTCTCTGTGCCACACACACACCCCCACCCCCCCCCAACCCCGCCCACCGCCCCAACCACCCAACATACCTTCTCTTCTC
>WUAM01000431.1:64790983-64810454 GCA_024336885.1 Actenoides hombroni | reverse complement strand
CCCCCCCCACCCCCAATAGCAGCAAAGTTACAACTATTTCCTTTTACTTTCAGAAAAAAAACAGATAAAAGTAAATTCCAAGATCAGTATTTTAAAAGCTAGTGTTAGAAATCCACAGAGCATGAAATGTTTGCACCTGAATTATTTGCCAACTGCTCTATCATTTCTTTTTTCTACCATCATTAATCTTGATGATGGCAAGTGGGAAGTTGGCAGTTAATATGTGATTCTTTGTAATAATTTCACATGTGAAACACTTTGAAGAATTAATCTGTGCCAATCCTTATTACTAACTTACAATACACAGAATTAATATAGTTAATGTTATTTTAATGTATCAGCTACTAAATGCTAAACGTCTGATGCCTGACTTACATTTCCCGTAAGAATGAAAATAATGACTTTGTCCTCTCTTAGATGGAAATCCCTTCTTCCACAATAATAAACCAGTACATTGCTTGTCAAGGTCCATTACCGAACACTTGTCCTGATTTTTGGCAGATGACTTGGGAACAAGGCTCATCTATGGTTGTAATGTTAACGACTCAAGTTGAACGAGGCAGAGTAAGTAAAAGATTTCCTTAAACACTACTTACATAAACTTCTAAAAAAATCTGTTGGTGATTAGCCTTTAAAGAACTAGAGGAACATACTATTAGGACATATCATGTGACAAGGGGTAATGATTTTAAACTAAAAGAGGGTAGATTTATTCTAGATGTAAGGAAGAAATATTTTATGGTAAGGGTGGTGAGACACTGGAACAAGTTGCCCAGAGAGGTAGTAGATGCCTCATCCCTGGATACATTCAGGGCCAGGTTGGATGGGGTTCTGAGCAACCTCCTTTAGTTGAGGAGGATGACCCTGCTCCTTGCAAGGAGTTTTGGACTAGATGACTTTTAATCCAACCCAAACTACTCTATGATTCTGTGACTTTTTTCCTAAGGGCAGTACATTCCTAATACTGTTGCAACGATGACATACATTTTAAACCTTCTGATATTGTTAGCATAGCTAATACTTAAACCTTGTTCAGTTTGGAAATATACTGAAATCTTCACATATTTCTTAAAATGTTTTAGGCTTCTTTGTTTGATTCTTTATTGTTAAGTAGAAAGCAACTAGAATTTACCTTCATGATTTTTTTCCTCTAAATTTTGAATGAAGGAACTCGAGGAAGTTTCATGAGTTTCTGTAGCTTGCTACTTTGGTATGTAGAGAGGTTATGTTATTTTGGTTTTTTTAAGGTAGCTTAACACAACTTTGTATTGTTAAGATCCCATGCCTGTATGGCTGTCTTTAAAAGAATCCTTGATAAGTTTGAAATCTAAACTTTTTAATAAAAATTTCCTCTGTGGCTATAAACATTTTTTTAATTGTGTGGAAGAATCATTGTCCTTGAAGTCATTTCCATACAAAAATGTGTAAAAATGGAGTACTAGTAATAAAGTACTTAGAGTCATAAATGGTGCTGTAAAAGGCCTCAGGTGTATTTTGTGGTTGGTTTGGGTTTGGTTTTGGTTTTCAAGCTATAGTTTCCTCTTAATAGCTTTGCTTGTTATGGAACTTTGTCCGTTGGGGACAGGCAAAGCAATCAAATCTGGTCATACACACAGTGTAATTCCAGAATTATTGAGTTTATAGTCTGCATCATTCACAGTAGCACTGGCTAGTTGAATATGTGGACAGAAATGACAGTCTGGAATAGTAGTTTGGTGGAATTTCTCCACATTTAGGATTCCTTTTGAAGATGGATTTTATACTAGGTTGTGGGTGTTCTGATCAACTCAGACTAGTTCTACTATCTATATATATTTTCATGTTTTAATAACCATATATTTGCTGGGAGGTCAGGCCTCTAAATATAATTAAAATAATTGAAGGGGAGTTGCAGAATTTTTAAGCCCTTTTTCAGTGACTCAGTGTTAGCATAATGCTGCCTGCACCTGAATAAACACGATGAGAGGGAATTTCAGTACAAGTGCCCTTTTAATTTGAGTTTTCTTTGCAGATCTGCTAAGAACAGACTTGCAATAGCAGTTCTCTGAGGTTCCCCCACCCTTTCAATAATGTTATTTGTGGAGTTCTTTGGAGAGCTGCTTAATAATGAAATAAAAGGACTTATCTGTCTTATACCCATAGGCAGACTCCCTGCTCTAAAGCTGATCATGAGGCTACTGACATCACTATCCCACTGCATGCCGGGATGTCTCAGTGGAGCAGGAAGTCTGCAAATCTGGCTGCTCTTAAAGAATCGCCAGGTGGGTTGGAAAAACAAAAGTACACTTGAGCTGAAATGACCTCTGTAACTAGGTGTTTAAGCAATATATCTGAAAATCGTAGTGTTTGAAGTTTTCATTTGCATTGACTTCATCAAGAGTCTTTCAAGTCCACCATCTGCATCCCCCTTAATTTCTGCACTAGTTTAGCAACCTTTTTGCTGCTTATCACCTTCCCCCCCCCCCCCCCAACTTGCTCTTTTCCCATGTAAATGTACTTTGAGAATATGAGATTAGGATTTTGGAGGTCAGAAATGCTTAGAAAGCAGCATATTTGTCACTCCAGTGTTAAGATGGAATATTTATAGATATACTTTTTAAAAAAATTGAAATGAAAGTTAAAGACATCCATCTTCAGTTAAACTAACCTCAAGAGCTAGTGTATGTGTCCTCTTGAAATGAGAACCAGGAAATCTCTGTGATACCTTATATTATAAACAATATTTAGGTAACACAGTCTGTTTGGTAAGTAAATTTAACAGTGATTGCAAAATTATCTAAGTAGTCGTTAATGAACAAAGGTATAAGGAACTAGAAAGAATAGAAGTAATACTCTGAATTTAAACACAGACATCTTTAAAAATGTGTTGACCTTAGGTTAAATGCCACCAGTACTGGCCAGAGCCATCAGGAAGCTCATCATACGGGAATTTCCAGATTACCTGCCACTCAGAAGAAGGAAATCCTGCGTATGTCTTTCGAGAAATGACGTTGACTAATCTGGAGGTAAAATCATAATATATATTTTTAAGTATTATTTTGTGGGATCCTCACAGACTAGCTAAAACTTACTGAATCAGACTCTTTTCAACTTGGTGACATATCCACATGAGTAAGAGTGTTTATTTCTAGAAGTCCTTATAAAACCACTCATATTGCCTGGTATAAATTCTGCTCTTAGAATGATAATAAGCCTTTCACTAGCACATATCACAGGTTCAGTTTCCATAATCATATTAATTGGTTTTAATTACATAAAAGATGTATTATTTGTCTTAAAAGTCTTTATGGGTATCTTTCATGCCCTGGCCAAAGAAAAAGAGTAATTAAAAAAGTTGAAAAACTTATTACTCCCTTGATGTTTTCAAAACATGAGACACTAGAGATATTTCATTACTGCAGCTAAAAACCTGTCTTTGGAGAGGCAAACAGTTCTTAATGATTCCGTCTTCGAGTATATGTGTGAGTAGATCGAAGAAAAATCCTTCTGAGAGAAAGGCAAAATTGGGATTGGTGACTACATGTAAATGAGGACCTCCTTGGACATGCATTGCATGTTTTTCAGGGCGTGTGTAGTTTTCAGAGCTTCCCCAGCCAGCATTTCAATCTCAGTAATGTTTGGGAATGAGTATCTGGAATTTAGTTCATGTACTCATTCCTCACTGCTTGGGTTACCAGATGAGATGCCAGTTTTGTAGAGCTGCCTTTTAGTCAATTTGCAGTTAAAATTCCTTCTCTGTGTCCTGTTGAGATAATTGCTCCTTTGTTATCAGCAGTGAAACCTCTGTAAATGATTCCATGCCTAATGGTTATTTAAAGTGAGGTAAATTTTGTTCTTTGAAATGCTGCTTTTACACTGACTGGATAGCTTGTCCCTTCCATTAACCAGAGACAGGTTATGTTTGTGATGTTAGAGCAAGGGGCAGGAGGGGATGGAAAGCAAAGTCTTTCTGCATCTCATGTATAATACACTGGATAAAATTAAGAGGTGCAGATGAAGTCGAAACAATGCTGCTGTTCCTGCAGGGTCTGAAGGAAAGCTTTTATGTCTGAAAATCCTGCCTCTCCTCTCCCTACCCCAGTTCTGTCATTTGGTCTGGTAGGATAGCACCTCTTTCTGATAAATTTGTTTTACTAAAAGTTTGACCACCTTCTTGTACATCTAGTGTTGAGATGGATCACTGGCATCCTGGAACTGCTTTGCTATTACATGGTGGTTAATTTTTTTAACCTGGTGAAGACACAAACATTTGCAGATTGCCTTTTTTGTTTTTTAAGAATTGTAAAATCCAGGATGAGCAATCATTTAACACGAATAAAGTGCTGCTAGTTGCCTGAAGCCATTTTTATTACAAGTTGCCAAAAATACACCATTGATTTTGTTGTTATTTTTTGGAGGTTTTGGTTTGTTGGGTTTTTTTTATGGGATGTGTATTACCTGTGAATAAACTTCATCTTTCTGATTAGAAAGAAGAAAGCCGCCAACTAACCCAAATCCAGTATATAGCATGGCCTGATCATGGGGTTCCTGATGATTCCAGTGATTTCCTAGATTTTGTGTGTCTTGTGCGAAAGAAGAGGGCTGGAAGAGAAGAACCAGTTGTTGTTCATTGCAGGTATCCAATTTTTTTCCGACTTCATTAAATCCAAATTGAACTTATTTATTACCAAATAGCTTTTCTGTACTTTAGTGCTGAAATAAAAATTTGATTTTATCTGCTTTGGGGATGACAGGAGATTGCAACATTAAAATGAAACAGTTTAAATTGTAATCATGTTTCAGTGAGTAAAATTTTGAGTATCTACATGCGTTGATCTCTGTAGGGATTTTGTTTGGTTTCTTTACAATGTAAATGCTTGTGCTAACAGTTTATAGTAATTCAGGGAAATGGCAAAAGATACCTAGTCACCATAAGGAAAAGGTTCCTATAGTCTACAAAACTCCAGAAGAGCTTTGTAATTAATCCATAGCAGAATACATGAGTGGTATATGCAGTGATCAAATAAGGAATTACCTAACCTACAACTAAATTAGACATTTATTGAAGAAGATGAATGAAAAATGTGTTATCTTTTTACCACTTTGTGTATCAGCAGTTATATTTAATTGCTTTAACTTCTGCTTTATGTTGGTCAGAGTGAATCTTATTTATTAGGGACTGGTACCAGAATGCCACTGTTTTAAATGATACTGTTCTTCAACTTCCATTATTGATACACTTTTGATTGATAGTGTTGTGAAAATATCAGCCAAATACAACTTCTACAGTACAAAGTGTGCGAGTCTGCAGAGACAGCAGAACAACAACTCTGGAGAGTATGAACAGTTTTGTTCATCTCAATGAGCCACCAATTCAGTTCCATGCTGAAAATTTCCATACCAATATTTACAACTGTTTTACATTTCACATGAGAAGAGAGAGGAAATGGCACGGTTCAGTATAATTTACTTAATTGGCCTAACGTGGTGGCTGTTGGGAATAACCAGATTCCACCGGTGAGTCAAGCTGAAGGATCCCAGGAGCTCCTCCACGTATTGCGTGTGCACTCTTTTTAATGTCTGTTCAGTACAATAGGACAAGGCATTAGTGCAACAAAATGGTGAAACTTGTTTTCAGAACTAAGCCACAAGCTTCAGTGTGGGGAATCCAGTCGGCTAGTAGAGCAGGCTCTGCTTTTGTACAATAGTAGTTTTAAAACAAAACCAAAATTCAGAGATACTGTAAAGCAATAGAAACCTTAAGAAATTGGAAACGTTATTATGTTGAACTACTTCAACCACTAGTTTACAAGCTTGTGTTCTTGTGTTTGTTTTTATTTTTTCAAGTCTCCTACGAGTTTAGTCAAATAGCTCCTAATTCTTCTTCCAGCTGAGGTGGTGAGCCACCCATCATGTTCATGTCCTTAGTGATTTTCAGGTCCTGTCTCAGTGTTCCCCTCTATCAGCCAGTGATATCTTTTTGCTAGCTGAAGAGTCCTATCCTACCTGATATTTATCATATGGAAACTATCATACTTTTCATCATTGTTGTTGCCCTTCTCTGAATCTTTCGAAGTTCTAAAATGAGTCACTAGGTTCTTAGACAGATACTGTTCCTGTTTGGATTTGATAAAGCATTCTGCATGTACATTCTATACATACATATTCTAGAAATATAAAAAGCTGTTGAATAATGTTATATAACTAGCACATTTGCATTTTGTCATAAAATTCTCATGACACTGATGAAATACATAGTAGCTTTAATGCCACCTTCTGGGCAAAGATTTAAGGTAGTAATTTGGCCAGACTTAATTTGAAGTCACGCTTCAAAATCAGAACAAATTAGTTTCAAACTTTGGAATATTTATATTAACTAATTCAGAAGTCATGTAGGTATGGTGCTTAGGGACATGGTTTAGCACTGAACATGTAGAGAAGGGTTAATGATTGGACTCGATGATCTAGAAGGTCTTTTCCTGCCTTGATAGTTCTATGATTCTGTAAAAATTATTTCATGTATTTACTGAAATACTAGTTGTATGAATTGAGATAATGCTGGCATTTGAAAATAGGGATTTGGTCCTGTACTCAAATATGGAGAAACAGCATTTTTCACAAGTACAATACAGTTTTCTTGAATATGAAAAATGTGAATTGGAAACTGATCATCAATTTCAAGGTTAAATAATCAGTCTTTCATGATTGCTACTTGTGGAAAAGTGTATGTGTATGTATAACATTGCAGATAAATCTTTAGATTTGTTTTATTTTTAAGCTAAAGATTCATGTAAGCTCTCTTAACAGTTTTCCCGTTCCGGGATGTATGCTACAGTTCTTTCTTGTTGGGAAAAGGAGTTGCTATTGTGTATTCATTTTCAATCTGCACAAGTTAGATCTTTCTTGTACTTTTAATACTAAGAAAGTTATCATTATTGACATCCTCCAAAGGTTTCTAGTAGTTGTTCTATGCCTTACTCTGAAATACGAAGGTATGGATCACTTGAAGAACATAAACATGGTTTTATCACATCAGCCTACCATTCCAGTAATAATCGAATTGACACAAATTGTGAATCAATGATAATAATAATCAAAATGACACCAATTGTATCTCTGTGTCTTGTTATTGTCTAGGTTTTAGTATGGTTTCTGATATGATGTGAATAGATACCTGTTTGTAAATTCTGCTCAAGCGACCGGCTGGGTTAGGACAGTCCTCCTTCAAAGGACAGGTGATTCCACACTGATTGGGTTTTGCTCTCTTTAGGCAGGATGGAGGCTTCCAGTGACACAGGCTGGCTAAGCCCTGCCTTAGTAGTGTGGGAATCGTAATGATAAGTCATAGGAATCCTTGAGAAAGAAGGTCATTAACAATATTCCAAACACTTTGTTTCATTTTTCATTTGAGTTTTTTGTTTTGGGTTTTCTTTTTTTAGTGCCGGGATTGGAAGAACAGGAGTTCTTATCACTATGGAGACAGCTATGTGTCTCATTGAGTGCAATCAGCCTGTTTATCCGTTAGATATTGTAAGAACCATGAGAGATCAAAGAGCCATGATGATCCAAACACCTGTGAGTATCATCCTGTTCTGTTGCAGAAGAATGATTTCCTATTATCTAGCCACATCATTAGGTGGACTTTTAATATACTTACTGTAGAGCATATTGAAAAGAGGTCACCTTTACCCAGTGTAGCTGCAGCCTTGGCTCCAGGCAGAAATAAATTCCTAAGGCTGTTGGAAAGGAGCAATTCTTCAAATTTCTACAAAGATGACTTGAAAAAAGCAGCAGCCATTTCAGGGATACCTGGTGATTAATATCAAAAAGGGTCAGTTTTCAGTGGTGTAAAAATTACTCAGTGGAGAGAGCAGGAGCCTAATTCCAGAAGTTAAGAATGGGAGTACTATAAAAGGTAAACACAGAAAGATCCAAAACAAGCAAGAAAAACATGCAGTGATGCAACACAGTGATTTTATGTTGCCTTAGAATGAAAACAAGCCCTGTCATGACTGTGAGAGGGAAATAATCAGAGAAATTAACAGTTTTAAAAATCAGTGTAATTAAATCTAGTGTGAGACATATCAAAGAAGTTTTAAGTGTATTTAGTCTAAAAAAAAAAAGGTAATTTGCTACCATGATTTTTTTGGTGCCCTCTTCACATTTGATGCATCTGAAGATGCTGGAATTTTTCCTAGATTGATAATGTTTGGGTTTTGGGTTGTTTTTTTTTTTAGGTAATTGTGGTGTTGCTTTCATGTATTATATTTCAGAATTGTAAAAGTTTTAGAACAGAATTAGAAGCTCTTTGTTTATCAGTCAGGTGTTGCATATCTGAGAGCAGTGTGTGTTCACTTTTGTAGAAAATACCTAAAAAGAGTCAAAGGACTGAGTTGTGTTGTCTTTCAAAAAACAAAACACGACAACAAACCAACAAAACAAAAATACTGGCTTGGACTCTTTGTTATTCCAAGCTTTGATCACCTCCAGTTTTGGAGGTTTGGGGTTTTTTTAATCGGTAATCAGCTGTGTAGTTTTACTGCTATTATGTAGCATTTAAAGAGAAAGTATTTTGAAGAAGAGGAGGCACTAGATCCAGTATCAAATCTTTCCCACAATTACCTGAGGGTAGTTGCTCACTGAAGTAATTCTAACAGCTGCTGCTGTTCCTCTGATCACATTTGAATAAACATTTTGTGTTCTTCAGAGGGTATCCGGGCTGACAAAAAGTTTATGTGGGCTTCCATTTCTAGGTCATCTGTCGTTCAAAGCTGCTGTCCAATATTCATGTTCCAATAAAAAAAGGCTGTACTGTTCAGCTGGCAAAGGCAAGGATGAGAGAAGATGATGATATATAAAAAAATAATATGGGGTAGATCTTGCTGCTTGTGATGATTTTACAGTATGAACAACCTATCTCTCTAGCATAAATATTGAGGAAGAAAGTTTTATTACTAAGGGTAGGAGGTTCAGTGGTAAGGGTTTTAAATACATTTTTTCATGGCACGTGCAAAGTATCTTTTGGTCGTCTCATTTTTCTTAGAGAAAACAGAATTTTCAAGCTTCAGTGAAAGGCAGGTGTTTGTTGCATCAGAGAGAGAAGAGATAATAAAAAACTTGAAGTAATGGGTTTTGTTGAAGATTTCAGAAACATTGGCTATTATGATTTTGCCTTTGGCCCTCAATTCCTTATTTTGTATATCCTGAAAGATTCAGTCAGTGCCCACAAGATGGCCCTATGCTCGTGTGTCTGCTGCGGCTGCTGCATGAGGAGAGTTCGGGATCTCCTTCAGGGAGCACTGGAGGCAAAATAACTATATTTACACAAATAAGTGTAAAATGATCTATTTTTATGTACTTGCAGCAATACAGTAAATAATGACTCCACTACTAAATCTGTTAGTATGCTCATTTAAGATGTGCCATCGCAAATGGCTGCACAGAGGGGGCTGTTGCACAACACTGAGAAGGCAAGCATGCTGCCTTTCTGACCAGTCTGTACCCCGGTGTGCACTATTCAGTGTTAGTTGTGGTGCTTTACAAAATACTCATTTTACTCATTTCATTTTCTTCAGATTCTAATTTGATTACTGTTGGGGTTTTTAAAAATTACTTGTTTTTAAAAAAAATATATTAGTGGCCTCTATGTATGCAGGTGCTAGACTTGAATACGTTGTAGAGCTAGACATTATATAATGTTAAGAAGCTAGAGTTCCAGCTTTTTAAAACATGAAACAAATGTCTTTGTTATCACATTTGGAGAGGGAAGTGCCAGTAACGTGCCAAAATCAACGTAAGTACGAAAGTGCTTTGAAACTGTAGCTTCTAAATCCATGGGCATGAAAACCTCAGGTTAGTGAAACTTCAGCAATGAAAGGAAGACCAGAAAGTTACTGAGTAGGTGATGTTGTACTAATAGTACTGGTTTTGTGGTTATGACTTTTGGTGACTATTTCCAAGTGCCATTTGTCTCATTCTCCTATTGAAAAACAAGACGTTCTAAGAAAAAGTTCCTTTCGTTTTGTGTTTCCTAAACTAACTTTGGAGCACAGTTCTTGGCCTGTCCAGAGAATGGGATGGGGAAATGTTAGAGGCCTTTTTTGCTTCCAAATGACATGATTCGATTATGTTTCTTTTCAATTTACTGAATCTACTTTCCTTTTCAGAGTCAATACCGATTTGTATGTGAAGCTATTTTGAAGGTGTATGAAGAAGGATTTATTAAACCTTTACAAGCATCACTGCATAAGTAAAGAGCAAAAAAACCTAGGATATCAATGGAGGAACCCTGTCCTCTACAATGAACTGGCAGCATTCTTTGTGCCATAATACTGCTTGCAGGAAACGATAGTGAAGTACAGCAAAGAATTGACAAAGGACTTTGAAAACTTCAGCACTGTTGCACTTTATGTTGAAACAAAATCAGTCTCTGAAACTCTTCTAACCTTCATCTGTTTGAAGACTTTATTTTCGTGCTTTGCTCCGAACAAACCATGAACTGAAAGAACTAATTGTGTTCAGGGTAATCTACGATATTTCATTGTAGTGCCATATACTGCGCTTCTGGTTGAATTGCTACAAACAAGGCTTGGAATTATTTCACTCTGTTTTACACCCATGTCTCTTAAAATGAAAAACAAATGAAAAAAATACAATAAGCCATGGTCTTTTTCCAGTGCTAGGTTTATTTACTATGTACAGACTCTCACTGTTTTGTTTTTTACAACATTAGCAATATTGCCAATATTAGATAGATACACACTGCCTACTGATGCAGCACACTTTGTCCTACACTCTTACTAGAGACCAGCTGGTTGCTAGAAAAGAAGCTGGCGTCTGTGTTAACCCAGCAGTAGCTGCATAATGCCCACTTACCAGCATCTTGTACAAAATAGTAACAATAAACATAAAAAAAAAAAGAAATAAAATAATTAAAAAAAAAAAAAAAAAGGAAAAAATAAACAGCATTTCTTTGGCACAGCTTGTGTGTCATACACTGGTGTATTCTGATTCGTGTGACTTAAGATTACGTGATGGGAACTAGTGCATGCATTGTGTCTTAACCCCTTAAGTGCCTTCAGACTTACAGCGTACATCCAGTGAAAGGCACTCATGATTCTGTGGGGGTGGTATTGTCCTGTCATATTTATCTTAATGGGTTCAGATTTCTAAAGCGGCCCTTGGTGCTTGGAATGTGTTACCACAAGGGGTCATGGAAATACCGTTCCCTCTTTCCTTATACGAGGACTTGCGCGCTACGTTCAGTAGCAAAAGCACCTCTGCCAACTTAATAATGAGCATTGTATGCTGCTGTGTATAATTATGTGAAAAATCTGACACATTCCTTTATTCCTTCCAACTAGTAACTTACTAGCAGCTTACTATGAAATGCTGGTAGGTGATTAGAAGCTGATACTTCGTTTTATCCTTTTATTGAGAATAGCTGTCTTACTCGATTAGAACATAACTCTTTAATAGCACTGATAATTGAGTTGAACTTGCAATCAGATGTGATTTAATTCCATTTTCTGCTAACCAATTACTTTTTAAGTCCTCATAGTTGATTTCAAGCCATGTTCGTACAGGTCTGCCTTTTTTTTTTTTTTAATTGGTGGGGGGGAGAAGAGAGGAGAACACTATGAAGTTGTCCCAGAACTTTTATTTTAATTCCTTAATGACCCCAGTCACCTTCTGTTGTGCTTGTGCAAAATTGTTCCAGTTGGTATGGGTTGCTTCTTATTTAAGTAGATAGAAGTTTTGTAAGAAATGTCTCTGATACAGTATCTGAGCTCATTCTAAAGATACATAAATGTCCCAGGTTTTAAATATTTTTCCAATATAGGTGAAACCAAGTCAGAAGCAAGGTATCCAGTATAATATACTATAAGACAAACATCAGTCACTTCTTTGACTGCCCTGTGACCGGATAACTTTTTGCCCTCTATTTAAAAGTTTAATTTATTGTATTGGTTTCCTGAAAACATTTATCCAGTAAATTTTGTTGTAAGCTATATGGAGCATAGAATTAAAATGGAAAGTTCTACGCTAAATAATTTTTAACTATTGAAGAATTATATTATATAATATACTGTGTTCTATGGACATTTGAAAGAGATCAACTATGAACTATTAAGTGAAAAGGGATTCAGGCAAAGCAAAATCCTGGCTTATGACTTAGTAATAAAGCATGAATCACAATGCCAAATGGAAGATAGAGTTTTAAATATTTTTAGAAAGCAAAATAATATTAGGTGGCCTGTGGCCCTGTTACTTATATTTCTAGATTTGATGCTTAAATCAAGATTATCCCTTAGTGAAATATGAATCTTACAAGAATCTCTGGATCTGGTAGCTTTAATCTCCGTTTTATTTTAAGCCATTTACAACAAAAGAAAATTCTTATTTAGGAAAGTACAAGCTTTAACTTCCATGTCACAAGATTATTAGCTGAGATGCTGGCTAGTTGGAAGGTTATTTTAAACTGAGCACTTAAAATAGTTGATCCATTATATTGAAATAAATTTTCTTTGTAGTCAAGTTGTAAATGAAAATAGCATTTGCCCTTTTTTTCCTGACAGAAATCAGAAATGGAGTTTATAGCAACATTATATAGTGTTGGTATGTCACATATTTAAATATTCTTATGGAGAGTTGCCAAAGCAGTTTGAAAGACCCATTTATACCACAATTAAGTGTGGGATGTTTATTGGTCGTCTGTTTTGATGACAAACACAAGCAGGAATAACAGGTCTCTTCAGAATCTTCCTCTGTGCCGATTTAAGCTGGTTTGTTTCCTATTGACTCATTGCACTGGAGGGGCGAGGAAAATGGAAGCAAAGTAATTGTTCTTAGATAATTGGCCATCAGTTACTCAGTGGCTTTTTGGCTTCTCTGAAGCCAGGACAGTTGTAACCAAAAACTGATTGGGAAAAAGAATAGCACTGAGGCCTTTCTGCACCACAAAGCATTTGTTCAAATGTTTCTACCTATTGTGGTATAAATGGCCTTTAAAATATTTTTATATGGCCAAAAATAGCAAAACTGCTAAATATTTTACTTTGGGTTATGAAGAGCTGTATCATCCTTCAGAGTTTTTTAAAGAAGTTTTTGTATGTTTCATGCTGTACAAAACATGAATGTATCTTTCAGACATAATGGCTTATAGACCTATACATGATTGGTGTTATGACTGTTGGATTTTATGAATAATTATTTTCATACCATTTGGTTAGGAAAAATGTTGGGTGGGTGTGGGAAAGAGTATGTTTGTAACACTTCCATGATACAAATCCAGTTAAAAAAAGAAAAAAAAAATGTAAATAAGAGCAATATTATGACAATTTTGTGCCAATGTATAATGTTAAGACTTCTGTTTTCCTTTTAGGTTCTGATTGAAAACTACCACTACCATCTCTTGTTTAAAGTGGATTTGAAGGGTTTTTTTAGGAGAAAGACATGGGGCTCTAGTGGGGGCTTTGACTGTTTTGGGGGCATTTTTTTGGTTTTTTGCTAAATATGAAATAAAATGCAGGTATTGTGTAATAAACTACCTGCAGATTGTCAGCCAATCCACTTGGAGAAATAACTGCTTTAGATATAGCGGATAACTGAGAGCTGAAGAATTTGTTTATCCTGAATTGGAAAGGATTTGGTATTTTAAAGAACTTGTAAGTCTTAGGCAGTAAAATACTTTTATGCATTTTATTTTTATATATTTTCTTACAATTATGAAAAATAGAATGTTTTTTTTCCCCTCACTATATTCAATGCTAGCTGATGTTTCTTCCACTTTTCTCTGTTAAATTTTGAAAGCTTATGTCCCATGTAGATAAAGCAATAACACTTCTTCTAAAATATCTGATTACAGTCTGGCACACCATCTATTAGAGAAAGGGTGAGAAAGCAGTTTGGAGATTAAGGAACATGAGGAGTTTGTTATGGAGCCAGTGTAGCCGGCAACTTTCCGTGGAGACCTTCCAAAAAGCTTCGTGGTACCCGTGGAAGGGCCAGAATGCAGCAGACCTGCTGCAGTTGCACTGCCCAGGGAGATGGGAAGTAGAGGAGGTCTGGCATAGAGACACTGGAGCTCCAGGTATGCTGTGGAGCTGAATTGTGTGATATTTTTATGCTTCTGCAGTGTGTATGCAGGTGTGTGGGTGATGTTTGATGGCTCAGGGAATTAGCATGAGCATGAAAAAACTCTACAGATCCACCAATTTCCAAGCAAAAGTAGGCTGTCCAATACATACGCTGTAGTTTTGACTGCAGAGCAGTCAATCTGTCCTTGTGCAGGCAATGTTCATGACCCTCAGCCCTGAGGATAAAGGGAGGGATTAGATCCAAATTAAAAGTTCACATATTTGGACTTCCACAAAGTACAGGAATGGCACCCTCTGATGTCAGGTGTAGCCTTTTTGTAGCTCACATCTCAGGTTCCCACCTGGCTGGGTGTATTTGCTAATGTAAGTACCCACCTTTTGTCTTGAGCTCTTTTCCATTGCTACTTTTAGTGCTACGATCGAATATCAAAATCTCGTAAAAACATATTCATTGGTTAGATGTGGATCTTGCATGAAGTTGCAGGGATTATAATTAGTGGTGATTGGGAAGCTGTTACAAGGGGAAAATGGTTGGCTTGTTTCAGTGTAATTATTCTGTCCAGTCTGTTATCCCACTGCACTTAGAAATTGAAACTGATTTTTTGTTTGTTTAGCAGTCTGAAAAGGAGGCCAGTTTGTTATCACTGGATTTTTACCTCTGTGCTGGCTACTACCACAAGTGTGCATCTTTCCAGGTCATAGGGCTTCTCCAGCTACAAGTTTTTAAGTGGTGCATAAGCTGTGAGCTCTGACACGTTTTGGTCATTGACAACTCAGTGCTTACAATTGGAGATAAATCACTTCATTTTAAAATGCTGAAATTTTCGATTTAAATTTGAATTTTGATTTCTTCATACCAGTAACCTCGTTTTAAAAAAACAAACAAACCAAACACACACACACACAAAAAAAAAAGCCACTAAAATACTTATCATTCTATTCTGCTATAGCATCAGCTGTGGTTTCACGGACTGGCTGACAGTTTGTTGGTTGTGTTATTTCGTATTTAGCAAGCTTACACCTTTTGAAAGGTAATTTATTTCTTTTTCAAAGTGTTTCGATGTTTGAATAGTAGCACTTTATCTCATGCTTACTACTGACTGAACTATTGGACAAAATAAATTGGGTTTGGAGAGAGATGCTTAATGGGTTCCTGTACAGAGATGATTTGGATTTTGCCCTGGTACGAATGCCTTCTGTTATTCCAACCATTTCTGGTTTATTGTTCATGTGTTTCTGAAGGAATTTCAGAAAAAGGATATGAATAAGGTATTAATAATTCTGTCATCTCAATTTTTTTCTATCTTCAAAAGAACATAAAGCTTGCATTTTGGAAAAAAAAAAGAAAAAAGGTGCAAATAGAAACTACAGGGTACTTATATATATATCTCTGTGATCTCTCTCAGCTCGCTGCAGATTAGCTATGTTTACTGTAAATGTTTCTGCTATGCGTTATTTTTAACATTAGATCAATTACCTGGAAATCAGTATTTTTTTTTTACTTAACTTATTTGAATTTTGATAACTAAAGATAATGCACAACAAAGTTTAAAGAAGTTGTCACCCTTTTACTCCTAGGCCAGGGGCCTAAGGCATGAGTGAAAGGGTTAAACAGTTTACATTAAGCTGTTGTTTTTTCTTTAGAATATATCCACAAAGACTAGACTATAAACAATCCCGTGCAATTATCTCAGTACATTGAGGCACCACAGTAATAACCCATAATAATCTTAAGAGGAAAACTAAGGTAAGAAAACAAAGGTTTTGTTTTATCCAGTGTATCCAGATTTGTTTTCCGTTTGGTTTGGTTTGTTTACCAGTGATCCCATTTTTAAGCAGTCAATTTGTCAGGGCTGTTTGTGTAAGGTTTGGGTTTTTTTTTTTTTTCTGTAACAGGTGCTATACTATGTGTAAATACAAAGGGAAGAATATTATTTAGGTCATTATTAACAATCAGATGGTGGCAATATTTTCTGCTAGTTCCTCCTGGTAATTAATTTGCATTTCCAGCTATGGCTTTCAGTTGTCAGATTTCATCTCAGTTTCATACTGCTGAATGATGGACTGCACGTGTGAAGTAAATCATCTCGGAGTTGAATAGCTCTTTTGTTGTTTAGACTAACTCTTGTGTAATTTTATTAATGTTGGGAGAATGGGAAGCTTCTTCCCATATGTAGACTTTTTGCTTATAAATTTGTTTAAAAGCAGATGAAGGGGAGTTAAAAAAATAAACAACCTAAAAGCAACATCGTGGCTAAACAGCCAGGGTGGTTTATTGAAAATGATGGAAACTTGAAATGGGTCAACACTGGACAATGTGAAAATAAATTCAGCTTTTGTCACTGCAGCTACTGTATGCTTTAAAGGGCCTTATGTATTTGTCCTCGTTTTGATAAAATGAAATTTCTTGCCATTAAAATGATACACTAACTTCTACCGAAAACCAGCAGTTCCCAGGATAAATATGCTAATTAACATTTAACAAGTCTTGTTTTAGTCTTAAGTAAAATTTCATTCTATTATGTGAAAAAAATGCTGTTATGCATATTTTGTGGATATATTTAATTTCAGTTGACAAATAGTTGTCTAGGTACAGACTTGAAAATATATATATATAGTTTACTTGTGGATCTTAATTGTTTAATTGCAAAATAAAGATGTGCTTTAGTAATTTAAAGTTTTAATTTTTTTTGCGATTTTCTTGCTACTGTACACATGTACACATGGTTTTGCTGTGCTACTTTTATACACTTCCGATGCCAAATTATGTTCATCTTGTATTTTACTTTTTTATGTATGCCTGAAATACAGCCCTGTGGATTGAGCACTCGAAGAGGTTGCTAAATTATCAGGTGTGAGATTGCTTGGCTACAGAAGCAGCGTGACAGTATCTGCCAAAGCTGGTGGGGTTTTTTTTACCTGAAAATAGATACTGCATTTTTTGCTCTGATGGAGGAGTAATTATTTATCTTTTATACAGTGAGTGTTTTGGAGGCAGTGTTCAATAGAGATTTTAGTCTGGGCACAGAACTGAGGGCATGAGGAATACTAATGTGAAGAAGATGGAAGCTTGTAATGAAGTAGTTCCTGCCAAAAAGCGAAAGGATATTCAAAGCAGAAGTAAGAAAAGATGATGGAAGGACTTAAGAGGCAAGACAAAAGTCTCAGGAGAGATAAGTCTAAGGGAAGAGGAGACCCCTATGTTCTTAATTTGACTGATTAATGTAGGACTTGAAAGTGAGGACAAAGTGTTTGGATTTGAAGGACAAAAAGGTAAACTGGGAAAAATATTCAAGGAGACAAACAGAAGTAGGAAGAGATTTGTTTAAACAGCAGTAGGAAAACTGGATAGAAGACAATTTGCAGATACCACAGTTGCATGTACATACTATTCAACTGTATCCGAGTAGCAAATAGGAAGGAAGGAGTAGACTGGAATTACGTGAATAGTACCAAGAAGCTGATGTGAGGTAAGAAGAGTAAAAGTGAGAAAAAATGTCACTTGAAGCTACAGAAAGAAATCTGGTACTAACTGAATTCTCGGTGGCGGCAAGGGAGCTTGTGAGAGAGTGGAAAGATCAGTTTGAGGAAATAGCTGAAGATGGGCAGAACATTTAGGGACAACATCTAAGAATCAGGTAATTCTCCAAAACGCTTTGTCTAACAGGAAAACGTGAATTGGTGTAGTCTTAATGGCAATGAGACTACCATGTATGTGCAGAGATCTTCACTTAAAAGCTATGCATCCTTGTTATGCAGATGATCTGCATTGAGAATTCATCAGTTACCTGAAAACCCCCAAGATAAATTATTTTTTCCCCTTTATACATAATAAGATGTTGTATGTTTCCTTTGGGAACTTTATTGCAAACTCCCACATGTATTTCATGACAGACTACCGGGAGCAAGCATAGTCCCCTGCTCCTCTGGTAAAAAGTACCTAAAATTGCCTGGTTTGTGATTGATGTTCCCGAGTAAATCAGTCAGCAGGCACAAACCTGCCTCTCACCTTTCCCCTAAGATTGCCTTGCTGCTTCTGCTTATGGCAGGAGGATTGCTCTGTTGTCAACACGGGTGCTAAAATAACTGACTTTTAACATTAAAACCAGGCTGTTGCTTCGTCAGCGAATTCCCAAGATAACCCAATGCCTACAGGGCACCAGAGCTGATTCCCTAGCAGTGTCCTGACGTGTGTTTCGCGGTGCCAGCTCCTCTGCGTGGCAGGTGAGTGACCCGTTATCTCAGCCTGGGTTTCATAGCTGACTGTAGAAAATGTTCTGTTATTGGCAGCAAAAGTGGTCCCAGTAGCAAGCCAAAGTCTCTCTTTTCCCAGACTGTTAAGTGGGCTGGATTCCCAGTTATCCTGGGACACTGAAGGAGTCTGGAGCTTGTTTACCCAGAGCAGTGTCCCTGTTAGCTGGCAGTAGACTTTGCAAGCAGTGTTCCTATTGCCTGCTGTTTATGTTGGTTTTCCTGAGGTTTTCCATTTGGAGATCTCAAATATTCGCTTGAACACAAATATTTATGTACCCCCGAAACTACAGTGAAGGACAGCTGTTTGTAGTTGCCGTGGCTAATGCCAACGAGCGGGGCTTTCCCCCTGGGGTGAGAAAAAGGATAAAGCTCAGATCACTGGAACAAACTGCTTCCATTTTCAAAGGACGTTGGAATACCAGCTGCATACATCATCATATTTCGGTGTATAAATACTAAGTGTTAGTTCAGAGGTGATTCTGCTTCATTTAATATGGGGCTCCATTCATCCTTTCAGGAAGTGATTAAACAGATGATATTCTTCTAAACTTACTGGTTTAGGAGCACCTCTACCTCAGGCTTCTTGTCACTGCTGGCCAGTTGCGGCTGAACCGCAACGGGAAACTTCCCCTGCGGGTTACCACCAATTCCTCCAGTTTTGCGGAATCATTCGAAACCTCTCCCGCAAGCTCCCCGCACAGGGCCGCTTCCTGCGGGGGGGGGGGGGGGGTGTCCCCTCCCCTTCGGTTCCGTCCCCCCGCTCCGGTCTGGTCCCGTCCCCCTCCGCGGGCCGCACGTGGCCGCACCCCGCCCGTCCCCCCGTGCCCGTCCTCTGTGCGAAATCACCTGGCTCGAGGCGGGGGGCGCCCGGTCGCGACTGGGATCCACCCCCTTTAAAGGGGCAATGGCCTCATGGCGGAGAACGGCGCGCTTCTCATTCTCTGCCTGCTGCGTTCCTTCCCCGCCACCCTCCTCCTCCTCTTCGTCCTAGGCTTACTGGGAAGAGTCGTGGCGGAAGCCGACAGGTGAGTAAGCGTGGGCAGCAGGAAATGGACCGCGAGTAGTTGCCCGTTTAAGGGCCTCCCACATCGCTCCGCCATGTTCGGAGTCCCGCCCCCTCCCGGGGGCTCCCTCACCGC
>WUAM01000431.1:64764101-64790737 GCA_024336885.1 Actenoides hombroni | reverse complement strand
GGGGCCGCGGGCCGGAGTTGAGGCTGACGCCGATCTCGGGGCGTTATGTAAGGGCAGGGGCCGTGCGGCGTGGCCTGGGGAGGGGGATTCTGAGGGGGCGGGGGCCGTTCCTGGCCGCGGCTCCCCCGGTGCGGCGGCCGGGTGGCGGCGGCGGGTTTCGACCCTCTGTGCTCGCGGGCTGGGTTCCGATCCGGGGAGCCTGGCCCCTCGACGGGGCTCGGGACCGGCTGATGGCCGAGCTGTGGGGCCGGCGCTGCAGCCGCGACCGGAGGGAGGCGGTATCCCGGTGCCGGTGAGCGGTGGGGAGGCCGCCGCCGTCCCCGCGCTGCTGGTACCGCCGGGGAGCCTCGGCGCAGCCGTGGCCGCAGCGGGACGGGAAGGGCCGTGCCCGAAAGGCTCTCGTCTCTGTGCGGAGCCTTCCCTTGAGAGGCTCGGCACCAGCGTCCCGGGTCTGTAGGCGAAGTTCGGCGGGAAGGGACGTTCCTGACTTTTGATATGAGAGATGGAGTCTGTCGGCCAAGAACAGAGCTGGTGGTCTGTAGTTCTCAGTTGCTTTCCAGGTTTGAGAGAACATCAGCATCTTCTTGGAGAGTGCCGTAGCATTTGTATTAATGAAAGATTGCAGTTAATTGTACGAGATCTACACAAGACTTTCACGTTACCCCCGAAATCACCCCGACTACCATCAAAGGTTTGAACAGAGCTTATTTTAAAAGGTAGCTGAAGACTGGCTGTTTAAATCCAAATAAGTGAAACATCTGTTTGAATCTTTAACAGGACTTTATCAAAATCTGGTGTTTTCTAAGAATTTTAAATGTAAGCTATTATCTTTTCTGTGGAAAACTAACACTGACATTTCTTGAATTTCATAGCAAAGATGCTGAGCTTTTTCCGTCGAACCCTTGGACGCCGGTCTATGCGTAAACATGCGGAGAAGGAGCGGCTAAGAGAGGCCCAAAGAGCTGCGACGCACATCCCTGCAGCTGGGGATGCAAAATCCATCATTACGTGCCGAGTAGCGCTGCTGGATGGAACAGACGTCAGCGTGGACTTACCGGTATGAGCGATGAAAGTTTGCTTTTTAAATACTGTTGGCTTGTGTCAGTCCGATTGTGCTCTTTGCTGCTTACAGGTTAGTAAAAACATATCTGTTTATCGGAGCAACAGACCCTGTGACTTGACGTCCACTGAGTTACTGCTCATACTGAAAGAACCCTTAACTTTGTTATTCACTGAAACCAGAGAGTGCTTTGTGAGGTGTCAATGTGTCTTATACATGGAGTGCTTTCTAGCATGTTAAAGTAATTATTTTGCAAACCCCTAACTTTGGATAATATTTGGGATGAGTTGAGTTTTCTGTTCAGTGAGCTATGTGTATACATCTTGAGCAGGAAGGAATCGCAGAATGTTAGGGGTGGGAAGTGACCTTGAAAGATCATCTAATCCAACCCCCCTACCAGAGCAGGATCACCTAGATTAGGTCAGATGGGGACACCTCCAGGTGTGGTTTGAATGTGTCGAGAGAAGGAGACTCCACAACCTCTCTGGGCAGCCCGTTCCAGGGCTCTGTCACCCTCACCGTGAAAAAGTCTCTTTTTATGTCTACATGGAACCTCCTGTGTTCCAGCTTGTACCCATTGCCCCTTGTCCTGTCATTGGACATCACTGAGAAGAGCCTGGCTCCATCCTCCTGACACTCACCCTTTACATATTTATAAACATTAATGAAGTCAGATCCCTTGGTGTAACTGTTGGAGAGGAGGGATGAGCAGAAGCAGTAGCAGCCATTTCTGTGTGTTTTGTTTGTTTTGATTTTGTGCCAGGGATGGGTGCAGTATTTAACACTAAGTTGAGAGGGAAAAGAAGAGTTCTACTTCCTTCTGCTCCTCTGGGCAGATTATACAGCAAGGATTGTGTCCTAGCATAGTGCTTTATTGGGAATGAGGTGTTAGCCACTGTTTAACATTTCTAAAGTTCCCTTAATATACACATGTCTGTTGTTCTCTGTTTAATTATATACCTGTTTTGGGCCAACAGGATGAACAGAAGCAATGGAAGTGCTGTGCTCTGTTTTTCCATTGCTGTGTGTTAGAGTTATTAGTGACTTGTTTTGATCTCGTGCGGCTGAGTTAGGAAGCTGTGAGTCTGTGAGATCTTCTGGCTAGTTCCATAGGATTTGGCTGTAATAATATTTGCACTGATGCTGGAGCTGCTGGCTAGAAAGAACGTGCGGAGCAGCCTTTCTTGTAATGGCTTTTCATTCCTTCCTTTCTTATTTTAAGCACAATTCTAGAGTGTTTATAATGTTAGGTAATCTAACAGGCTCAACTTGTTAAGAGTATTGAGCAGTATTTTTGACATAGCAAGTGGAAATAACTCTTGTAATATCCAGAACTCTAAGTAATCTGGAGGTAAGGAAATAGTTTGACATCTTTATTTGTGAAATGACTACATAGATAGGAGTTTATAGCAGGCAATAAAACTAATTTGTACGTCTCTGAAACGATGTAATAAATATATCTAGTGCTGCTTAGTGCCTAGGATGTTTGAGTTGAGGCCAAGAATGCCCACAAACACTTTAGAGCAAGAGTTACTCTTAAAAAGTACTCAAGTTTAATTTGGTGTCTCCACATAACCAGAGCAGTAATCTTTGGAGTTGGGTCTCTAGGCAAATTCCTGGCGCCTCTAACAACGTTTCTAAGACTTTGAGGAGCATAAATGGAACCTGAAGAGGTGTCACGACCTGCCATCTGGACTGTAAAATTTAGATCAGGGTGCAGTAGTGACTATTTATTTCTAGGGGAAACTTCTTTTGCTTTTGTTTGTTTGTTTGTTTTTCTTTATAAGCCAATGTAAAACCTTGTCTGTGGACATCTTAAGTAATGAGTAACAGTTAACGAATATGCTAAATCTTCATAGCTACATGCAGTAATTACAGTGCATTGTCAGTGGCTGACACGTACCAGTTGCTTTGGTGATTAAAATACAACAAATTAAAAATAGATTAAATTTTAATTTCAAACTGCTTAATGTGTTTGTTCTCGTGTCTTGTATCATTTGTATTTTGGGGTTGACTCTGAAAGAGGAAGAAAAAAAGAATGGATACATAGGGTATAAAATCCTGGCAGTGGAGGCTACAAAATGAAGTGGAGGGTACCAAATCCTGGCAAAACAATAATTGCTTTCTAAAATGTAAAGATAAATTAAAAGTGCATGTATGTATATCTATTTTTCTTTCTTTTACAAAAAATTCCTTGAGAATTATCATCCTCTTTGAGCTAAGGACTTTTCCAAGACAGGTTCTGTTACTTTGGCAGTACATTTGGTTTAAAATGAGCTTTTGCCATCTCAAAGGGGTGCCTTTTGGTCTGCCAGTTCAGTTATGCACAGTCCCTTTGTCTACCTAAGTTCTGTGAAATTGTTTTATTAAAAAAACCCAACCAAAACAACCAAAACCCAAACAACAAACCAGAAAGTGTTTCTTAAGATTGAATCACTTGGCAAACAGGTTAGTTCAGGGCCAGAGAAAGAGTCGTCTTGGCGGGAATGAATGCTTTACCTTTAGAATCCACGGCTACATAAATACTTTACAGTGGCATAAGTTGTTGCTGCCACAGGAAGAAAAGATGTTGCTTTCATTACTGCATTTGTCCTTGTTTTCGCATACCCCTTGGCAGAAGAAACAGGTTTTTTGGCAGCCAGGCAGTAAGCTAAGTCAAGAAAATGCTGTGGCTGAAAATAATTGGTATCATTTTGTTATGTTAGTTTCCAGCTGGAGCGATTCTCCAATCTGGTTCCCCATGTGCCTCCCCAAATGTGGTGAAGAAGCACTTAGAGGCGGTAGCAGGCTTATGCTTGCTTAAAATGCTTGTTGAGCTATACCCTTACAGGGAATTTGCTACAGAAAGAAGAGTGTTCTGGAGTTACTGTTGTTCATATAACTGAATCTGAGATTGTTGAATTTCTGTTTAAATTAAAGGGGGAAAAAAAACCCCAAACCAAACAAACCCTAGGGAACACTATCATGTAAGCCAAACGTGTTTCAGAGCCTTTTAAGCAGCAAAGACTGATGTTTTTATGAATGTTAACAATGAGACAGAAGGGACATGTTGTAAATGATACAGTTGAGATTTAATTTATTAAGCACAGAACCAGGATTTGAGCAGTACCTCTGCTTTTTGTCCACTGATCTTATCTATGGTGTCTGTCAAGCCACTTGATCTGTCTGCTTTTCTATTTCTTCTGTTGTTTTTAATTACAGAATTGCCTGACTTGAACTGTTCCTCAAAGCTACAGTCCCGTGCAGTACTTAGACTAGATTCTTTTTAAGAATCTACTTATTTTGTAGCCATGTCAGTGACTAAAGAATACCAGTGTTATGTATAGTATTTGCTGTCACTTCGGTATGCTCAAAATGGGAGGCATGAACTTCATGCAATTAGTGGTGGGTTTGGGGGCAGATCGAAAGGTGTGTTGTTTTGGCCCCCCCCTCCCCCCCCCCAACTTGGTCTCAGATTCTAAAGTTGTGTTTCAACCTGGTAGTTTTCCTCATCTGTTACCACTTCTTTGAAGCTTTATGTTTGTCCAAATGCATTCAGTGATTTTGACAGACTTTCTGTGTGCTTAGTGAAACGCTAGGAAGCTTGGCTTGTTGGTTGGAAAGTTTACATAAAATATGTTATCTGTTAACTGCTGCAGTTGATGTTCATCATATGCTCTGTTTTAGTGTTAACTTACCCCAAGTTCAACTTGGACAAAAGTTGGTTTGTGCTTTTTCTTCTAATTATTTAAGATCTGTGGGTGGAATGTTTGCTTAATGGTATGAGGAGTGAGAGGACAAGAACTCTGTTTTGCTAAAATCCCTATGTTACTTCTATTCCTGTTCCCATGCATCTTCCCCCACTGCACCTCTGGAATTCCCAAAAGCTGTGAACAGTCCTGGTTTAGTACCTGAAGACTCCCATTAGCTCTGCCATAGCAGTCTGGGCTCCCAGGGAAGCTGAGATACTGGCTCTTCTGGTGGTCACAGTTTGTGGGAGGGGTAAGGCATCATAGCAGTACTTTTCCTTGAAAGCTGTTTTTAATTGGAGTCACCAACAGCTTATGAAACACTTGTGAACAAAAATGTTTGTCAAGAATCTAAAACAAAGTGCTCTGCTGAGTACTGCAGGTCTCCAAAGGGTTTTCAGACTGAAAGATGTAAAAATTGAGTATTTGTTGCAGAGATAGTCAATTCTATGCTACTCATTGTAACAACTGAGAGAGGGAAAAGGTAACCCAGATAAAGGAGAAAAATTGTGAGATAAATGGTGTAAATTAAATTACAGGGATACACTTGGAATATGTACCTTTTTAAAAATGCCTGGCTAGCACTGTACTTTGTGGAAGCCAGGGGTGTTTCATAAAAAACCTGACCCTGCTTAACCCACAATTTACATAATCTTCTCATGGATAATAGAACTTTAATTGTGTTCCAGTTTCTGTACGTGCAACCTAAGTTTTAGACAAAAGCTTCCTGGTGGTATAAGGTGAAAGACACAAATTATGAGAATGGGTGCTCTCTCAGTAGTTTTTGATCTTAAAATATTCCTTGCTTTATGCATGCATGAAATTTAATATGGAGATTGCAAAATGAGATGGTTTTGTCCTTATTATAGTGAAGTATCATTAAAACAAGGTCTTAAATAAATCAGTCCAAGAGCTCTGTGGAATAGCAGGAGTTAGCTAAGCTGTTTACAGTCTTAGAGTAATGCTTACAAAATAAGATAAAAAGGACTGTATTTGTAGTGATTTTTTTTAAATAAAACTAAGAAATCTATCTGGAATGCTGGAAACTTGGCCAGCAAACTGCTAATGAGTACTAATGGCTTTTTGTGTGGAGGGAGATGATCTGTGTTTATCTGACTACAGGATCAGAGATGTATTGTCATAGTTGTTTTTACTCAGTAATCCATGCGATTTTTTTTTCTAAAAGCATGTAGAATATTTGTAGCTACTTGCTGAATGTTTGTAGCTGTCAATATGAAATACAGAATGCTGTCTGTGGCACAGATGCTGATTTAAAAGAAAATCTAGTAATGCTGAAAATACTGGAAAATCGGTCTTTGAATAATTGAAGTTTTAACAGCTGACTTGTAATTTTTCAGTAAATCTCAGCTGACAAAAGTAGTAAGTAAATAAATATTTTCTTGCGTGTGTTTGTTAAAACTAAAGTTTTGGATTAAAACTTCTTTCCTGTGTAGTCTTTGTCCAAACTATTGAAATGCTTTTGACTATTTGCTTAATCTATTGACAGACCTTTTGGGGACTGAAACTGGAAAAATCCATCCTGAACTGAGCGTTACAAAGCGGAGGTGTCGTCTGTGTGGTGCGAGGGGGCCCAAGCCATAGTGCAGGTTGATCGGGGCTTCCTGGGGTGCCAGAGAAAGGCAATACTGAGATTGCACATCAGAATAGCACTGGTCCGGCACTCGGGAGCAGCAGCAGCAGAATCTCAGGCTGCCAGCAGCGAGCGGTGCTGGGCGTCCCGCCGCTCCGGGTTAAGGCAGGTGAGCACATCGGACGGCAGGCTCGCTGCCGTGCGCGATACCCTGGCGTGCTTGGAGCAGCTGGAAGGGAGCTGCAGCTGCTATCAGGGTAGTTTGTCTGGCCCGCAGTGTTTCTGGGGCTGGTGCTGCAGGCTGGTTCGGTTGCCCAAAGCTTTAGCGTTCGGAACTTGCAGCATAGCAGTGAATTTTGTCTGAAGCCCTGTTTACCTGCTGAACTGCCCCCGGAGAGAGCTCGCTGGTCAAAGACTGAGACTTTCATGTGCTCTTAACCAGCCTGCTCCGGAGAAGCCTGGCGGTGATACACCAAGTGAAACTGAAATGCTTGAGAATATTACTTCTCCCAAGTAGCTAGGGATAGGACGAGAGGAAATGGGCTTAAGTTGCGCTACGGGAGGTTTAGGTTGGATACTAGAAAAGATTTCTATACTGAAAGAGTGGTGAGGCATTGGAACAGACTGCCCAGGGAGGTGGTGGAGTCACCATCCCTGGAGGTGTTCAAAGAAAGTGTAGATGTGGCACTTCAGGACGTGGCTTAGTGGTCATGATAACGTTGGGTAGATGCTTAGATTTGATGGTCTTGGGAGGTCTTTTCCAAACTTAATGGTTCTATGATTCTATACTGGGGGGAGGTATTTAATCACCAAATCTTAATGCTGGACAAGCAGTTTAGATATATTCTGTGTTAAAAAGAATATTAGGAAGTAGACTCGGGAATAATAATTACCAACTCAACTGTGTAACCAGAAGATACAAACTTTCTGAGAGAGGAAAAATAAGAGACTTCTGGCAAAACAAATTGACAAGCATGAATGTTTTGAATTTTTATCTTTTTATGTATAGGTTCAATAAGCCTGAGTACATTAAAAGCCTTCTATATAGGATTCTAATAAATGTACAGTTATAGTAGGTATTGAAAGCAATTCTTTAGAAAGATTTTTGGGAGGTGCTTTTTACTTTCTTCAGAGAATAACAGAACAAAATGTTTAATCCCGAATGTTTATCTTCCTATACTTGGGAGAGATTGAGTAAATAAAAGAATTTATAAACTCTGTCTCTGGTGGTTGAAATTATTTTCTGCAGCCTTCAGGGCTTTTTACTCAGCACGAGAACATGTGGTGCATGTTGTCGAAGGCTGGGGATAAACCAGAGAGAGAAGCAGAACTGGTGTTTTGCTGCCAGTGGCGTCTTTAGATAAAGAAGAAAATTGACTGGGGAGTTTGGAAAAGTTATTTGCAAGATTGTTGCTTGGAGTTTGAGGAGAGCAACTCCATTTGTAGGTCAGTACTTAAAGCCGTAAGGAGATCAGGGTGATACAAATGTGTACTTCTAACGCTGCCTTTGTAAAGATAAGGGGGTTTATCCCTCCAGTTCTCCGGCAAACCTTAATAGTGTTAACAATAGATACTGGTTTTATGATACTGGGGTGAAATCTTTTTCCTTTAAGCTCACTCACTGCTGGAGCTTTCTCATGGCTTATTTTTTCGATGTGTGTCGTTCGGGAGAAGGGGGATTAACTCCGTAAAACATGGACAGGCTCATCTGCTGCTCCCACCCTGCCGTGGTCTGCAAACATGCATAGGGGACATCCTAGCAACTGGGTAGCTGGACATCCTGAATAGGGGTCCCTAGCTTCTGCAGGGCTTAAAAGGGGTCTTTCTGAGGAAATTGGTATGAATAGGAATGGTAACCCTCTTAATGAGTTGACAGAAACCAGGAAGGGAGAAGTTTGCCCTTCAGTAGCTACTGAAGGCAATAGCTATTGTTAATTATTGTTAATAAGCAATGTTAACGTAATAATTTGAAATCTTCCAACAGAAGAATACAGCTGCAAAGACACAAGGGATAGTAAATCCCATGAAAGCAGAGCATACCAATTTCTTTTCTCAGAGTTCATCTTGTATAGAGGCTTCCTTTTCTTCACAAAGAAAAGAAATAGAGGAGAAAAATCCTTTTCAGATAAACATTTTAGTAAATTCATTAGGTGGGCCTTTTGTTTTGTTTTGTCAAGTTTTGGGAGGTTGATGTATTTCCCTGGGATTAAAACTTGCTAGAAACCTTTAAAGGAGAGCCATTCAGCTGGTGCCTGCCCATCACAAGAGTCTCACCCCAGCTGTTGTAAGCTGGTGTTGCTCACCAGTTCTAGTCTGTGCTGGCTGCTGCTAGTACTGAAAATGGCTTTTACATCAGACAGGCAACTTGTGGAGCCCCGAGCTGCTGGCTTAGGCTTTGGAATGCACGTCCATGAGAGAACCTTTACCTCTGAGACCATGAGTAGAAGTCATAATGCTGCCTCTCTAGGTTTAGGTAGTGACTGAGATGCCTGAGGCCAAGGTGAATGTCTCCGTGTCACCTTACCCAGCGACACCTGCCGAGGCGTGCACCCAACTTGTCTTTACCCAGCCTTGCTGCTGAGCTACTGGGCTTAAGTCCTGACTCTGTAACACCCACTCAGCCAGCAATTGCAGTTATTAAGAGCAGCATGGTATGTCATTAGGACATAGTTGGGAGCATCCCTTCCATTCAGAGACAGGAGGGAGGGGGCCCGAATCATACCTAAGAGATGAAAAGATGCTTTTATCTCATTCCCAAGTGTGGCAAAACCACTAGGTGACCTGCCCTGTGTGATACATTTTATTTAAGTTTCCCAGCTCAGTTGTTGATTCTCCTGCTGTGAAATGTTTACTCTTGCTTCATACAGGGTATAGCAAACTGTGTAAATCAGGTAGTCAGGTTTTACAGAATTACAAACCCATGCAGAGTTTAATTTGTGCCCTGAAGGGAGGACTGGCCACTGGCTGGACTGCTTGGGAGTGGGGTGGTTAATAGTTCATCAGTTAAGCAGCCTGAAAATATTTGTCCTTTGAGAGTAACTTGAGCTCTGCTGCAAGGAAAAGAAAGGCTGTGTGGAGGATGGGGAAGCATGGAGTAGCAGCAGGGTAAAAATATCATTTAAACTGAATGAATGAAAAGTGTATCTTTATTATGTCTTTCAAAAATCACACTGTTACTCAATACAAACAAATTAATTTTGATTCATAAAAATTGACCATTACAAAGCAATAATATTTTGCTTGTCATTTGCTTAAATATGAGGAGGAAGGACTTCAGCAAGGTGTTAAGAAAGAATTTGAATTTAACACCAAAGCACATATGAAACTTTTGCGGACTCACACCAAATACAGCCAATGATGGTTCAAGTCATATGCAAGGTACTGCATAATTAATTTGAAGAATTAACTAAGGTTTAACTAGCTCGTCACGTAAACCAGTGATCATGATTGCAAAGTTGAGTATAAAATATTTGAAGACCACGGTAGAGGATGGTGGCAAAAATGATGCATGCTGCTTTACGCAGATACTACTCGGTGGTTAAACCAGATTATTTCTGAAAATAAGAATTCTGGCTGGCCTGGAGTTTTGAAAGGTGGACTAAGTCTGCTGACTAGTACCTTACCATGAAGTATGCCTAGAAAGTTAGCCCATTTCTCAAGTTGTGACTGTATAAATGTTAAGATAAAAGCTTGCAAGGTGATAGCATTATGGAAATAGATAAACCCTTAAACTGCTTGCAAAGTAAGTATAAATCCTTTCTGCATTGCTTTGCATTTAAAAATAGTTATTTTCAACACTGTGTCTTGTACTCTGACTTACTAATTATCTAATGTATTTTTATTACATTTAGGTATCTCAGATCTTACTTTTAAGCTTTTCTTTCAGTGTATTACTATAAAGGAATTTATACCATGAAAAATGTACTTTGTGTAGAAACTGCCCAGTGTTATTTACATGCCTTCTCTTGAAAAACAACAGTTTAATTTCTTAGATAACTGTAAAAATGTTTCCTTGGGGCCAGAGCTAAGTTTTTTCATGAATTATGTATGAGCATATGTGGTGGCTTTTTGCACCTAGGAGTGATTTTTAGGAACTTACTTTTATAAATGTGTTATCTAAGTACTATTTGTTAAAGTTCCTTTGCCCCAGACTGTTTCCTGGCAGTTGCTAAAAGCACTTGCTAATGGAATGCTATATCCTGATTCAGTATGCTTTGCTACCTGCTGCTAAACCACTGACTTGCCTACATATCAAAGGCTAGTAAATTTGTAAGCTTTGCTGTACTTTGCTCTGAAAATTTCCCAGTGCATTAGTTGTTGTAATTGTGCTAGCTGCATTTCCAGTCCCATTGAACTTGAGTAAGGAAAGCCAAGAATGAACAATGATAAAATGATGTCTTAACACTGTGTTGTGTGAGTCAATGATGACATCTTCCAAAAAAAGGAGATTATGGAAGACCTGTAAGGATATTCTGTCTGCTTCTTGTGGGCTTTATATTTGCCTTTAAGAAAAACAGCTATCCAACAATATGAGAGAAAAAGATAATTTCCACATTGTATTTTCAGAAAGCTTAATTTTGCTATTCTTACTTTTGGAATTCCAATATGAAGTATGCCTAGAAGAAGATAGATGCTATAATAGATCTACCAGCTAAATACTAACTGCTTTTATATTTTCAGAAAAAAGCCAAAGGCCAGCTCCTATTTGAACAGATCATGTATCATCTGGACCTTATAGAAAGTGACTACTTTGGATTAAGGTTCATGGATTCCGCACAAGTGGCGGTGAGTAGCCATGCTCTGCTTTGCTTTTCTTAGGCAACAGCATGAAAGTTAAATCTTAACATTGGCCAAAATGTTATGAGAAGGCTGCCTATTTTAAATTGTTGGGTTTTGTGGTTTTCTTTTTTTCAGAAGCTCTGTGGTGTGTTCGTTTAAGTGACCCCAAGTTTAATTCCACCTCAAGCAGTTTAACATGTTACAACACTGTTGTCCCTTCCTTTCTTGTCTTTTGCTTGTTCTTGTCCTGCTGCTTGTTGTCAGTAGGCAGGCTGGTCCAGTAGGACCATTGTAAAAATGTGACTGCTTTTGAAAACAAGCAGAACATTGTTTGCAGAAGCAACCACAGTTCTTTCACTTGTGGGCTGTGCAGTTTGATATAGATACTTGTTATGGCCAAATACTTAATCCTGCCTGCAAGGATAGCTGCAAGTTAAGTGAGGCGTTAGACAAGGAGTGGATTTTTTTGTCTCTATCCTGCATTCCTGTAACTTAAACCTCTATTCACTTATCCCAGCACCTCCAGGTAGAATGAGATCTGAGTTTTCATACTGTGTATGTCAATCTTATTTGTTAGATGTATGACCTAATTGTTTCTGTGTTCAAGTCCCTTTCAGAATTATTTCATGATTAGGATGGCAGAGTGGAAGCACAGATAGTTCCTCTTGAGCTAAATACTCAAAGTGTTTGAGGTCAGCAGACAAAATGGAGGCAATCACATACATTCCTTTACTTCTGTGAGGGTCTGTCAATTTGAAGGTGACATCTTAATTTTTACAGTTCTGTATAATGGCAAAAAACTCCCCAAGTTTGAATCTTTGAAAGAAAGTAACAGTTTTGGACGGTGTTATCAACTCCAAAACACACACAACCTGATGGCTTCTTTTCAGAATTACTGCAGTTGAGTTATATGCTTATCTTGTAGTTGTAGAGAACATTCTTTTTAGAGTAAATAATTTGTGTTCAGCATCTGAAGCAGATTTCATGGCTAGTGACATTAGCTGCTTAAGGGCTGCAGTTCCCAGTAGTGAAAGTGGTCTTAAACCTCTTGCTGAACAGAGATGTTTCACCCTAAGGAGAAAAAGACCATTAGACTAGTGGAGAGTTGTCATTCAGAGCCATGTATACCTTCTGACAACAGAGATGAAAAAAAACCAAAACCCCAACGCATGCTATTTCATATTTATGAACATCATGTTAGCTGTGTTAAGCATATGCAGTCTAGGATGTTGAGTACTGGTAGTGAATGACTCCATTGCATTTATCTTTTTGCTTGCCTTGTGGCTTCTGAAGTATTTCCGTGTGCCTCTAGGGTCTTGTAAGAGTTCACGGTGGGTTAGTTGTAACTGGTGAAACTATCTGTATGGTAAACTTTTTTCCCTTACTGTTCTGTTAGCAAAATGTCATTTCATCTTGAAATAGGGAAATAAGAGCTATTTTTTTCTGCCTCAGCAATTGCTCATGGCTTGCCTTTGTCCAGCAAATTGTCCAGGCAGCACCTGATTGAATATTTGATACTGCACAATCTACCAAGTACAAGTAATTTTGAACTTTGTTTGCTTCCTTTTCTTAACTACATGTCACTGAAAAGAAGCAGAGTAGAGATAACAATCTGTTTCAACTGGACTGTTATGATAAACTCTGAAGCAGAACAGATTGCATTTTGCCAAAAGAGCTGAACACGACATCCAGAGATAATTGCTTTAAGAAATGAAGAGCTATCGTGGTGGTAACCATTCTTGCAAGGAGGAGCTGGCGCATTGTAGCAGAAACCCAGTCTGCAGTGGAAAACAAAGACAGAGACTAATCGAGTGACTTGTCAAAGATTATTCCAGAGACTTGTTAAATAAATAGTTCAAGAATCCAGTATCTTACTGTGGACAGCATTGTCCACTGGCTCTGAAGGAGGTAATCTTTCTGCAACCCAATTTAAATCTAAGTAATATTGCCTTACTAGCTACTTACACCTGATTATATAAAAACCACTGGCAAACTAGCAACATGTAGTTAAATAAAAAAATTGAGAAATTCTCTGCTTGAAAACTCAATAGATTTTGAACAAGTGAAGAATAGTACGGGGTTTTTTTTTCTTCTTTTGAGCTGCTGAAGTGATTAGCAGTTAGGTGTTTGAGTTGATGATGTCCTGGAGAGTGAGGGGAACACAGATAATACAAATGTTTGCTGACATTTAGGATTCAAATACTAGCTTCTATAAAGAAGTTCTTGAAACTATTGGTGAGGTGAAAGAATTGTCATTTTGATGTGATTTCTGTGATCATTACTGGTCTGATGACTGGGAATAGAGTCTTCCCCCTTGCCTCAAGTAAAAGTCAGGAAATGGCCAAAGGAGTTCTTTGCAGATTGTCCATCGTGTATCAGACTTGGGCAGCCAAGGGAACAGGCTCTTTCTTCATTTGAGTAGCTTCAGTTCAGGCCGACCATGAACAGCGCAGCAGGTCCCGTGACACAGAGGATGAAGATTGCTGTTAACTGCTTGGGCTGCTTGGCTTGTCCTCTAGCAGTGCTGGAGAGATGGTTTTAGTAAGGAGGCATTGAACGCTGAGCAGGTGGCAGATTTCTAATTCTAACATACAGGTCTCAAGCGTTAAATCCTCGTTCTTCCGAGTGGCTCTGTACAACAGGTTGGTTTGTTACTTTGGCAGTTTTATCTAATGTAGTGCTTAATGCTGAAAATTATTTGCATAGCATTGCACTAAGTATGCCCCCATTAATTCCATAAAATATGGCACTGGTTTTAGCCTCGCCATCTTACTGCAAAAACCTTGTTCACCCTACATTTTTGAAATGCTGCTGGGTTTGGGGTTGGGGTTTTTTTATGTTTTGTTTTGGTTTTTAAATTTCTGAAGCAGCACACTGAGTAAAGACTTTCAGTGCTCAGTGCAGTCTGTTCATACTGCTTTTTGTTTAGCAAACTTTATCTCTGGATTTCAGCAGTAGACTGTGCAGAGCAAACCCTCATCAAAATGTAAACTTCTTGCCAGGTCCACTTGAATTCCATTTTAATCACTTGGAATAAATCTTAAGTTTCCCGATGTCTGTGTGTGTCCATGCGTGTGTTCGGGGTTTTGTTGTTCTTGCAGTTTTGTTTTCCCCTCCATTTAAAAGCAGTTGTGTTTCCCTTCTTCCCCAGGCACTGTTACCCTCGGGGCAGAGCTGCTGTGGGCAGCACGGGAGTCAGACCCTATCAGTGCCTGTCGCGGGCCTCTCAGTTCCTTCCCGTGGAATGTGGAGGAGATGAGGGAAAACAGGAGGGAGATGAAACAGGCCTGCACATCCCGTCCCGGAGCCTAGAAATGGCTCCCTTTGCCATTCCTGTATCTAAATCACCTGCAGGCCTCCCAGGGGGTAGCTTGTATATTTTTATGGTGGAGGAAGGAGTAAGTAAACTGTCTCTGACAGCAAGTGAGTTTAGGGAATAGGAAGAGAGATTGTATCATTTTCTTAGAGAAACAAACAAAAAAATTGCTCAACTCCATTTTGCTGTTAAAGTAAGCATAGTTGACATAAATATTTGCTTCATTCTTCCTTAAGCTTTCTGCTTTATTTTAAAAATGTTAGATACATTTCAGATAGCTTTCTCTAGCTAGTCTGTTTTCACAGGTAATGAGAGCATTTTCAGCTGCCTGCTGAGTGCACAGCAACAGTGGATGGCTCGGTTCCTCTCATCTGCAGCTAATATATCAATCACTGCATATCCTGGCTGTATTACAGGCTGGCTTTACACACTATCTGCAGAAGGCAGGGCTGCTGGGAAGACAGGAATGTGTTTGCACTTGGCATTGCAACCTGAAAATACCGGTTCTTTCTCATACCCCTGTTGCTTTTCTGTCCTCCATGGGGCCAGCTGTGAACTGTGTGGTACACAGCTTAACAAAAGCAGCGTTGCTAAGGGTCTGAGTCGTCTGTATTAGTTGCAAAGTGACATTTGGGATTAATCAAATGGGGTGGTGTAACCTGGGCACTGTGAACCGTGCAGGACGTGGTGTGCCAGGTAGCTTGCTCTGGTTGTTGAGTCAATGCAATTATGCTGAGCAGGGTGCCGTGTTTACTGTCGAACTGCGTCACCTCCTTTGGAAGAGGGAGCTGTTCCCTCTGCACAGCACTCGGAACTAGGTCTCTGCTTCCAGCTCTGTGTTAGCTTTCCAGCTTTATCTCCAGTTTCTGGTATACACTCTTCAGCACTGGAAGCATATGCAATTATTTTAAGGAGCATAGCATATATGTGTAGATGTTTCACTCAGCCTGCCATCTATGGCTGAATTTGCCCGTGCTGTTGTATGCAGTATGAGTGAAGCCTTTGTTTTGCTTCACGTCTAGTGTATAGTTTGTACTTAGCATTAGTAGGTGAGGCAGTAACTTCTGTCCTCCATGTGACAATTGCCAATATGTCAGATGTGAATACGTTTTGGAGAATTAAGTAGAGCTGACCCCTGTGTTCAGACATAGACAGCTGTGCTGTTACTACATTTCAGTCATCCAAAGAAAATGCCTGAAAGCCAACAGTATTTTGTCTCCCTTCCACGCCAAGTGGACATCATAAACAGCTGAGTGCCAGAGTCTCCAGATATGATTTATGCCTCCCTGTCAGTGGCTGACCTACTAATGTGTGAATTAGGTGTTTGTTTGGACAGGGTGAAAATTTTAGTAATTAAAGTGGTTTGTCAAAACACTTTTTTTTTTTTTAAGTTGATAATGCTTTCTTGTAAATTGGCTTTAAATACAGGATGTTCCTGTTGTTCAGAACTGACATTTTGCACTGCAAACTTTTGAGTGAAAGGATTTTTGATGAGTAGGGAGAGCTGTGAATTGTGAAAGATTTGAATTAGATTGTTTTAATGAACTACTTGTTATTCCAAGATGGACTTCACTAATGAATAGGGTTGGGTTTTTTTACCTTTTTGTTGTTTGTGTGAAATTTCTTTATTGATAATTCAATGGAAGTAATTTATTTTTCAGCATTGGTTGGACAACACAAAAAGCATTAAAAAGCAAGTTAAAAGTAAGTGTCCTTTCCATTTTCTCTTGGGATTTCATATTGAACATGTAGGAAGCACAGAGAGTTGAAATGAGGGGGAGGAGGGGGAGCAATGTCTTTTGAGGGGTGACGAGACCCAGTGACAAAACCTGGCATGGTGCTGCTGATTGTTTAACGACCTCTTCCCTTTGTAGCTCATATTACTTTGGTCTAATGTTGTTAATTAAACATGTTAGATGCTCATTAATTATAGCTTAAATGCAGTCAAGGCAGCTGAAGATGCTTCAGTGTTACATAGATCATTATCCTGACTATAGGAAAACTCGTCTTGGAGTCTCCATCCCTTAGGCCAGTCCTGAATGCCCAAATCTGTGTTTGGTCCACCAAGTCCTTACCTGCTACAAGGGGGTTCAGTGTGGCCTGGTCCTTTCAGTGGTGTGTGCTTGGGTGAGCTGGGACATCAGCTGGATTTTGTTTTGTGGCTTCCTTGCTCTCCGCTGTGGGAAGTCTTCAGGGATTTGTGATGCTGTGTTAATACAACAGAGGTTTTGGAAGCCCCGAGAGAGAGAAAATTCCTCCTGTCAGATGCAAGAATCAGCAGAGCGCTGCACATTTTTAAAGAACTGTTAATCCATCCTTGTGCTGAATTAACCCTTTGGTTTCCAGAAGATGATTCTTCCACAGAAGGGTCTGTTAAACCCCATAAAATATCTCTGTAAACATCTGTGAAATAAAAGAGCCTGAGTTGTCAGTAGTGGGTATTTCCCAGACATTACAGAGCACTACAGAGTGTCTGGGGGTTTGGTCAACTGCAGAGCCAAGATGCACAGCTTTCTTGGTGATGGATAGAGTCCTTAAATGTAGGGATTAGCCTAGATTTGTGTGCTCGTGGCAAGGCAGAGCAACTCCATGTGCTACGACTGTTACATTGACTTGTAACATATAAAACTATTTTGTACATACGTTTGTGTCCTTTCATCCTGATGTTTTACATGCATTTCCCTGTCACAGAAGAATTCCTGTCTCGTGGTAGGACACAGCCAATTTCAGTCAAGTTTTGTGTTGTGATTCTGTATAAGCTAAAAAAATAAAGTATCATCCAGTAACTGTTACCATTGTATTGAATGAATTGTGCTTTGCAGTTGGCCCACCTTATTGTCTGCATTTTCGTGTGAAGTTTTACTCATCAGAGCCCAACAATCTGCGTGAAGAGCTAACAAGGTAAGAGGGATTTTTTTGTGAAAGAGAGGTACCCAAATAAGGCCAAGAAATGTTTTTATTTAAAGAGTTGTATTATGTTTTGGAGAATTCCTTAAAGCTGCTTGCTTACTTGGCTTTTTGTCAATGTTTCTAGTGTAGCTCTCATGAAAGAAATGAGCCCTAATATAAAGAGATCTATACATTTTCTGTATTGCTTGATGCACCATTTTTCATTAGGCAGTTCTGGCCACTGATCTGAGTAGCTTATGCACAATGGACAGAGGTTTTTACTGAAGAGAACAGACATCATTCCTCTTTATTTTCCTTAAGCTGCGTTTAGCTTCAACAGTATGTAGGTATCCTGTCTTTTGAGGCAGAAAGTCATTGAATTGCAAGTTAGAGCTTCCCTTTGGCAAAAATAAGTTCAGTTAACGTTTGATTACTTTTATGGTCTTTGCAGAGCTTATGGAAAGGGGAAATAGTCTTTTGCTACCATGTTGAGATGTGAGTTGACAGTACTATATGTGTAGGGTTGCAGTATCAGGTGAGCAGCAGTTTCTCTGGATTAAAGCATTTCACAGATCTGTTCATAATGCTGCATTTAATGTTGGACTGAGACATACTTGGGGTGTTTTGAAAGCGAACACAACCCACCATCTGTCAGTAGTATAAATCTGTTGTAAAAGGCAACGTTTCATTGTGCTGTCACCACTGCAGATGATCCGTTTTGGAGAGAAAACAAAGTTATGTTTTCTTGGTAGCTATACGTGCATCATACCCTCAGCCATTTGTAAAAGCGTGAAGTGCATTTGTTTGTTGTTCAGGTTTCTGTCTGTGTGGCTCTTTGATCTGCACTTCAGCCAAATCCCTGGGAGTGCCACCAGAAGATTATAGTAGCATTACCCCTTGCAGCCATATGTACCCTCTGCAGCTTCATACTTACATGTGGTAACATAATGTTATAACTGCTCTTCTTTAGTGATTTCCTGCTGATCTGGGAAGAATGTTTTTCCTCCTTGTTCGTGTTCCTAAGTAAACATGTAACTGTATTTAAAAATAGTAACCATAGACAAATTAAGACCAACATCTGTACCTACCGCTATGAAACATTTTCATCTATCCTGCCTGAGTTCTGCCAGTCAGACCTTGCTATACAGGTTTTAGCAGGGCAGACCTGAAACCTGAGGGCTTTTAAACCCTGTCTGCTTGCTTAGCTAATCCCCCAGAAGAGGAGAGCAGCAAGTCTATCTTCTGTCTCGAGACAATTTTGTGCCTTAAAAAAGCAGTGCGAACGAGAGCTCTGCTATGGGTTACATGTGTCACTAGCTGGGGCTTTGCGAGGGTTCCACCTTTTCTTTGTGCAGCAGGACACCCAGCTGGAGCCACTTTTCAGCTTCCAGAGGTGCAGCTTGCTCATACTTTCTGCCAGCTTCCCATCAGATGCCACCAGAGGTCACGTAACACAGCTAAGCATGGGAAGTATGCTTGAATTGTTTGTGACTGTTGTGGGGCTGATAAGCATGGTCTGGTCACACCCACTATACACTGGAGGCCTGTGCTTATTCTTTTGGTATCTAGGGTCAACTGCAAACAAATCTATTCACCATGTAGGGGCCAATGTTCAAAATGCTTCAGGCAATAAATGGTTTTGGCAAAGTAATTGTGGATTTGAAATACTAGAGGGAGTCCAGTGGAGAGCCATGAAGATGGTGAAGGGACTGGAGCATCTCTCTTATAAGGAAAGTCTGAGAGACTTAGGGCTGTTTAGCTTGGAGAAGATAAGACTGAGAGGGGATCTTATGAATGTTTACAGATATCTGAAGGGTGGGTGTCAAGTAGAAGGGGCCAGTCTCTTTCCAGTGGTGCCCTGTGATAGGATGAGAGGTAGTGGTCACAAACTGGAATACAGGAAGTTCTGCCTCAACATGAGGAAAAACAACTTTACTGTGAGAGTGACAGAGCCTGGAACAGGCTGCCCAGAGAGGCTGTGGAATCTCCTTCTCTGGAGACTTTCAAGACCTGCCTGGATCTGTTCCTGTGTGGCATGGCCTGGGTGATCTGTTTCTATCAGGGGGGTTGGACTTGATGATCTCCAGAGGTTCCTTCCAACCCCTACCATTCTGTGATTTCCAAGGGATCTGTAGGAAAAATGCCTGCATCTGTTTCATGTCTATATATGTGAGTACAAGGAGGCATAGGCACATGTTGAAACAGAAGTCTTTGGCTTTGTGTGTAAGGCTTCTGTTCATCTGTAGTAGAATTCAAACTGGATACCATGATGGATGCCAGCATTATAATTGATGAGACTACTTCTTCTCTTGTTAAAGGAAAGCTGTGTACCATAACAGAGCAAGAGGGCTGGCTACTCTGAGTGGATATTGGATCAGAGGATTGGTGTTGAGCACCAAAGGGATAGAAGCTTTGTATTCAGTATTTGCCCAATTTCTAAGCAAGAAGCGCAATGAATAAGCAAGGCAGTGAAGAAAGGCTGGCTCTGTAAACAAGTTGAAAAGGCTGCAGCCTGCTCTTTATTTTTTTTTGTCACTTTGCTGTCAGCTTTCTGGGTTAGATTTTAACTAAGCATTCCGTATTAGGAACATTTATTTTTGAGAAACTTTAAAACATTAATTCTCTTATATGTCTGAATAATTAAGAAAATGTGGAAGATGCAAGTTGTTCTTTGTCCAAGTAGGAGCAGAAGAGAAAAAATGAAGCTTAGGTATCCTACTTGTTTTTCCCTGCAGCACTGTAATTCAGTGTGTGACAGTTTCTAGTTTGGGGTTTACTTGACTTGAAATGTGCAAAGCATACAAACCCAGCTGATAAAGCCTTGAAAGATCACAGTGCAGTCTCTTCAGTCTTGAAAACCCATGTAAAGAGTAGAAAACATTTTTATTTGTCAGTCTCTAACTTCCTTCTGTTGGCTCAGTGACACATTAGATGTATTAATCAATAACTTTCATTTCTTATTTAATTCTACAGGTATTTATTTGTCCTGCAGCTGAAACTGGATATTCTTAGTGGAAAGTACGTATTCCCAATTAACAGCCTTTTAACAATTACAGTGTGTTCAGCATAGGATTTATTGATCTTATATTTGGATAAGTTTTCCTAAGTAATGTAAAGCTTTTGTTTTCTCTAAACTATAACTTCTTTATGCATAAATAGCAGCAGAGGAATGCTTCAGTAACGTAGTGCTCATCTCTTGTTAATTTGCTGGAAATCTACTAATCCTTTTCCACTTTCTTATCCCAAACATTTGCAGTTTCTCACTGTCAGCTATACAAGTTGTCTGCCAAATAGTGTCATCTAAGGTTTTAACAATGCTTGTCTCTTATTGCAGATTGGAATGTCCCTTTGACACAGCTGTCCAGCTGGCAGCTTATAACATGCAAGGTGAGTAGGTATGAGTGGGGAAGGATGAAGTTGCATGAACAGCTTTGTGTACACTCTTATTGCCTCTTTTAGTCTGTCCTTGTTGTATCCAGAAAATAGGGTCTGTCCAGATGTTAGTGATCCAGTGTGACACAGAGATCTTTTTGGTTGTAATTTTGCTGAGAGCATATATAGAAAATTACTTGATTCCTCAGGAAATGGATCAAGGACATTCTGAGCGTAAACAGCTTTGCCCTAAACTTGTTTTCTCAGGTGCTTGTGTGCAAACCTGTCCACTTTTACATAAGATATGAGGTCTGCAGTCCTCCTGAATTGCTTTGATGTAGTTATACAGATCACTTTTCTTTTTTTTTCATTGTGTAGTTTCTGCCATGTGTTTTCTTTCTTGTACAAACCAGGTACAAAATTATTTTGGTTTCGCACTCAATTGAAAACCCCCATGTATAAAAAACACCAGCTTTTGACTTCATCTTATTTGTAGAAACGTGTTAGTTCCCCACATCTCATGCTCATTATTGAGCATTTATGGTTGAACAGCACTTGTTGGTATTTCAGATCCTTCTTTGGACAAAAGAGGTGGCATACTATTTTTTTTTCCCCAGCTGTACATGACTATGTTTGAGTCATCTGAGACTCCTATTAATGAGTTGTCTTTAACTTTTGATTCCAACTGAGACTCCAGCACCCATAGGTTCCCTGAGAGCTGTAATCTGACCTTCAGTTGCTTGTACGGGTTGTACATCACTGATCTTCATGGCCAGTGTTTTCTGTTGTTTGGATGTGTGTGATCTTAGCGCATGTCAAGTTTACCGTAGTTTCAAGCAGGGAAACTCACAAAAGTAAGAGGGAAGGCTTGAAGCTTTAGAAATATCTGCTGGAATAGGCTTTTGGATCCTTACTGGAGCATATAGCTATATGGCCTTATTCAGCACAGTTTGAGTCCACAAAAAAATCCCAGAAGCTCTGCTGTAAAGCTATTGTACAGTCCTCTGATGAAAAAGGAATTTGGAGATGTGCCATGCGTTTGTACTGCACAAATTCTCTACACAGCATTCCTGTCATAAACCACTGTTGTACGTACTTTGTAGGAGTTAGGTAGCAGGACTAAGTCACTGAAATTCTTTATCTTGCAGATATTTTCCAAAACACGTTTTGGTCTTCTGTCAGGATCTATTAATGGCCCTGATCAGGTGTAGATACAGAGAGATGGGATTAAGCTGTTGTAAGGACATCCGCCTTTTTAACTTTCCGTCTTGTGTGGAAGGAAAACAGTTAGAATATATTCCATAGTTAAAAATATTAGCATTGTTAGAGCCTTAAGATACAGGTTCAGTGATTAAGTTTTTTGGAAAAACAAAGTGGTCTAATTAGTCCATATATCCCTTGCTTTTTATGCTGGTCTTGTCTTTCCTCTACCCACAGTGAGGTCTGTAGCAGGGCTTTAATCTTACTGTCTGACAGCTGTGTACTTTTATTTAAATCAGCTGGAACCTAAGCTGGCTTTGACAGCATTCCTTTCAACAGAGGCGGGTGTTTTAGTGGGAGTAAATTATTATAGAACTACAGACTTCCTCAGTCAGCATAGAAAAAAACCCAAACCACAGGAGGAGGTGAAAAGACTACTATTATGCTTACACTGTTCAGAAATCCAACAGCTTTTTAGATCATATGTAGTTTTTGTACCTGTGGAATACTGTATGTATTTATTTGACTTTTCCAGGTTTTCCCAAAGATGTCACTATTTTTTCCTTACACAAACTTCCGTGTAGGAAAACAGATGAATTATTGGTCTGTATTGGACACCCAAGGTCTGAGTTACAGAATTATTCCTAATGTTTTTGGATATGAGCTGAACATTAAGAAGCCACTTGAAATCAGTGGGAGGGTCAAATGCTTAGTGACTCTGAAAAACAGGACATTTTACTAAACATATCTAATTGTGAGTTTCAGCATTTTAGGCATACATCAGTCTTCAAAAGCTGGCCATTTTAGCATCCATGGAAAAAGGAGCTTGGGCTTTTGACTGGCACACCCGTTGACTAGTATGCTCCAGTATGCTCTCTAAACAGCATCTCTTATTGCCCCTGTCAAGAATGCAGCAGTGGACTAGATGAGCCATTTGAATGTGAATGACCCAGTAGGGCATGTGTTATGTTCTTGGATGAAAAGGAGAGCAACAAATAACAGCTGTGTGATTGTGTCCTGACACAGAGTGCTTTAGGAGGACGGGGATTTATAGTCGTAAAACCACAAGTTGATTTTTAGAATGAGAAGAAAATCATGAGGATTTTAAGTATCAGAACTGGTTTTGCTTTTTACAATCTCAAGAGATTATTTTTTTTTATTATTTCATGCGAAATTTCATTGTAACTTTAGTCAGCTGTCATCTCAGTAAAGACTTCAGTGATAAAAGGTCAAAAACTTTTTGCAAGAAAGCAGAAAGGTGAGTTTCAGGGATGTAGAGAACTTCCACTTACAGGAAGGTTGTTAAAGAATGTAGCAATAGTACTTTGTAAAAATCAGTGCAAAGCTTTTATGCAGACACTGTGACCATTATGTTCCATAATCACCCTGTCAAAAAAGGTGACTCTTCAAATCTTAGAAGACTGAAGGAGGAAATTTATTGTTTTATATTAAATAGAAAAGTATGCAAAAAAGTATCCACTCTTATTTATTGGGAACATTGCTTGACAGTGCTGTTCTTTTGTAGCTGAACTTGGAGACTATGATCCTGCTGAACATGTCCCTGAACTGGTGTCTGAGTTCAGGTTTGTTCCCACTCAGACTGAAGAGATGGAACTAGCCATTTTTGAGAAGTGGAAGGAATGCAGGTACTAGATCTTCCAGTGCATGCTAACCAGCCATTTGCACTGATTTTTCTGTGAAGAGAATGAATTAAAGAGATGCTGCTGATGCTTCTTCTGTGATCTTGTTCAGAAACATAATTCTAATATGGTTCTGCTATATTTTGTAAGAGGGTATAATGTAAATATGAAGCTTTTGAAGGTCTGAGTAAATTGGTGAGGTACAGAATCTGGAAATGCTGTAAGTTTTGCAGCACCGGTTTCAGATTAAAATTTACAAAAGTGCCCTTTAATTTCATGAAAGTGAACAAGTGTCAGCAGTGTTTACTTTTTTCACAAACTTTCAATAATTTTCTCTTTCCTCATATACCAGTTTTTCACTTCTGTGCTTTTTCAGGCATCTACCTAACAGCAAAAAAATTTATTTCAGGGGGCAAACACCAGCACAGGCTGAAACTAACTACTTAAACAAAGCTAAGTGGCTGGAAATGTATGGTGTAGACATGCACATAGTCAAGGTATGTTTAACCACAGCACAGTGACCTTTGGAAACGATAATGTTAGCTTTGTCCTGCATTTCAGCACGGGGTTTGCTTCAAGGTGGGGGGAGGGAAAAAGGAGTATTGTACTCATCTAAACTGTAACAAGTGATCTGGCTTTGCATCAACATTCCACTTTATAGTATACGTTTCTGGAAGAGACAACTTTAGTCCAAATGTATCTGCTCTGTGTTAAATATGTGATTGGTGTGGCAATATGTACTATGGTTTGTATTTAGACTGAGAGCTATGTGAAAATCATCGTAATTAAATTTAAATTGGCAGGGCTCCAGTCAGCTACCAGCTGAAAAACTACAAGTAAAAATAGATCTGTGGAGAAGGAAGTGTAGGGAACTTCACAAAGAGGCCCTTATTACAAAGACAAATCAAAAAAACTTTAGTTTTGCACTTCAGTCAGCCTCATTGAAGGGTTGCAAACTCGAAAAATCCACTGCATAAGATCATTGAAACATGAGAGTTTTGTATAAAATAAGCAGATAACGTGTTTAAGTGTAACGCTGGGCAAATGAGCTACGTGAATCCCTAGAGGAATTTGGATAAAGGGTTAAATACCAAAATGAACATCATCTTTATTTTGTGGCAATTAGGCAAGAGATGGCAATGATTACAGCCTGGGATTAACACCTACAGGAGTTCTTGTCTTTGAAGGAGACACAAAGATCGGTTTGTTTTTCTGGTAAGCTCTCTGTTTGTACGTTAAAATATGTTTTAGATTTTTACTCTTTTTTTGTTTATTTTGCACTAGCCAAAAAAAAATAATTGTTTTGGATATGAGAGCACCATGAATATTAGGTACCTGCAGAAGTATTCTGTAGCCTGTCAGTGTTTTTATCGTGTCAAAATTCTCTTTCTTTTCTTAGCATTCTTGGTAGATATGTGAATAGTCTCTATATTTATGACATGCTAGAGGCAAGTAAAAGGTGGAGTAACTTCAGGATGTTTTTTATTATTGTGTGGTTTTTGTTGTATTTTGCACTAGATTGCTTTGGAAATAGTGTGCACCCAGTCAGTGAAAAGGTTTCTTCAGGTGTTCTAGCCAACATCTTACTGTTGAAAAAGAAGCAGAAGCGAGAGTACTACTGCAGTTTTTACATGTCATCTGGGCAGACTTCTCACTAAGTAAATGTCTCTTTGTGCCCAGTAAAGGGCAGAAATGTCCCTTCCTGCCCATCAGTAAGGATATCTGTCAGATACCTGAATAATACCCCACAGTTTCTTGGAAGCTTTCTGCTGCGATTTTGCAGGACTTTATATCAAATAAAACACAGGGTGGAGCACCTTCTAGGTAGCCTGTTTGGGTCTGGGTGCAGAGACATTTATGGATTATTAAACGCTCTGTTCTGTAGTTCCCATCCAGTCTTTCAAAACTGTATACAAAGAGCAAGTAGGCAGATGATTAGGTGAATTTCATCATATGAATAGTTAGTTTGGGTCAGCCCAGTCCAATTTTAAAACCAGCTCAGAGAAACACTGCCTTTGTAACAGAAATATTATCTGTGTGTCTTGTCCCTCCACCATCAACATACCTCTCAGTGAGTTAAGAGATAGATGTAACCTGCTTTTTCTGTTCATCTTGCAGGCCAAAGATAACAAGGCTTGACTTCAAGAAAAACAAACTCACTCTAGTTGTTGTTGAAGATGACGAACAGGTAGATAAGTATCTGTTTCATTACATCTCAGTCTTGATTATACAGTACTTGTTTGCATACTCCTGATCTCTTTCTTGGTATTTAAGTTTTGAGAACTAATGTGGATGCCTTGCAAGGTTTTTAATTGTGATTTGGGGGAAGGAGGAGAATGAAGAGACTTACGTATAAAATAAATTGTCTCAATTTATAAGGTTTTTTCCCTCACCCTGTTTCTAAAAGGGGGGAATACCTTGTGAAACTAGTATAGAGCAGATAATTTGCAAACAACGTGCATTGTGCAATAAAAAAAAAGAAGCCACATACCACATTTAGTGGAATTAATTCCTTAAACAGGTGCCAGAACTGTTCCTATGGGAAGAAATTGCTCAGAACTGATATAATAAAAATGTGAGCATTAGTAATTTGAGATCAGATTTGGAAGTGAAACCATGTTAGTCTCCTGGAGAAGTACCTTCCTATTATAATTTGTAGTTATTCAGAAGTTTGTCTTGTTAAATACATGGGCTTTCACCCTTTCCACTTCAGACAATGGAGCCGTTCTTCATTAAAGCTTCTGAAAAGGTTGACTTTTTTTGTATAAAATATTTTTTAAACATTTCCATATTCATGAAAAACATTTTATTTGGCTTGCATGAAGTTACAGCTTTGACTTACTCTAGCCCCTTGCAAATGGTCAGTGTTCTTTGTGTGCTTTAAGGGAAAGGAGCAGGAGCACACTTTTGTCTTTAGACTGGATCATCCCAAAGCCTGCAAGCACCTGTGGAAGTGTGCAGTGGAGCACCATGCCTTCTTCCGACTGCGGGGGCCCGTCCAGAAGAGCTCCAGTCGCTCGGGCTTCACCCGCTTGGGCTCCCGCTCCCGCTCCAGGGGGGG
>WUAM01000431.1:64723935-64764001 GCA_024336885.1 Actenoides hombroni | reverse complement strand
GAACATCACGCCTTCTTCCGGCTCCGAGGTCCCGTCCAGAAGAGCTCAAGTCGATCAGGTTTCATTCGGCTTGGATCCCGGTTCCGGTACAGGTCAGTGGCACCTGTCAGTTAGCACATGGCTGCAGTCATCTCTTGCTCCTCTTGGATTATGCATGGAAACAAGAGAGAACTTGGTATTCGTTCACCTAGGACATAGAAAGCAGTGAAATTTGCAAGCTGAGTGAGATGCATTATTTGTTTTATTAAATCATACGGATTTTTCCCCTGCATTTTCTGATTTACCTTTAGGTGGTTCTGGTCTGTGCAGTAGAAAACCAAAGGTTTCTCAAGGTTTATGTTTCCTATGTGGCATATACAGTACACTATGTCTTATAGATCACTTCCTCTTGAAAGCCCACCCTTTTTCAAGTGAACCATAGCAAATGGATGATTGACTTGCACAGTTGGGGACACTGCAAGCCTTTTGACTTGTGAGTTCCTGGCTGTTGAAGTGATGGTGGTGCTTCAAAAACCTACGATGACGCCTATTCCATGGTAGGCACTAAGGGTGCATGTCACAGATTTCCGAATGGCTTGTGGACCCAGACTGGTCTCAGGATGCTGTCAGTTCCCCACCAGAGCTGCTGAGAACATATGGAAGGGGGTGAGGCATGACCCCAGGCAGTACACATGTACTTTGCTTCCACTTCCAGCAACTGTGGCAACACCATCTATTCTGGCGCTTCAGAAAGGATCTGTGCTACCCGGGAGTCAGCACAAAATGAGGCTGCTGACGCCTTGGGGGCAGAATCTGGCCAAACTTGGGGAAAAAAGACTTGCCTGGGAACAGGAGCACCTAGATTCTGGTTTTTATTCATATTACCATCTGTATAACTTTTGGCAACATACCTTGAGCTTTGTTCTCCCCTATAATTTTCAACCTCTCCCAAGCCACACGCACTGTGACTACAGAAATATGCAAAAGGCAAATGTGCTTTTTCAGCAACTTAATGTTTAAGGAGTCATTGCTTCAGCCTTTTTGTCTTGGGAGAATGGGGTGAAGATTAGGATGTTTGTAAAACTTGCCTTTTCTGTGAGAGGCCTTCTGAAGTGTTAACTGTGGAGATTTTTTTATAGAACTGGGATCAGATTATTAAGCTATGAATTTAAAATAGAAATGTGATGTTTTGATGAGCAGTGTCTGCATGGTGTCATTAAAAATAAGTGATTTATTTTATTGTTGTGTGCTTTTACATGGCATTGTTAGCGGGAAAACAGAATATCAAACCACCAAGACCAACAAAGCCAGGAGATCAGCATCCTTTGAAAGAAGGCCCAGCAAAAGATATTCAAGAAGAACACTGCAAATAAAAGGTAAAAGACTTTCCATTCTCAGAAGTATAATCCACTGTGAGAATCAAGTAATCGTATCCTCTAAAGGTTCTGTAGAGGAGTTCTTCTGTAGCTGTTTGCCCTTCTCTTGAATTTTCAAAATTATGTTTTCTTTGACTTATTTGGGAGACCCATGTGTTTATCAGAGAAAGCTTGTGGCCAAAGCTTATCATTCTAGCTTACCTAGCAGGTAAAACACCTATAAGTGTTACGCGGTATGTCTCTGTATAAAGATTAAAAACTTGGGTCTAGGAAACAGCAATGTATTAATGGTAATATCTGAACTTTTATTAATCAAGGTTGAAATTTTTGTCACAGATTTTTTCATTGTTCTTAGAAGTTGCACTCGTGACACAACCTGACAGCACATGATACCTTGTTTCTTATTCCTAGTCTGGCACAGGTCAAGCATGGACCTCCATGTGTGCTTTCAGATACTTGCTTAAATCCAACTCTGGTTTGCTCTTCAGGTTTTTTATTTTATTTTTCCAATTTAGAATTTTATTTCTCATACATTATACATGGGATGTATGTGGCTTTTGCTCTTCTATTTGCCTACTTTTAGGCAGTGCTAGTCTGTTTTTATTAATAATATACTTCATTTTTCACTGATAGCCTAATTACAAATTAAACTCTAATTACTCTCTATATTTTTGCAGCACATGCTGCTAAACTTGAAGACACAAGGTAAGATGGATTCCAGTATTTAAGTTTCTTTGATGTTTGCCACCTGTACTTGAGCACGTGTCTGCTTAGTTAAATGTGGAGAGCATTAACCTCTTAACTGTGGTTTTGTTGTGGGTTTTTTGTTTGTCTACATAATACCTGCTGTTTAAAGCAAAGCTCCCGTGTTGCTGTTGCAGAAGATTTTGCTAGACTTGCTTACTAGCAGGCAGAGAGGTCTGTTTATGACTCTGATTCTTGCTGGAGATCAGCTGTAGTTCTGTGTACTGCCATGTAAAGAGATTGGGTGAAAGCACACGAGGAAATCTTCTTTCTGGAATCTTCCTGTGCTGGCTGTGTGACTGAAATAGGTAATGAAGTGAAGGGCAGAGACGGGGAAAATACTGTAAAATAAATAGAGTCTGTACTATACTTGCATTTATTCTTATATTCAACATTGAGAAGGGGGGCCTTTTCATTTCTTATACCTGGATTCTTTCTGCCTATGTAGATTCATCCTTGCTGTTGCAATGTAAAATACTCAGATGAATCTGAGTCATACAGTTGTCCTACTCTTCCTTAAGGGAAGAGAGGAAACCAGGCCAAAAAGAATTACCTGGTAGCAAATGAATTAAGTCACTCAGTTCTGGTTTCTGTCCTTTGTTTTAGTAACTTGTGAACTGTACAATGATCAATTGTGACCAAATTATTTTTTAGAAGTATATACTAGTAGATGTTAGGCATCATGACAGTCAGGAGATGGGTAAGGAATGTCAAAAGTAACATTTCAAACCAACAGGCTTAATACGGCCATACATTTTCTCTTCGTAGCAGCCTGTTGATTCTTGCATGAGCAGGGAGAAGTCTAGGAAGTGTGGGGACAAGACTGCAATTACTTTAATGGAGGTCTCTCTGTCTCTGTGACCTCTGTATTGTCTTCTCTTTTTATAAAATGGGAAAGTACTCTTCAAAACTGGGTGTCATTCAAGTGTTTAAAGATCCTCTGCATGCAAAATGTGATGATGATTAATTAGTGCTCTCATCATGCTGCATTGTCATGCCCTTCTCTGAGTTTCATGCTGCTTAGGTCATTCTGAGAGTGGGAAGAGAAACTTTATATGCAGTTTCTCCTCCTGATAAGACAGAGCTCTTCTGATCTGCACCTAGGTGTGGCACTGTTACATTAGTCTCCAGAACAGTCTATGCCATTTCTGAAACTCTACACTTGAGCGTTGCTAATTGAAATGCATCATGAAAGATGTATGTTGTTCCATTCTTCTGTGTTAAGTCAGCACAGGGGAATGTGATACCCAGGAGGCATTCCTTAATATTTCTGTTAAATGTGCACTATTTGGTGGGAACCTTCACATTCTCTTACAGAACATGCAAAGTTGGGAAACTGGCAAGGAACAGCTTGTTTGGTCTCAACATTATGGTATTCAAGTGAAATAATTCTAAAGAATCAAAGTAGAAGGGAAGTCTACATGAATTGTCAGCTGGCCAGGTTGGATAGCTATTGTCCAGAGCATAAATCAAAAGATTAATGGGTCATAGGAGACTGGAACCATTTTTTAAAAGATTAGAAGTCTGGGGAAAAAGTTTGTTTTTCACAAGATTCATAATGCATAATTATTGTGCAGGGTGTTAATGCTTTTAAGTCTCTAAAAAATTTGAAAAGTCTCTTGGAGATTCAGAAATCATCAGGAGCAGGCAAATGGGTCTTACTTAATTTATTAACTATATTAAATGTTTAATAATATAAAACTATTCTTAGTGCTGTGCTGAGCTGCTATGACATAATTTTGAACGGCTGCTTTTAAGACTCCGAAGCAGTGATTCAGTCCCTCAGAGGCTGTATGCAGAAGAAACTCCTGGATTTTTCTGATAAACTTTGTGATGTGAAACTTCAAATCAGAAGAGTCCTAGTTATGGAATAAACAGTATCTGCAGCATGTAGGTGAGGTTTATACAATGTCACGTTTTGCTGGGTGTTTAACTAAAACCATACCATTTTTGCTTTGGAAGTGCCCCACCTTACTGCTGAATTGGAAATATTTCTAAACTGAACTGGTTTAGGAAAGGAAGAGGAAAAACCCAGATGAATTACAGAAAAACTACAGCTTGAATAAGTGAAAAATAATGTGATACCCTTAATTACCTAGAAGGGTGCAGCTGACCTAAAATGTGAGTTCCTAAGCTTTCTTTTGAGAAAAGTACTCTGAGAAGATCTTTGTTAGACTTTGTGTTTCTTTCTGAAAATTCTTTCAGTTCTGTCAGCCTGCAAAAACAGTTTGTTGATCTGATTCAGATTTAAATTCTTTTTGTCTTTCAGTACTGCAAACAATGCTGTTTTCAGCCAAACTAATGGATCACAAGTAAGGACTCTTTCTTTCGTTCTTTTTAAACGCAATTTTCATGTAATTCAGCAGATTTGAGCATTTTATTATTTGTTCTTAAAATCCAGTGATTGACCAATTACATACATGACAAATAGGTACATGGTAGTGAGGTCAGTGAGAAGGTGCTGAATTCCACGTTACAAGCTGTCAAAACTGATTTCACATGATAGCTGCAGGCTTCCCCACTACTATTCAGCACCCCTTTCTTAACTCATTCCAGAGCCTAGAGTACATGCATGTGAGTGGCTGCTTGGGATTTATAAATGGCTAACTACTAAATTGCATGCCAAGAAATGACTACTAATTTACAAGCAAGGTAACTGGTTAATTTAGCTTGAGTAAGGAAGATACCTCATGCTTCAGTACTATAAAAACTACGCTATTTATAGATACAGATTTTCATAGGCACACAAAGTACCTTTGTGTGAGAGTTGTTATTATCCAAAGCACATTAATTCTGTATGCCAAGTAACATTATAAAAAAGGGGGCACGATTCATCAGCATTTATGTTGATTCCTGGTTACAGTATTTTTTTTTCTCTGAAAGAAGGGAATGCACCTCCCAAGTTAAATAATACATTGTTAGCAAAAATCCAGTGTTTTCTGAGTTTGAGAAGGAAATCAGAGACACTGGTCCCCTCAGTACTTGAACACAGAATACCTTGTTTCACTGAAAAGAGACATTAGGGTAAAGTAATTCTCCTTCTGAGTATCAAAAAACAGGACTTGGAGGTTGTAAACTCTTTCTGGAGCGCATGAGATGCAGAGCGCAACCTGAAGGTTCACATATTGGTGGAAACAGGATTATCATTTGGTTTAATATTAAAATACTCAATCTCTGCTGGTAGATTACTCTCTGTCCAGCCTTTTGCTTTCTGTGCAAAAGGGATTGTGTTTTTTTTTCCAGGAGCAGTTCTGTTTCAAATGACAGTCCAAAGGCCTGCAACCCAAAGGCACTGATTGTTACTGCAGTTACCTGCAGGAGGAACACTTTACTGAATTTAAAGAGGACACAGCAGGCTATAGCTTTTTACTGAAATGTATGAGCACTCTTGGATTTATTATGATCCCAGTACTGTGTGCAGTACTGGAAAAGACTGGGCATAGGTATCCAGTGCCATGGAAATAATGGAAGACAGCAGCCATGCTTTGGCTTTGTGCTTAAGGAGAAGTGGTGATATGGTTTGTTATGTGTCACATGTCATCGTTTCATTACTGTGTGTATAGTAACTTGCTCACATTCTGTCTCCAAAGAGCTGGAATGCAAAGCCAAACCTGCCTGTCCTAACAGCGGTTCCTTCTGCCCCAGTCTTAGTGGAAATAGAAAACCTCCCAAGGAGCCCAGGAGCCAGCCAGCAAGATAAGAAGTGGTACGTTCTGCTTTGCTGGGAAATGGATTTTGCTTGCTTATGCATGATTCAAGTGGCTGTTTCTCTATCTGCACTTAAAAGTTGACAGTCAAGTTAGTGATGATGCAGCCATTTGTCGTTGTGATTGTAGTGTGGGGAGGTGAAGACAACAGGCTTAGTCACTGCCAAACAAAAAATTCCTTCAGGGGCTGAAGAAATGATTAAGTCAGGAGCAAAAGTTTCAAGTCTTGGAGAGAACTATGTCCTTCTCATTTGCCATAATGCTTCTTGTAACCCTTTGCTTGGTATCATGGGGCCCAAGGACTTACCTTGATCCTTAACAAAATGCAGAACCTTGTAAACCAGTATCCTTGGAATCATCTTTTGAACCGTTTGAAATGGGCAAGCTGAGTTTTTCTCACTACCTTGGGTAGAGTGGGAGCTTGAGGAAAATGACACAAGCTGAAGATAAGAGCTTTGATTTCATGTGATCGGAGTATTTCTTTTATGGATTGGGTGCATCTCAAAACAAGGATGATTTGTTTGAAGATAAATGTATATGTCATTTATCTTTTCTTAAAGTAATTCTATATTGCAAAGCTATTTCAAAACCAAAACTGACATATATCAAGCCAGTACTTGTGCGCACATCATCTTAACTTTTATCAGTTTCTTCTGCACTCAGAGGCAGTTATGGCTTATCCTAGAAAGGTAATTCTGGTTTACGCGAGACTCTGCAGGTCAGAAGTGGTGGAATGGAGCAACACTAAAGCTCTTATCCTAAGCAGTTTCAGCCCTCAAGAGAAAATATCCTTCTCCCACAGTCAGCTATATGAACCGACTTTTGCTCTGCTGTCTTTTTAAGAGTAGATGATACCTGCTTCTAACAGAACAGTGACAAATGTAATTTAATTTTGTAAATCTTCATGATTAAAGACTTAATACTATGGATTTTGGATTATAAGGGGGATGGTGATTCTGCTTTGTGTTGCATTTAATTGAAATATCAATCGGAACATATGATCAATGCTGGTTTTCTTTCTTTTGCCCTTGATTTGTCTAGTATCTGAAATCTGTGCTTGTCTGTGGTGAGATCCTGTTGATCGCTCGATTCCTTCCGTGGTGGTGGGTGAAAGGTGGTGGTTTCTTTATTCTTCAGCATTCTCAATATGGTTTTATTTGTACTCTTTTGGTCTAACTGCAAGATGTGTGCTAGAAACTGGTGTTTCCTTTGGTGGAAATGTTTGACACTTGCTGCAAACAGCTCTTCTTGGGTATCAGACTCATGCTAGTGCTCTTGCTAGTATTTGCAAGGCTTCTGTTGCTTACTGAAATGCCGCTGCTTGTCTTCAGAAGCAGAGAGGGCTCTGTAGCCATTCTGTTTCAGTTTTGGTTTTGGTATGCCTGGCTTAGGATTAAGAATTTGTGCCTTGTCTGTCTTAACATTGTCAAGGAATCTAAGCATAGGCGCCAGCTGCCACAGTGCATAGCTTGTCTGTAGAAGAGTGGGAGTGACTATAAAATATACCTGCATGTAACCCCAGACAGTATGCCATAAAGAAAACAAGCTTCTTGGCAATTGATGTGTTTCAATCGAGTGTAGCACTTATACTGTGTATCTGTAATGTTTCTTATAGACATATTATTACTGAAAGCAGTTGTATTCTGGCAAAGGAGTTTTAATGTATTCACTGGAAACAGTACTGCCTGTAATAAAGGGCAGATCCAGCTGTAGGAAGCAGACAACACCTGGGAGCTGAGTCAGCAACTGAGCTACATTCTGGTTTCCTAGCTAGGGAGTGGGGTTAAATTAATATAATGGCCAGAACATACGTATTTATTGTGGGGGCTGTGACTTGGCTCTTGCGCCTTCAAGTCTTGGCTTCTCAATGCTACTAACAAGATCTCTTTTCAACTGCTACTGTCTTTAATTGGCCTCTTTCTGCATGAATTATCTTTACTTTCTGTCAGAAAAATAGTCTTCTTTTAGAGAGAGTTTGCCAAGGTTTGTTGAGAAAACCAAAATCTTTTGGACGGGGGATTTTGTAGATGGATAGATTGAAGGGGTTTAGAAGTGAGGTCCCGACCTCGTGAGTTTCTGTGCTCTGCTTGGCAGATGCCTGTATTGGCTACCTTGCAGCTTAGATCCTGTCCTAATGTCAATGTTTCCTTTAATTTAAAATGTTAATGCTGCAGCTGCCAACAGCAGTTGTGCCAGACTGTAGAAAACACTTTGCCAGATAGGGAAGGATTTTAGGATTTTAATTTTTTTTCTTTGCTCCATTCCTTTAAAATAGTCAGTACTGGAAAACTGTACTGGTCTGCAATGGTCTGAAAATACTAGCTGCAAGGCTGGGAAGCCTAGAACACAATCGGTGTCTTTCTAACTGTAGTCTTTTCTCAAGAAGCTGTTTATGTGCTGAGACAGGTTTTATGATTTTTTTTCCTTTTTTGTGGGACAAGTAATTATTTTTTTTCTTTTTTTTTTTTTTGCTTTCCAGTGGATGTAGCTTTCACTTAACTGCTTAAATTAGAAAAATGAGAAAACAAACTGTTGAGGGTTGTAGCCTTGAGTCTTCACAGGTCACTTCCTCGGCATATTTCACGAAAACCAAAACTCTGAATTTGCCCATGGGTGACCTTTTTATAAATCCTCTCTCTTTTCTAAAAGAGGACTATCCCTGAGCGTTAATCATTCACTGGTGCTGTGAGCCCTGCATGCTTTTCTGCTTCCCTGCCTTCACATATGTCATCTTCCAACTCATGCGCTGGCTGCTTGGCAGTTCTGGCAGGGCTGGCAATGTTGCACCAGCCTTTCTGGAACATGAGAAGGTGGAGTATAAGCTGGGGGCTGTCCAGGACCCCTCTAGATGAACAACAACAATGTTTCTACTTTGTTTAGGTTTGGGTCATTAAACAGAGAGTTTACATTAAACTGAAAGAATATGTTTGTTTGGGGAATTGCCTTGCTTGATTAGTTTGCGAGAGTGCTTTTTTCCAGGCACTGGTTTTGATACCTGACTGTCCCTTGCATCAGCCTCCACTAAACCATACCAGTGCAGGATCTTAGTACAACACGGACAACAGATCACAGTCCAGTTTTTAAAGTCGTTTGAAATTCCACTGTTTTGTTAAATTGCTTATCCCTGCTGCTTTGGAGCTGCTTGTGCCTGAGGCCTTACAGTTTTCTTGCTCCTGCATAAAAATATTTTTCAAAAAACCATTTAAAGTGATGAGTTTTCTCCCCTGCACCTCTTTCTAGCGTTTTGGGAACTTTATTCCACCCATGGCATAGACTGGCCATAACTGTGCAAGGCTTTTCTGTGGTGTTCATTGTAGGAATTAAAAATGTAACGTTTATGAACCATTATGCCTCCACATACGAAATAAGAAAGCAAGGTTTTAGTTTGTATGGTGACCATTTTGAAAATGGATCTTTTTCCAGCTAAGTTCCTTCTCTGTTAATCAAGTACAGCTACAGTCAGCTTCTTCAGTAGCCTTCAGTTCCATAGTCACCTAAATTGTGAATGATATCTGTGTGCTCTACTGTTTGCTCCTGCACAGTAATGCTTGCTTTTCTGAGTTTCTGTTTTCTTCTCCTTATTTGTTAACTTGCCTTAGAATCTACATTGAAAACCGATGTTGCCTATAGCTGCTTGTTTCAGGGTGTATGTTTGGAGCTGCCACTTAAACCCTTTCAGCTTCCTGCAACTAAAATGTGCTGTGTACTTGGGAGGTTTGTTCCTTCATCACATGATTTTCTCCCATCTGTAAAACGCACATGGTTCTTGCTCAGTTTTGGGAAGTGGTTTGAAATACGAAGTGCTTTTCATTTGGCAAGGGTAGAAGACGATCTATACACGAGAAGGCTTAACTTGTCATTTCAGACTTCTGCAAACACCTGTATGATACTGAGCAGAAAAAGGGTTTATTTGACGGCGTCATGCGCACATACACTGGCACGCCTCTTGCCTTCAGCGCTCACCCTCTGGCAGTGCCCTTCTTCCTCGCCTTTTTGCATCGCGCTTCTCGTCTTTACCTCTGCTTTGCTTTCCCACCCTCTTTCCCGTCTGTACCTGTTTACTAATTGTGCCCCCTCCCGCTCCCCAACGATCCAGGCCCTTTGACGCTGCCGACTGCTGCCAACGCGGTGGAATCCTGTGGGCCGCGTGGGCCCCGCCGAGGACCCGGCCCGCAGAGGGACAGCACACCGCTGGCGGCCACGAGCGCAGTGTGAAGAGCGCGGCAACGCGTAGCGGTGCTGGTACCTACGCTGGCCAAACCACCATGACCAGTCTCTGAGACCCGGGCCTTTCTGGACTTGGAGACTGCTTTCTAGCAGAGGCTGGAAAATGACGTTTTGAGCTGTCTCTGAGATAAGGACAACAGACCCGAATCTGACTATAGAGGCGGGGGGGGGGGGAAGCTTCTCTTACAAAGGCTCTGCGTATTGTGCTGGTGGTGTTTAGACTCTAAACTAAAAAATAACATGTAAACCAAAAGCCACCCATTGCTCTTCCTTTAAAAAGAGTGTGTGTATATATATATATATCTTTTTAATTGTGTTAAGGTTTTTCTTAACAATTGAAAGATTTAAGTAGCTGGATTTGAGAGCTAGCTGTGCAGGAAGTCACATTGGTAACAAAACTGCACATGCAACTAGTGAGTTATAATGTGAGTTCAAAAATCTTGAAGAGATGGAGGATGGAACTATCCCTCCTTTTGAACAATGATTATTAAAAATATCTAAGATGCATGGTTGATCTGAAAACTAACCTTTTGCTTTTTTAACAAGTCCTCTTGTGAAAAATACTGTTTGGAAATGGAATAGAATTATTTTAATTTTTTAAGAATAAAATTATCAGAACTCCTGAAAAGACAAAGAGTAATTTTTTTAAAAATTTATTTATTATAATTTTTAAAATTTTTTTCTTTCCAGAAAATTTTCTCTTTTTTTGCTGCCAGGCTCCAGTTGAAATGAAACAGAAGTATTTTCTGACAAACACCAGTTCTACCATATGATTCACGAGGTTAATTGTGAAGTCAGAGGTTAAAACTTCAGCTTCATGGTTCACTGGTGTTCGAGGGGGCCTTTAACAACATGAAGAACTACCTTTCCCCTTGAACACACTGTGTTTTCATGTGTTTTCTGAAGTTAGCTGCTTTTAAAAAGGTGAAGAATTGTGGTAGAACACTTTTGAAAATCTCTTACATTGGACTTTTAGGATAAAGAAGGTGTTTGAATGATTTTCAAATTATTTGAGTAAGTTTCAAATTGCCAAGGAGCTCAGAAATACAAAAACACTGTTTTGATTTTTTCCAGCCCTGAAGAACCAAGAAAGTAAATCTCAGCCAGGACATAACTTAATATTTCCTGAGATACTTTGGCCACCTTACCCTTGCATCTGACAGGGGAAAAGAAGTGATATATGAGTCTCTATTTTACAACTCTGCTAAAAAAAAAATAATAATAAAAAAAAAAATATATGCAAGCTACATATTTAAAGATCTGTGGGATCTACAGAGGTGATTAGAGCAATCTGTTGTGCTATTTTTAGTTTCAGATTTTGCAAAGTGGATGTTGCAAAAGTGGAGCGAAGCAAACTTTTTGTTTCTTTTTTTTATGAAGTTCCACAGGAATATGTAAATGACAACAGGTGTTTTAACTTTAAAATATCATATAATTTCTGTGTAGATGAAGGAGAAGCCACTAATTTGAGTGCAGGAATTTGGGATCCCTATGTTTTAAAAATGCAAGAATGTTTTTGCAATAACGAGTCGCTGTTTTGTGACAGAGTTTTAAGTTCAGATGTGCTTGTGTAGTGGTCAGGCTACTGCAAGTACTGGCTGATTCCTTGGGTGTCAGAAGTTTTGTGTTGCTATCACAGAGTTAAAGAATAGTTGAGGTTAGAAGACACCTCTGTAGAGATCATGTAGTCCACCCCCATGCTAAAAGCAGAGTAATGTAGACCAGGTTGGTTGCTCAGGAACATACCAGTCAGGTTTTGTGTATCTCCAAGGATGGAGACTTCCTGCCCTCTCCGAGTAACCTGTTGTGATGGTTGACCAACCTCAGAGCAAGAAATTTTTTTTTTTCCTTGTGTTTAAGTGGAAACTTCTGTATTTCAGTTTGTGTGCATCGTCTCTTGTCCTGTCTCTGGACTCCTTTGAGAAGAGTCTGGCTGTTGTCTTTACTCCCTCCCATCAAGTTTTGATATACATTGATAAGATCCTCCTGAGCTTTTTCCAGGCTGAGCAGTCCCAGCTCTCTCAGCCTCTCCTGCTATGTCATATGCTCCAGACCCCTGATCATTTTTGTGGCCCTTTGCTTCACTCCCTCCAGTATGTCCATGTCTCTCTTGTCCAAGGGAGCCCAGAGCTAGCACAGCACTCCCCAGGTGTCTCACCAGTGCTGAGTGTCCCAGCCCTCTATCACGGACTGCCCTGGGACTAGCTGCAAGTTTGGTAATTAAAGCTCTGGCTACAGTTTTTATAGTAGATTTTTTTTGCATGACAGCATTGCTACTTGAGATCCAGGATAGGGTAAACAACCCTGGTTGCCTGAAATCCATCTACCGTTGGAACTGATTTCTTTTAGTGTGATATATGTTTCATGCTTTTGCTATGTGGCTTTGAATCTCATGTACATCCTGAGGGTTGATTTTGCTCTATGCTATGCTTATTTTACTTTGACTTGGTTGACTTAGGGAGAATTATTTTGGTTTCCACTAGGGTAAGTGACAGCTCACGATAGCAGGCAGAGAACTTGTACCGCACTGGTACCAACAACACCTAGCTGTGTTTTTAGAGGGATAGGTCACGTGCTCTATTGATAGCACTGAGGAAACACATGGATGTCTTTCCAAACAGTATGGTGCTGATGGAGCTTTGCTTAATATCCACAAAGGTTTTGCAGCCTGCACCTTTTCCTAGGGATGTTTTCTTTCCTGTAGTTGTTGGCTTGCATGTATTACTCTATGTCAGCATTTGGAATTATTTTCAAACAAACAGGAGACAGCAGAAGTCTTGGAAGGTGGGACTCAGCCTGCTTGATTTAGAAACTGAATGTGTGCAAACAGTCTCCATTTGTAGGATCATACATCTCCAGGATTTTTTCTTTTGCTTTCCTCACTTTAAAAGGAAAAGGAAGTTCTTTTTTTTTTTCCTTCTGAATGTTTTGCATTTTTGTTTAGGAAAAAAATAAATCTGAAAAGGTGGCAGGCTTAAATATACTACTGTTCTTACCTTCAGGTACAACATAATTAATTTCCTTCACTTTGGGGCATACAAAGAGTTTCAGGCTGTTTGTATTACCTTGCAGAGTCAGTGTGAAAAACTATTCTGTGTCCCAACCAGTTTGAAAAAAGTAAATTAGCTTGCATGGTGCTCCATGTTGTTTCAAATTAGATTACGTGCAAAGAATTCTCTTGAAGCATACTGGGATAGTTAGTATGTTTTGTAGATTGTATTTCATAATCTAGAATCAATTGCTGTTTTGCTTTTCAACTAGGAATTTTTGTTGTTGTTAAATCATACCCTTTGTAACTGACAGGTTTCTCAGTCATGTAGTGCATTGTGTGCTGTGTGGTACACACTAATAATATGTTTGTCAAGCAGAAAGAAGAAATAATGCAGTAGCTAACTCCCTTAACTGTGGCAGTTCCCTGAGCACGTAAGGACTTCTCTGTGATTTATTAGTGGGTTGACAAACTTTTCCATGCACTAAACCCCTTTGATTATTCCAGTATTCATAATTCTTTGTATGGCTTGAACACCTAGTGTCGTTTATCAGCTTTCCCCTCGGAATATTTCTTAAAATATGCTGATAGAAGTTGGTTCTGAAAACATAAAGTCTGGCACTTGCTACTATGCAGAGTTCAAATATCCCTTGGTATGTGGGTAAATAGAAGAATGTGGAAAGCTAATGCCCATTTCGTTCTTGAGTACTGCACACTGACTGTCGTAGGAGCCCTGCTTTTCCTGGGAGGCTTTTTATTATTTCCCTTATGATTGGCCTGACAGCTCATCAATGTTTTGTAAGGGAAGTCAGAAATTCTGTGCAGAGATGAAAATAGTATCTTATGCTCTTTACTTCTGTAGTCTGGCTATTTATGGAGTCTGCATGGTAGAATTCTTGCAGATCCTCTGAAGGGGGTGAAGAATCTGAGTGGTCTCAAACAATTTAATGCTTTTGGGGGACCTCATCTTTTGCACTTGAACATTCCAGTGGCTGAGGATCTCCCTAGTATGATTTTCCTCTTGTGACTGCCTATCTCAGGGTGGCTGAGTAGGTGTTTCAGAGGGTCTAAAGGCAAAACAGTCACTTCCTACATCAGTCTTGGTTTAGGAGGCTTTTGAGTCTGCCTAAAATTCACTTAGTTTCCCTGAGGCCCCACTGTGATGCAGGGGTGAAGCTGAAGGGTCTGACCGCAGTCGTCTGTGCTGCCTTCATCAGTTCTTCATCAAATGGCAATAAGATTTTATGCAAACTTTCATCACCTTAATGTAAGTGGTATGCTGCTGTTGGAGTAACACTGGACATTGAGTGTGCCATGTGAATATGGCACCACATTTCAAGACTGCCCTTATCTCTAGCAGGCAGGTTTTTGAATCAGCTCTCTGGTGTGTAGTAAATGTTACTGCACTTGTCGTGGCTGGGGGAGGAGGGGAAGGCTGGTATAATTATCCTGGCAGTTTTCTAATTAAGATAGATCTCATATTTCACCCTTTTTTTTTTTTTTTTTTCCCCCTTCCACTGTGCTGCTATGCTAAGAAAAGCATTGAAAGATTACAGCACAAAGAAGTGTTACTGGTGCTCTACATCAGCATCATCTTATGTGGAGTTCATAGAAGCTTCAACGTACTGTGGCATCAGTACCTCTCTGTGCTGCGGGCAAAATCTGAACTTCCTATACTGGTTGTCATATTAAGCATTTGGGAGGCTATTTACAGAAAGCTGTCAGAAAATAGGAAGAAAAGTGTTGGCTTCACATGAAACCATTTTCAGTCTCATGCATGAGATTCAGTCTCGCTTCTTTGTTGCCTTAATTGGAAGAGCATCTATTCCTGCCTGTTACTTCTAATAACTGAAGTTCTCTGTATCCATTATTCCCCCCTTGCAAAACTATCTGCTGCTTGCCATTTCCCATTAGTGGTGCAAAGAGAGGCTGTGCAGTACGTTGAAAAGTTTCCTGTTTGCTTTGCTAGTAGATTCTTCTTCCACTCCTTTAAGATAATCAAGCAAGTGACTTCAGTTTGCCTCGCAGCAGTTAATTGCCTTAAGATGATTTGTACGTTATTAGCACTAAAATGGTGATATCCTGTAATGTTTCAGAGGTATATATTTCACATTGGAAGGATTCTTTTGGGTGCTTGAGCTGGAGGGAGGAGTTTTTTTTCCTGGAGCCTCTAGTGACAGGGGACTGCTTCCAAATTCGAGGGGCTGGAGGGGGGCAAGGGGCATTAACCTGGTAGCGATCAGGGAGGAGCTGGTGTAAACTGTCACCTAGGAAGTGTCTCTAGCTGTGTGCAAGGGTGAGTTCTGTTATGGTGGGTACTTGCTTGGTATCCTTGTCGTCATCTTTGGGACAGGACTTTCAGAAGTGATTGATTTTTCTTCTTAAAGCAATATTGCAACCAAATTGCATGAAGGTGTGATTGTTGATTGAGAGGGGTGACAATCAAATGGCCGCTGTGTGCACAGGTTGTCTGATTGACCATCGTGTTCTGCAGCAGTTGTTTCTGTGTTTGTTACAGTTTGCTGTTAGGACTGCTTTAGCTGTTCCTGAACGTGGAAGAGGTGGATGAGATTCCTGACTATGCACAGCATAAGCATCATAATAGAACTCTTGGTTTTGTAACTGTTTTTGCTATTTTTGTTGTAAATACAGATGGTAGGACAAAATAAAAAGGAGACTTTTCCATTTGAAAGCAAAGGAGGTGAAACAAGTGATCCTAACAGAGTACATGCTGTGCTTCACTTAAAATATTGTGACTGTTAAGATTTCATTCATGTTAATAAACCTGAAACTGGTTAGTTATAGTTATGTCTAACTCTGACATGGTGTCAGTGCAGACCTGTGCAGTGCACCCTTCTGCTCTCTGTTCTGTTTACAGGTGTTGAGTGAAGTGCTGTACAAATAGCTTTTTGTGAACAGTATCAACTTCCCCTCTCCTAACTTTTCTTTCTCTTGTGTAAAAATCCTGAAGAGTACCTCGAGTTTGTTAGGAAAAAGTTCAGATGGCTGTTGCAGAAAGTGTATTTAATGGATAAAAATTTTCCTCCTTCCCTTTTCACTTTTTCCACCGCTGTGTGAGGAAGCAGCAGGCAATGTGGACCTGTTCTGTTACAAAGTCACTTCTATAGACATGAAATGCTCCCTTTTTTGATTTTTTGTTTGTTTTGGGTTATGCTGTTGGGTTTTTTTAATTCACTGTAAGTCTGTTAGTTACCTGAAACAGTTTTTACAGAATGTGTCTGGTTACCAGAAGACATCTTGAAAAGAGAGATGGTGTGTGTGTGTGTGTGTGTGTGTGTGTGTGTGTGTGTGTGTTAAAGCTTTTTCTCGTTACAGGAAGAGTAGTAACATGATTCTGCATATCTCTCTCTGCCCATCTTTCTGCCTTTGCAGCATACCTCTTGTTGATTTGCTAGACAGCACGGAGTTGCCAGAAACCTGTGTTGACGATGCCATAGGCCGTCCAGTTGTTGGCTTGGCAACAGGAGATGCGGAAGAGGCTCTTAGTTGCCCTCATCCTGGCACAAAGGAAGCTGCTGCTGAAAAAGCAGACTCTGACCGTAAGCAAACTTACAGATTTTTCCCTGTTATCGTGCTGTGTGGGGTCACAGGTATCTGATTAGGTTGTTGTGAAGTAATTTCCTTAGAAACATCCAGAAGTGTTTGAGAAAGCTCCCTTGGATTATATGCATAAGGACAGTTTTACCCACCACGAGGACAACAGTCACTCAGCTCTGCCCAATTCAGTTGGAAGCATCTTATTTCCAAGGACAGAGATACAAGGGAAAAGTCAGTTTCTCATGGGGTCTGACTTTAGCCTCAAATAGAGTGAAGTGCAACCATCTGAGCAATTAACTGTTGCTGCTTCCTTGTTCACTGCTCCTGGCTGGGTAAATGAACTTGCAGGAGTGCAGAGTGTTGTGATGAGGTACGTGCAGTCTGTAGGCTTGAAAGCTGCATTGAAGGTTGGGCAGATAGCTTCCCCCATCCCTGGGCTATTTTCCCCACGGATGGAGTGCTAGTTCAGGAAGGATGCAGGTTACAGGTCAGAGAACTCCACAGTGACAAGGGGAAGATGATATCTTTTCTGTCTTTTTCAGCATTTGAAGACACATTCCTAAAACTGAAACAGCTGGAGACAGAACGCAGCAGCCCTGTGCCAAGTGACCGTCCCAACGTGAACATAAACGTGCAGGTACTTGGGCTCCTTTCCTCCGGGCAGAGTCACTGACTTTTGGGCAGGTCATTGGGAAAAGTCTTCTGCTTACCCGGGGCTGTTGCCAAAATTGTTTTTCAATAATATCGGTGAGTAATATTGAGGGGATAGTAAAGGAACTACAAAGGCTTTGTTGTATATAAACCTGTGTGTGCCAGGGCAGTGAGCTGAAGCTGGGGGTCAGAGGTGTGCGTGTGCACAGGCGGGCTGCAGCCTGAATGGAATTTTCTAGAATCAGTGGGAGTAAAAGGCATAAATGCCTCAAGTGTTCCTCCGTTGCCTTTATCCGTAGGTTACTAACTGTACAGTGTTGTATAATTCACCCTCTTTTTTTGAGGGGGTGAGCTACTTTTCTGGTGTTTTTCAGTTGCCTTTGGTAACCCTCCCAGAATGTTGTTTTGACGTTTTGTTTTGAGTCAGATTTGCTGATGATCCGTCCTTCCTGTTAAGTAACCAGTTTTTACCTGCTCTCTGGAGTAGGTGTTGGTGCTCTGTGTGTTTACATAGAGAGGAGTGATGTGTTTTGATTTAGCACCCTCATAAATCCTTCTGAGCAAGTCACGCTGCATTTCCACAGGCAGCTGAGCTGAGTATGAGTTTCAGTGCCCTGAACAGGGTGAGGGCTCTCTTCTCCCTCGCTCCTCTTGGCTCTGGCTTTCCTGGCTTCCTTCTCTGTCATCTCCAGGAATCATTCCATGTTTCAGTAAACCAATGTTGCCTACAAAATGGCAAACAAAAAATTGTACCTTATTTTTGTTTTGAACTTTTTGTTAAGGTATGGGTTTGCTTTGTTGGTTTGCTTTGGTTTTGTTTTGTTTAACAACTTCTTTAAATTGTTAAGTAGTTAGTTAAGAAGGTTCATGGAAGGGGTCAAAGAAATGCCAGAGCCATAGTGAAAATAAGTAGTGTTGCTAGAAGGGAAGGAGAGGACAGGATCCTCCCTTGACCACATCAGTGACCTTCCGTGGATTCACTGGGTATCAGACAACTGCACTCATGCAGGATATTCTTGTTTTTAATGAGCTTTAAAAAATTTGGAATTTAAATTTTCCCTTTCTCTGCTTCCCCCAGTGTTAAAGCTTTAGGTGCTTTATTGCACTTTGAACAAGCAGAGAGAGTAAAACACCTGGCAGTGTTATCTCTGATTGTACTACCCTCCCTTGCAGTGAGGCCCTAGGATTTATCTAACTCTGTGAAGCAGCTATGATTTTTCTTGCTTCCTCAATAGTAAAATGAGCCAGGTGCCAAGATTGGTGTTTAGTGTTTGGCTGAGCCTGTTCCTGAGCATTTGTCTTCCCCCCTCTGTGTGAGAGAAGGCAGGGACAGCTGCTTAGGTATGCTTGGTGCTGGGGGCTTTTTGGCTCATGTCCCCTTTAAGGACTGTTGTCAGGGATGCCTTGGGCACCCCTCTGCTTGGTGAGTGCATTGCAAAGATTACCAAGTCTCTAAGAAGATTAGTCAGTAGCCTATAGGTCCTGTTATGCCGAAACACTGCCTCTGCATAAACCAAAGCAAATGAACTCAGTTAATTTCAGAGTATTTTTGCTTATTGAGCTCTGTTTTAGTTCAGACTGGGGGGGGGGGGGAACATTTAGTTGATTAAATGGAGAGAACAGAACAAAAATGGCTTAGTGGTTTTTAAATCATGGCTAATACATAGGAAGCAAGATAAGATTCCTGTAATGAGCTAATCTAACAAACAGCTGCCAATATGGTACAGTCAGTTATCCAGATGCTGTCATATGAGGTGCCAAGTAACTGGCTGTCAGAGGTTACAGATACTGGGGTGATAGTAACCTTATTAGAGAGCAGGAACATTTGCATAAATGAGACATGGGTGATATATGGATCAACAGTATGCAAGTGATTCTTTCTTGGGGTAAAAGAGACTTCAACTTTCAGGAAGAAAGTGCAAATTGAATTATGAAAATGTAAGTGTAGATCCATAGGTGGTTCTCCTTGGGTAGAAAAGATGGAGTAAAGCCTATCGTGTAGTTTACCAAGAGGTCACCTGAGAGTGTTAACAGGTCAGACAAAGATTAGACACTCTTTCTGTATACTTTAAATTCTGTATGCTTCAAGTTGCAAAGACAAGTAGGTTACAGTAGCACCAACTGAGCACACCTTGTTGTGATTAAGGATGAAGGTTAATGGTTTGAAAATGAACCCTGAAAAGAGTGACCTAAGAATAACTGTCAAAAGCACTTGTGTTTCCTGCTTTTGAAGGCTGCTGTCAAAAAAAAAAATCTATTTCCACTCATGGTGTTTGTTACAAAGTGTACCTATTGGCTCACCTCCTGCACTTTCTTCTGTTCTTAATCTGTTTGTAAAAGAGGGGTTTGTGGCATCTTCTGACTGAACGCGATGGGACTGCAATGTATCCATTAAAACCTTGCCATAAGCTTACATCTTGGAGCTTGCTGTTACTTCAGATGAATGCAGTGTTCTCTCTGAAACAGCGTGTCATCTTTCAGCATGTCTCATCTCCCTTAAGTCTTACCAGTGTGTAAGATCCCTACCTATCTACAAAACAGTTACAGCACATGAAATGTTTGGTAACATTGATCAGGAGAAAGCATTGGATTTCTGCCAAGGAAGACAGAGCTGCATCCTGAACGTCATAATCATAAGGAACACTGTCAAATGCCAACAAACTGTTCACTTCAGCTTTGTTAATTGAAAATCTTTATTTCCCTTCAGGGGTCAGAGATGGCCTGACAATTGTCTTTCTGTAGTTCTATACTTGCAATCAATCAAGACTGATTGATTTTGGGTTTTTTGGTAGGGAAATATTTATCTAGCTATCTCTGTTCTTTTGGAGAAAAAGGGAAGTCTTTCTAGAATGAGAGCTGGGTAAGGGAGGAATGAATGGCTGCATTCTTCGCTGCTGCTCCCTGCCAAAATCAGTTGGGATGGAAGAATGCGACTTTGTCCTTTCCCAGCTTTCACTAGCACAGTGACCAGATCTGACAAAAGAGGGCAAATAGCTCTTAAATACACCCAGGCTCTGCTTTCATCGGCTTCTAAAGTGAAAGGAACAATAAAAAACTCACCCTGTTTGCCCATGTTCAAAGTCTGCTCCAGAGTTAGAAATGCGAGGAAATGGGGGATTTATTTCTCTGAATTTGCTGTGATTTGTAAACAAGTGGAAGTTGCTCCAAAATGTGCTTGTATTAGACTCCATCTCCCTGCACAAGGTGATTTTCAGTTTCACTAGAAATGATGCTTGAAAGCACAGAGGGTTAGAATCACATGCCCAGCTGCTGCCTTTAATCTTTCCTTCCCTTTTTACATCACTGCCTAGCTCCATATTTTGAGGGAAGAATAGAGTACAAATAGAGTTTGTCTAGTACATGGAAACAATAAAAAAATTGTAACAAGCTAGAGTATTGACAAACCCCAGCAGCTTTACTATTTGATGTGAGCAACTGAAATGTCTTGTAAATTAGACATCTTGAGGCGTTGTCAGGTACCAGATGCTTTCCCTTCTAGCTACACGCTCTTTCCACTAAAAACCCAGTAAAATACCAGTACTTTTTTCAAGCACAGAATAGAAAGGATTGAGAAAAAAATATCTTCAGTATTGATGGAAATATTTCCTTGGTGGTACATTAAAATTAATTGATTACATTAAAATATTTCTTAATAGTACTAAACTTTTCAAAAATTGTGAATCTAATCACTAATAGATTAAAACGATCTAATTAAACTGATTGTTCAGGTGGAGGAAGCTGAGAGGAAGTTAAAATACAAAATTCTGCTTAAAGCACCGGTGTGCTGTTAAAATAATGAAATTCACTATCTTACTGATACTGGAAGAATGCATCAGAAATCCTGTGCAGGGGCTGTTCTATGCAGCATATGGTTCAGTAAGGTGCAGCGTAAGGATTTAAGGATTATCATAGTTGGGTACTGAGGCTGTACAAATAATAATGATTAATTATAATTATTCCAGACTTTTGGCGAATTCCAGCATCTTCTAAAATAAAAACACTAACATGTTTAATAATTAAATTGTTCTTTTAGTTTTTATGAACTATGTGAATGTGCATCTTTTAACATCTGCTAGCAGTAGTCATTAGCAACGCTGGTGGTTGGTCCTTACACCTTTTTATGTTGACTGTGACCCTTGAATATTTTGCAAAGTTCATTGCTGACTGGGGTCAAAATTTCAAAAGAGGTTCTCCTTCAGATAGTCTCCTAAGTTCCTTTTTTGGATACTCCAAAAGGTGATGTAGAGGGACAGAAGAAAAGGAAATGTTTTCACCTTCTCTAAAGACCAAATACCTAGAAGTTCTCACTAGCATTTCTAGTGAATGAAAAAAGCTGTAAGTGGATGAAGAGCTGTGGGGAGGACAGGTATTTTTCTTCTCTTTAACTTTCTCCCCTGCTTGCTCTCTATCTGGTTGGCTTCATTCCATCTGGCCATGCTGCACTTGGTGCAAGTAGGAGTGCAGCAGGACTGTGTCTGCTCCAGGGTGTGTTGCAGAGCTATCTTCACCAGCGAGGGTGGCATATGGTAAGGAGAGCAGGACTCTGTCTCCCCCTGCTGAGTCATACCCTGGAGAAAGGTCACAAGGTTTAGTTTCCACTCAGTTAATTAACTTCTGTCACTAATCAAATAGCAATTAGTAGATTGAATGCTTAATTAACATTTTATAATTAAAAAATGCAATTCATGTAATGAAATATACTGTAGTGAAAGGTATCTCATTTTTAATTATCTTCATGTATTGGGCTGCCAGTTTTCTCTGACATAATCAGTGATGGGACAGGTAGCTAATAGCAAATTAAACTGTTGTTCTAATTTGTAAGTCGATTTTGAGGTAAAAATCTTCCCAAGTTGCATTTGAGAGTAAATGATCAACTTATAGTTAGGCTACGCTGATATAATTCGATGGCTGCTACACTGATCTCCTATCAGTAAACTAGGCTGCAGGTTTAGGGTCCACCTCAGTTCTTTCATGCTGTATTTTTAGCACAGCACTTTGCATCTCCACTTTTAAGAATTGTGCTTGGTTTACGTTATGTTTTCCTTTGAGTTTACAACTGAATTCCAAAATAAAGGAAAAAAAATCCTTTCATTTTAGTATAAATCTGCTGACATTCACTCAGAGCCTTGTTGTTATTTAGAGATGTTAATAAACTTCAGCCGAGACCTTTGCATGTCTGGGAACTGCTTCTAATAAAGATTTTTTCACATCTAGGATGAAGTGGTAAAGTTGACAGATAAATGTCTTAACAATGCAATTGAGAGCCCAATTGCAGCAGCAACGTGGCTTTCAGCAGATATCAAAAGCAATATCCTGAAGGCCCAGGCAGAAGCAGGACACAAGGTAAGTACTCAACTGATAAGATCAGTGATGTTCTCAAATGTTTTATTTCTCTTCAATTGCCTGGGTTGGAGAAGGTGCCTGCAGATAAGGATGCTCCAAGAGTAAGAGAGCCTTCACAATAACTGTGGTCCAGTCCTGGAACAGTTGCCCAAGGAGGAACTTCCATCCTTGGTGATACTCAATGTGTAACTGGACAAGGCCCTGAATAAGGCCTGGTTTGAATGGTGGTTGACCCAGATGACCTAAAGAGGTTGCCTTCTAACCAAGAAATGACTCTGTGACTAATACTATGCTTGTAGCATGTTCTGCTAAATTCTGTAGCAAATACTGGTATTTGATTTGGCTACCTTGGTGAATGATTTTTATTTCTGCAATGAAGTTTTCAGACAGAATTTATATTTTAAGTCTCTGAGCAGGAGATGAACAGCACACTTCCATGCTGGGAGGAGGGTGCTTGGTTCTTCTGTGAATCCCAGAACTGAGATGAGATGGAAACACGTATCAGAAATTTATATCTTTGTTCATTTTTTTTCTGCTCAGGTAGTAAGAGAAGACAGTCTGACAGGTGTCAAGAATTCCAATGTTCAGGATGCTGCAGCCAGGTACTGAATAGACTGGGGAGAAACGTGTGATCTAGTTACCCACGTGCAGCACTGAGAACCTGCAATTCAGTGCAGTCTTACTGGCTCGGTGATCATTGTGTTTTACCTTGTCATAGTGTAGCTGAACCTGGCAAGTGTGAAGTGTTTTCAAAATGAAAACCAGTGAGCACTGTAGTTGTTAAGTTTTATTATATACAAGGTAATCCACATACTCTTTATTCTCCCTCCCATACTTTAATGTGATAAATGTTGTTCCAATGGCACTTTCAATAAGTATAGTTATTTCTGGTCTGTGAACAGCTTCAGTACAGGGAAAGGGGATGGCTCTGTTTACAGTAGCTGTGGAGAAAAAAAATGTGTACTAAAACCTGACGCAGACAGTTGGTTGCCTGAGAGTTGCTGAATCTCAAATGATTGCTAGTTTCAGTCGGATTTCAGGCACAGGCATTTCAGGATTTTTTCAAGTTTAAGAGGTTACAACATGTAATTTTTTGATAATTTGTGAAGTTGATGTGTCAGACCTCAAAGAGGACATGGGGATATTGAATAAAATAAGCATCTAGTGATCTCAAAAATATGCTGTAACAAGTGATTCGTGAAGAGCTTTCCATGGAAGGTTGCATCTGTTTTTTGGTTTATTTGTTTGTTTTGGTTTTTTGTTTGTTTGTTTGTTTTGTGCCAGGAATATTCTCCCATCAGGCAAAACACAAAGCAGTCCCCCAGCAGCCAGTCCGGTATTTCAAGACCCAAGAGAGCTGCTGAAAGCAATCCCTGTCTCAAACACCTTTGTTCCGTAAGTGATGCAGGAGAAACATGTTTCAGGCGTAAGGGAACCATGTGGAGGTTATCCTCACCAGGTCTGGAAAGAGGAGGAACAGTTCCTGAGCAGCTAGGCTACATCTAACTAAGCAGATTTACCAATGCATCGTTAATTACTGCTGCAACAGTTAATCAGTGTAGGCCAGGCCTCGGGGTGGGTATCCTAGGAAGCAGTAAGCAAATGTCTTTCATCTTCTGAAGGGACTGAAATAACTGACATCCTGCTGCCCCTGGCTCTAAAGAAGAAGATAAGAGGATGGCAGGGAAGGCTTCAGGCAAGTTAGAAACAATGGCTGAAGAAGCTCCTTTGAGATAGAAGACATTGATACTGTTGGGTGTATCCACAGCTGTAGCTGAAACTATGAAAGAGAGTGGTAATCTGCAGAGGTAGTTGGAAGGCATTAACTTCAACATACTCACAAACATCAGTCTTCTGTCTGCCTCCTGTGGAACTGGTGTCAGCTCTGGGGTTGAGCTGTCTGGGAAACAGCACTGTTTCACACTATCCTGGCAGTGTGCTGATGAGACTGTTTTCTCCCTGCAGTAATGCGTTAAATGAGGATAACACTGTCTCTAACTGTGAGGACCTGCTCATTTCACCTACTCTGGCTCCAGCTGAGGAGGCTGCTCTTTCAAAGGTATCACCACCTGCTAGCCTGGAAGGTTTCTGTGTGTCCCACTTGAGCTACTGATGCCTCCAGGCAAGCACAGCAAACTTTGCTGCATGCCTCTCATAACACAGTGAATACCAGTCGTTAGTGAATGCCAGAGAGTACTTTCTGGAGCAGACAGGGACATTGAACAGATCTCTTTAAAGGCCATTTCTGGGTGTACTTTCAGGTTCTTTGCCTGACATTTATTTTTCTAAACGGATCATTTTCCTCACGCTAGTGGGGAGCCCCTTATATCCCAATGATTTGATGCTTCAGGAAAGAGACTGCAGTGATGAAATTCTGACATAGGCAATTCCTATCAAAATAACCACAGAGGGAGAAGTTTAAATTGAAATGCTTAATTGTTGTAGCCTCATTGCCTTAAGGGTAAGGTAATTTTTAACTGGACTCCATGAAATGCACATAGTAATTCAGGGATCAGCTTTCTTTTGTCCCTCTCCAAAACAAAAGAGGAGTCCAGAATTAGCCTCTGCTGTTACTTCAGTGGACTGAAGGGTTATTCTGGATCACTAAAGCACCATGCACTTTAGCTGTTGTCCCTCTAAACCAGTATTACATAGTTGATCCCGCTGAATAATTATCAGTTTCATCTTCTGAGTTCAAATACTCAGCTCACCAACCTCGCTGACCTTCTTGTCGAATGGTGCAGTACCCCATCTTCACATAGGAGAACAGGATGTTTCCACAGCTGGCACAGCAGTGACATTGTTTCCAGTACACTGACGAGAATAAGTGAAATGAAAAGGCTATTAGAAAGATCCCATGGAAAGATATGAAAAAACAGACCTCATTAACAGTGGTGTTCATTAAGGACACTGGTCTGTAACTTGGGAAACCACTAGAGTATTCAGCAGACCTATCTGGTTACTACTGGGAATTCAATTCAAAATTGATTTATTCCATAGAGCACTCCAGATGACCAGGACGTTTCCTTAACAGCACTGACAGAGAATCTAATTGACTTTACAGAAGCCACACCTCGGGTAAATGTATTTCAAAACCAAATTTCTTCCTTAAACACGTACAGGGGTTATCACTCATCAACTCTCTTCTGGCTTTGGTATCTGTCCACTGGGCTCGGATCTGCTGTGGCAGAGTGACGTGGTGATTGACCCGCATCACGTGTGTGTGCCCCGCGGCGTGAAAGGTGCCTGGCCTGGGGCTCTAGTCCCTACAGCTTTGTAGCTGAAGGAACCTGAAGAGTTAACTTGTATCTGTGCCACGAGGGCCTGTACTCTTATTTTAGTACACCTGCAAGTGCCAGCCTAATTCTCAGGCTTTTGGGTATATAGAGTCACCGGATGGTAGAGGTTGGAAGGGACCTGTGGAGATCATGCAGTCCAGCACCCCTGCTGAAGGAGACTCACCTAGAGCAGGTTGCACAAGGCTGCATCCGGGCGGGTTTCGAAAGTCTCCAGAGAAATTACACTTACATATGTATATACACAGACATATGTGTGTGTGTATGGATTAAAGTAAATATTGGAAAAATGATTTTTTAATCAAATCAGCCCTTTTATACAGATTTTAAAAAATCTCTTTTAATCTGTGCCAGTGAAAAAGGAGTTCCACTGCATGCTCCAATAGGAGGGGAAAGGAGTAGGACCTTTAAACTGTTCACAGAAATGTGCTCTACGGTAACTTTATCCACAAAGCAGAAAAAAAAACCAACATGGGTTCAGTTGCCTTTAGGAAGGGAGTGCTGGGCTGAAACTGCTACCAGGGGCTTCCTGTAGGTGAGCAGCTGCCAGCTGTATGCGGTGTGACTGCCACTTGTCTCTCGCTGTCAAGTCATCATCTGTAGCCACTGACCAGCATGCTTCAAAGGCTGATGGTGGACAAATACCCGAGCTCATTCTGGGAGGCAGTATTGGTGTTTTGGGAGGCAGTGTTGTCTTGAGAATGTTCTCTGCTCCTTCCAGCTTTTTCTAATGAGCATTTATTTGCTTTTTTGTAGGTGTCTTCTCAGCCCACAATAACCCCGAGGTGGATAGTGCCAGTGAGTTATTTGACTGTTCCTTAACAAGAAAAAAAGAAAGCTTTTGTCATGATTAAGAAACGGGGACTCAAGCAAAATAGTAAAATGCAATAATTTGTAATAATTTGAAAGCACATAAAATAATGTACTAGACCAAAAATAAAGCAAACTAACCCATCTGAACTAAATCAAACAACAAACATATCCTGTTAATTTTTAAATGTCATTTTTGCTGCGTTACATTGCAGGTAAATGCTATGAAGTTTCTTTAAGAACTTGCACTTAGTGAAGCCCACCTGTGAACTTGATGAATCTTAATTTTTACAGTTATCAATAAATCATATTGACAAAATCAGCTTGTCTTGTCCTGGCAGGTTTTATTTCAGTTTCCCATTTCATTCTTCCCAATACAGACTGGACTGATTTCCAATGGGCCTTTGGGAAATGATGTTGCCTTAGCTATGAAGGCAGTGAAAGGCAGCATGGAGACTCTGTTGTCATCAACTGGATTGCCATCATCCCAGCAGACATCTGAAGTCCTTGCAAGGTAAGGTGATCTCAGCACTCGCTTCAGAAGTCTGTATGGGGTAGAAAAGAAAGGATGTGCTCTGGCTGCTTCCATTTAAAGTAGTTACAGTGGTCAGTTAGACACACTGCCTTGTTTTGCTATGCTTAGAAATTATAGTTCTGTCTCACTTGATAGCATTTGAAATCTTATAAATACATAGAGCAGCTGATGTGTCTATGTATTTTTATATAACCTTGTTTGAAGAATAAGAAAACGTTATAATTCAAGTAAAAGAACAAAGCATATAAGTTTAGGTGGAGTTGGAGGTAAACCTATTGTTGTTATAAGTGCTATAAAATCAATTACTTATCTTAATTATCATTTAACTTCAGTTTCTTTCCTTATCTGCTAACATGTTTTAGTACTGGACTAAAATTATGGTACGGATGATTGTTTTGAGAAATGTCTTTGTAGCGTTTGTAGTGTTTTGCTACCTGTCAGAGGATTGTGGCAGTGGTGCTCCGGCCTTTCGGTGAACCTCTTACAATGCAGATGGCAATGGTGCTACTGCTGCACTGTGTGGAATTGATTCAATTTGTTCTTCTGCAGTTGTCCAATGGTCTTGTTGAATTACAAGGGGAACAGATATTAAAGCTCTTTGGAACAATACTCATCTTTTTCTTTTTAATCTTATCATGGCAGATCTTTTTGGAGGAGTGTATTTACAGGGTGCTTTTTTTTTCCTTCCCTTTTTTCTTCCCTTTTAGCCCAGTTATTGAAGATACTAAAATAAGAACAAAATGTTTACTCACCACTGAACTGTAGAAGGAGTTTCTGCACTTCCCACCCACCTTGTAAAATCTCCAATCTTCTAACACATCTCCAAGGGACCCTTCAAAAAGACTTGCTTAGGATCAGACTCTTGCTGAATGGGATTCAGACAGCCAGATGGTTTGCTGGGATCCAGAAGAGACTTCTACATTTACTGCAGTCTAACTGGAATTAGAGTCTACACCGGGATATAAAACCACATGCACAGTTGATCTTCTCCCGCAGGAGAACTGAAATGCCACACTGGAGCTAGCTCTGAACATGAGGAACAGAATCTAGCTGTGTTCTGCTCCCGCTACATTTACTCTGTCTTAGACTGCCCTGCCTCTCAAGTGATAATGGCAATGGTTCGCTGTGATGTTAGCCTGTAGTGTGGAGGAGAGGAGAGGATCCCTGACCTCTGCACAGTGATGCTGGCCAGATTAGCAGAGCTTGTAGGGCCACCTTGTGGCCATGCTGTGTTCTGTGGCTCTCTGTAGTACAGCTTGTTTCATACGGCCAAGGACATTGTCTTCTCTGTGATTATTCCCTCTGTTTTACAAACAGATACTCTCATTTTTGGCCTTAAACACTTCAATAATCCTCTCACCTCTTGTTACAGTACCTGGGAAGAATGAAAATCTAGTCCATCAGTGACCAACTACGTTGACTGGATTTGAGCAGCTCGTTGCAACCAGGAAAAGGAAAGTTAACCTGCCAAACAGCTTATAGCGTTAGCAGATGACAGCAGAGGTCCCACAGTTTGCCACTGATTGTTTCATTTGCTGTATGACTCAAATGCATGCATTTTAGGGTAGAGATGCCTAATGTTTTAAATGCTGAAGCAGTGAAGGCATGAGTACAGCTTACTTCAGAAACTGCTTGTTGGTTAGTTTTGTTGTCATATAGGACTAGGAAGGAGAATAATTCATACTATTTCTGGGTGTTGTTTCCAGATGCTGTGCTTTGGGACTACTTAAAAGGGTTGTTAGTGGCTTGAGGGTACAACTAGATCAGTTGTTAACACCATCTTAAATCCTGTTCCAAGTAGCATCTAACAGTTCTATGTGGAACAAAGAATAGAAAGAATAAGGTCAAAACGGGAAAAGGAAGATGACAAATTCCTGCAAGCGGTTCACTTCCTTGTAGAAGGAAGGTAGGAGAAGTTACAAGAGCACGCTCTCGTGCAGGCCGTTGGTGCTCAGGTGAAGTACAGGATACTGTATGTACAGTTTGAAAAGATGGTTTGAATCCTGTGCAGCAGGATTCTCATGTGGACATGGGTAGAGGTGAGCACGTGGACCCTGTGAAAAAGGTCAACACAGTGTCAGAGGGTGAATAAATACAGAAGCCCAATGATGAACTCCAGATCTCCTAACAGGGAAGCACAGCTGAAACAACTGGGATCTTTCTTTCTTAGGAAGAGGTTTGTACATATGACTGGGGTTGGAGGATGTTTTCTGCATAGTGCGGCTGTTTATAAATATTTATATACTTGTGGTTCTTAGAAACAATTTGAAATGTGAAAGTTGGTTCTGAAAGCTGTATGCACATCTTCATTCCAGCACGCTGGCTGCGTGTGCGTCCCTCAGCATAGACAAAGACTAGGACCAAACCGCTGTGGGCCGCACAGGGAAGCTGGTGTCCAGCTAGGTGGCTTCTTTCAGACTGGGGCACTCTTGCTGCTGCTCTTGTGCTCTTGTTTGCAAGATGCTGTGAATGAGTGTGTGAAGGAAGAAGCCACGTAGCGTTTACCTGGCCCACTGCCACTCCTCAAAACCCCCGAGGCCTTAATAGAGAAACATAAGAACCATGGTGAGCTCTTGGGACAGATGTACCAGAGTGACTCTGCAGACAGGAATTCGCAGCCATTGCCTCAAGAACCAGGAGTCAAAATTGGCAGCAGGAGCTTCGAGCTCCCGCTTCAGCCAGCACCTAAAGCACTGGGCTGGCAGCTCCCAGCTCCCTGCACTGCCAGCCAGGGGAGCTGCTGCTCTGGACCAGGTGGAGGGCATCTGCTCGCCAGCCGTTCAGCTCACTCTGTACTTCCCGTTGAATACTGGCTATTTTTTATACTTTTAAGTCTGAGCCTTATTACATATTAAAATGTAGAATGTTCCCGAAATCAGATATCAAATGTCTTAGTCTGGATTAATAATACAGTTGCCAGCAAAGTTCCTGCAGGAAAAGGGAAGCTATGGCTGCAACAGTCTGCTTCCCGCACAAAGCCAGGACTGTGTGGGGAAACTTGGCACTTGCTATTGATCTGTTTGCTCAGCAGCTGAGCTGGCACTCGCCAGCTACATGTGTTGGGTTTGTAAATAGACAGAATGCAGTAGCGTTTTCTTTAAGGCATGTTTGAGATTTGACTCTTCCCGTTGGGTTCAGGAGCTCTGTGAACTGTTAGCTTGAATCCCTCCCAAAAGCAGAAGAACAGAAGTTTACAGTTTTACAGCACTGCGTGTTGAATACCATCATAGATTGCTTCCAAGCCATCGCATACGGCAAGTAACAAGTAAATACCATGTGTGGTGACTGTGTCCCCCCCAAAGTCTACGTGATTCCAAGGAGCCACTTATTATTTCAGCATGGTCAGAACAGTGGTCATTGGAGGAGAACGTTTCTATTTGCACACACGTACACACGCACACATTTCAAAGGGGCAAGGTTTTCCTCAGTTCTCAGAGGGCTGGTACTTGAAGCTTTATTTAAAGATTCAAAATTTTCAACTGTTAATTGGAAACTTGCAATTTCTGGTAGATTTGGGGCTGTAAACCCAGCTCTTTCCAGTGATACCTGATACTTGGAGCAAATACTCACTCCATGTAACTCAGTGTAGCTTATTCAGCTGATCCAAATCGTAGTTCATATAGGGAGCCTGGTGAGGGACTATGGCACACCACAGTTCTGTCATCTGGACAGGTAGGCAGGGAGCTGAACGTTCTCTAGTTTGGCATCATTGTTTTGCTTCTAAACTACAAGTACCACGTTCTGTTGTGACTGGCTAACAGGTAATGTAGCAATACTCACCTCCTGCATCTTATCAAACACAAATAGGTATAATAGTTCCTGTAGTTAGTGTGATAAAGAATTAACACCCCTGTGTTACTGGGAAAAAGGAATTTCTTACCATTGCTATACTATTGATTGATTGGCTGTAAGGTCCAATCATCCTTTACAAGTGGGGGTTTTGGTATTTATTTATAGAGATTTATAAATAAAATTTTTGTGTGAATCTGGCATTGAGATGTTGGCAGGTTTGCCAACCACTTAAAAGCTGTAAGAGTTGACAGGAATGAATAAACTCATGTTCTGTTGCAGTCATTTGGAAAAAGCCAGCTCCCTGGTTTTAAAAAAAAAAATCTACTTTTTTTTTTCCTAACAAAGTTATCCCCTACTGATTTATCAGTGCGTGTCCCAGCTTGTTCTTGTTAACTGGCCTTGTATCCTCTTGCTGTGCGAGCACAATGCTGATCAGAGTTCAAAAATCACTTAATCTAAAAATGTTACTGGATCTAAAAATAGAAGTGATTTTACTCCAGTCACACTCCGTAAGTGATTTGAATAAAAGATTTTAGAGAAATCTTAACATGTATAACAAGAAGGAAACCGCAGCCTGTATCTCAAACTGGTTAATTTTGGGGAGATTTTGGGGAACTGCATTCCAGTCTCACCCATTTAGTCCAGCAGGAAGAGACCAGAGAGCCTGCCTGTGAGGTGTACACAGCACTTGTCTTACGGGAATAGGTATTAATGTGGGAGTTGGGCCCTCTTACACTGGAATTAAGGGAATGTCTTCTTCAGTGGTGGTGGTGGTGGTGGGGCTTAATATTAGGGAAGTCATGACAAAAAATAATTACCTGGTAATCAATCACAGGTCATGAATTAGCTTAAGCGTATTCAATTTTTAAACTTAAATTCCAGCTATACTTTGTCAAAGAGAGACAGCTGTGCAAAAGCTGTGTTCCGGACAATTTTTTGGACACGACTTCAGCAAGAAAATTTGCAGCACTAGAGTAGGAGCTCAGGTGAACAGTGCAGTCACGTTTGGGTCTCTTCCCCCAGACTGTTTTTCACCCCTTGCCTGTTACCCCTTTGTCTGCCCCTTGCTCATTCTCTGGAAGCAAAGATGTTCTGTTAAGATCAGCATGTCCTTCACAAACAGCACTGGATTTATTTTCCTTGTCGTGAGCGTGTTCTGGTACAACCCAAACCTGCAGATTGTTAGCAGCTCTGTTCCATGGCCAGCTAGCATTTAAAGCTCTGTCTGCACACGTAGAGTGTTCGTTAGTCTAGAAAGTTGTAGTGTGTATATATATAGCTGTTAAGACATGGTAAGGTCACAGCTTTCAAATGCAGCTGGACAATCAGAACTTCTATACCAAAAAATAACCATAATCCCCGCTAATGGCCTTTCAGTGACACGGGTGTAACCCGTGTGTGTTTGCTCCGAGGGTGAGCACCATAGACACCAGCACAGGGCCCTCCCCGCTGTACTGAAGTGGAAGTGGGTATTGTTGTGGCGAGGTGGTTCCGTGCAGCAAGGGGATCCCAGCGCTCGGCACAGGAGTGGACAGCCGGGATCTGGCGCTGTGTGCGGTGCCGCGTCCCTGCTGGGGACGCGGAGCGGGCGCTGCCCCTGCCGTCCTGTCGGATCCTCTGCAGTAGGGAGGTTCTGCAAAATTCACCTCCTTTTACTGTTTGGCTTGAGCACTCTGCTTCAGAAACACACACACACACACACACACACACACAACCCCCTTACCGATAACTGGACAAACTTATTTTTAAAATATGTAAGAATATTTTTTTAGCTAGGATTTTTTTGTTGTTGTTGTTGTTGTTAAAACCACACTAACTACTGTATTTTTACCTTTTATATGTAAAGCTTGGCAATAGCTCTCAATGTATAATTTATTTGTTGGGGTTTTTTTTATAAAACAGAGTGCACCCTCTTCTGTTTCACACAATAGTGATGTATGAACTGTTTTAGGCACTGCACTGAGACCTGTATCGAAATGTACATGGGAACAAGCAGCTGTGATTTGTAGTCCACTCAATCTTGAAACGTTTATACTGTAGTTTTGTCTTAAATACACCACATCAGTGCAAAAGTCTCGCAGAGTCCTCTTTAAGCACCCCTGTGTTACGCTGGCTTGGCAGTGAAAGGCAGGGGGCAGGCTGGGAGGTGAGAGCTGTGCAGTGGGGGCCAGTGGGGCTGTTTGTTGCAGCCCTGAAATCGAAGCCCAAGGCTTGTGGCAGACACATGCTTGGTGCTGAGCGCTCCCCGATCCTCAGTTCACCGGGTCTCTGGGGCAGTACGTTAACTTGCTGCAGGACCGAGTGGTTTTTGTCCCTGTGCTAAGGTCGCTTGGCAGCTTCTTGCTTAAGAGAAGGGTACCTGAGGTGGAGAGAGACTTGCAAACTTCTTTGGGATGTCACAACATTGCAGGCCGTGGTATAAACTCAATTTGTTATCAGTTGAAGTGTAACAAAAGATGGCACCTGAACTTTCAGATAGATGCTAAACAATTAAATGGCTTCTTTCCAAAATTGCTGAGATTGTCCAGCAGTTCAGTGGGTTTGAAAATCAAAGTACCGAGGTGTGTGCCCAGAGAGGAAGCTCTAACCTAAGAATGTCATTTCACAACATGCAGAGAGAAGTGCAGGCCAGTTAACTGAGCAGTCTTGCTTTTATTTCCAGTAAGGGATTCGTTTGTGTTTTGAAGTGGAGTGGTGATAATGATTGTTAAAAGGAAACTGTTTTTTCCAAACTTCGCCTTCATTGAAATGCTTAAGAAGGCAGCAAAGGGCAACCAAACCATTTGATCATTTCCCAACAATTAATAAACTTGGGAAAGTATCAAAAGGAAGAGAATTAATTCCATCCTAATGACTAAGCTCATAGAAAGTCATTTCCCTTGTGGCATAATTTGTTGTGTAGGTCGAACTATGATCACACTGATAAGTCACTGAATTGTTCTTCAAATCTATTTGTAACTCAAAACAATGAAACATGTTTAGATTTTTATTATTAAAAAAAACCCCAACTCTTTAAATATCTACACTTTAAAACAAAATCCCTCTGTCATTTATACATTTTAAGGTTGAGAAACCAAATGGTAATTAAAGACACTGAGTTATTGGCGTAGTTATGGCTGTTGAAATAGTTAAGGGTTTGTTCTCTTGTATGGCTGGTTTATGGTACAACAGTGCATCGCACGGCTCGGACGAGGTCACCAACAAATGCTGCATCCTATGGCCTGAATTACACTGGGGGCATATCAAATACATCAAAGAGCTGTGCTTTGTGTCAGAGATGTTTGAAACCAGCTAGCTTCAGTGGCAGCCCCTTCAGTCCATGCCCACCCAAAAATGGTGTGTGTGTTTTGTTTCTAAGTAGTTGCCATTAGCTGGAGTAGTTCCATTCATTATTTCATGCAGGCCACCACAGAGCTTTCAGATGGCAGCAGCTTTTAGTCACTCACTCAAGCCTGGGCTGAATTCTCATTAACTGCTACAGTTAAGGAGAAGTATTATAATCACATACACAAATGATCTTTTCTTCCTGTGAAAAAGGTGACTGCACTGGATAAAAATGTGCCAGGAAAACGAGAGTGAAACCACTGGAGGTGCTCTGAAAACTCTAAGTGTAGTTGATTGCACAGGTTGAGTTTTGAAAGGGAAGATGACCTAGGGCATGTGATACAGTGGTATAAGCAAGGATTGTATGCCGAGGGCCTGCATACCCTTGTTTTTGGAGAGAACCTGAAATACAGGTCATGGGTGCCCAGAAGTGACTGAGGTGCCAGGTGCTTCTGCTGATGAGTGGCTGTGGGATGCAGTTATTTTACATCTCAGACCCCTTGAATTCCAGCTCGTGTTCATCCTTTTTTAAAGACCTGGTAATGGGGCAGCACGGGGAAAAGTAGCACAGAGTCCCATTTTCAGGCTTGGAGCTCCCTTCTCTTGCACAGCGTTACCAGGGCTTAACTGCAGCTCAGCCTCCCACCAGCAAGTTCTGAGCCCACATCTCCCCAGACACAGCCCCTCCCCAAGTTCCTGTGCACCTCGTGTCCTCTACAGGGACTGGGGAACAGTGGGGGCCCTGGGGCATCAGGCTGCTTCGAGAGGTTTAGGATCTCTGAGGTGAAGAAGCTGGCGCTGTGCTGAAGTCGCTGGTGCAGCCACCTGACTTGGCCTGGCGGCAGAGGCGAGGGGAGGGAAGCGGGGAGGTGGGCACCTTCTGCAAGCTGCTTTTTCCTCTCTGTGCCAAGCCGTCGTCTTTGGGCTGGCTCGTGTCCTGCCTGCGTTGGCTCCAAGCAAATGTTAAACCCTTCACGGGGCTGCCAAAGGGAAGAGAGTTTGGGAGGGGAGGAAGAAAGGAATGGCAGAGGCTGGATGGCATTTTCCTGGGGCTCCTGCACATTCCCAGGATACCTGTGCCTGCCAGGAGGCCTTTGCGTGACTTGGAAAATCACTGCTTTACTGTTGGCCTTTGCAGTTAAATTTCCTTCCCTCGTCAATCCTAGATAGAAGCTTGAATGTTACAGCAACTCTCTGAATAATGCCAAAACAGACCTGTTGGCCAGCAAAAAAACCCCCAAACATGCTGCTTATTTAAGACTGCAGCGCTCCGTAGGTGCTCAGCTCAATCACTGTATTGAAGTCCCTTCCAAACACACCTCCTCAAGCTGAGCAATTCCCCTTTCTTGGAGGAGAAATTCAAAGCATGGGCAGCCTTCAAGGCCAGTTGAAGTCCCATGAGATGACTGGGGCTTGTGAGAATATGTTCCTTGTTCAGAAAGGTAAGTTCTTTGTTCAGTTTGAAAATACACATAGGTATTTTAAATTCCTGAAAGCTCAGAAAATGAGCATGCATTGGTACGAAATGCTGTAGGCTTTATTTGTATAGCAGCACACAACCCTCTCTGCTTTCAAACAAAGGTCACAGAAGGTCCAAATAACTTAAGTAGCTTTTTGTGAACTCATCTGTGATTTCCTTATTGAAATCATGTGACAGTTACTTGCGAAGAGATGATGAAAGTATCTATAAATACTTAAAATTCAATTTTCCTATGAAACGTTGGAAAAGTGACTTTTTGAATATTCAGAAATGTTCAATTACACCTTCCAGTAATTTCAAACATCAGCATCTCTTCTTACTGACAGCTGAAGTTCAGTCAGAAGGCCAGTACCTTAGTAACTTCTCTGGAAATAAATGCTCAAAACACTGGACAATATTACCTTTCAAAAAAAAAGCACTTTTCAACAAAGGAAAAAAAACCCAAGCAGTAAACAAAAAACCCCCACATGAATTCAGGATTTACTCGTATAGAGGGGAAATGTGTAATAAATGCTACATATGTTGACAAAACAGAGCACGATGGATTTGGAAAAGCAGAAATCCCTTCGTGGCTCAAGTCTTGAGTTACCAGTCAGAGCAGCTTATGTTTTGTGCCACTCCTGTAAAGCCTTCCTCTTTCTTTTGCAGAGAAAAAGTCAAACCCTTTTGATCCTGTGCTCAGTCGTTAAATGTAGAATGTGCTGAGCATCTTTTTTTTTTTTCCTTCCAGGTGTACTGCACTTCCTCTGGTCTAAGGCTGCAGGTGATTTTCAGGGGGAACTCCTGCTTTCCTTCCTCAAGGTTAGATGCAATCCTTGAGCGTCTTCTAGATTTCACTTGCTAATTTGTCTGATGGGTTTCTTTGTTATAGGCCATCTCGCATTGCAAATATACAGTGCAAAGAACTCTCTTTCAAGGTAACCAAATCTTAAAACTCTTAGAAAACGTTGTCATTCAGATTTGTCAGATCCCTCAAATGTGACTGTAAGGCGCACAAGCTTGATTCAAATACAGTTTTATGGGTGTACATTGATTTCTTAGGCCAGTGAGAAATGAGAAGGCTTTGCAGCTGACACAGCAGTTACGGAGCCAGGAGGGGTTACTCCTGGTTCTGACTTTCAAGGCAGCATCAGGCACTGCAATTTGAAAGAATAACTGTCACATAAAAGTAACACAAAGCACAGCATTCCAGCCAGCTCCTCTCAGAAACTGCAACTTATGTCTAAGTTGCAACTTAAATATATGTCAGGTTTTGTTCACATTGTAAAAAAAATCTATACACAGCAAGTACAAGAAAGTATAACTTTTCCCCCTCCCCCATGTGCTAATAGGAAACTGAAGACAGTTGCAAGCAGCTGGTTTACTACCTACTGGCACATTGGTGGGAATTTATCCTCTTGCTTTGCAATCAAAGCGATCACAAGCTATCAAACTCTATTTGCCAGAATGAGATCTCAGAGAAGCTGGACAAAGGTTTACCCCCAATGAGCAGCAGCACATTGGTGTCACCGCTAACTTCACCCGCTGCGGCCGCATCCTGATGGTCGGTTCCCTCTTCTTCCCCCTCAATCTGAGCGGCAGCAAAAGTCTCTTTTTCTGAAGAGGAAACTGGATGCAGAGACTCGTCCTTTGCCAAAATGCTCGTTGCTCTGTTTGGGTCTGGGTTTGCCCCTGAAGTGGACTGAAATGCACAGAAGCCCCCTGGCTCGAGAGGCAAGCTAAAGGTTTTCATTTCAATTGCGTTGTTTTCCTCATTGCTTAAGGCTCGGTACACGGGACGTTGACGGAAGTAGTTGCAAAAATGAGTGTGCTTTGGGATGGTCACCAGCTGGTGATGGTCTTTCTGCTTATTCTTCCAGTGACTGGGGAAAGGATCGGTGAAATCTGAGGTAGTTTGGAAATCAGTGCCAATTCCTAAGATGCAGTGATACATTTTAGGAGAAAAGTTTGCCTTTGCAGTGCTACTAAGCTTCTTCCACGTCTGTGTATGGAAATGATACTTCCAGAGGTCATCAATAGGACTGGAATTTGAAATCCCTCCGCCAAGAATCAGCATGGAGTCCTTGAAGACTATTGAAGCATGACCTACCACTGGAGGAGGCCCTTGGCTAAACGTAAGAAAAACCAGCAGTTAAAGGGAGACCAACAAGAAACTAACACTGATTTAAGCCTCTATTTTTCTTTTGACTCACGAGAACGAGTCCTAAACAGCTGCACTGGGACATCAAAATTACCCTGCTGACAGCTGCATCAAGGCATTGCCAACAGTTCTTCCAAGCAAAGCCAACTGGAGCCCTAGGGATGGCAGCAGTGGTATGGCTTGGTCTGAGCAATTCCTACCCTCGCAAAAAGGCCAACGTTGCCCTCTCTGCCCGCACGCAGCATCAAATGGTAGGATCAATTCTCTCTTTCTGTGTTAATTTAGTGTAACAAATAGTACAGTTTACCTTGTTTTCATGTTGGACCAGCTGCTGCTTACAAAGTCCCACTTCCAGAAGTCCTTCTGTTCACTCAGCCCCATCAGTCCTCCAAAGAGGTACATGCCTGTGTGATAAACCACTGCTGAATGGCCATGCCGAGGTCCTGGGCCAGTACTGGGAGATGGGGTGGAAACACACAACCATTTTCTTGTATCTGAAAGCAAAATATTCATTTATAGATTTACCAGATTTACCCTAGTATTTGAGAAGGGATTTATTTCAACAACAAAGTAACTGTTCTGTTGGGAAATCAAGCATTTCTGCTCTAAGATTTTTGTAAGTTAACAGCTTTTAATTCTGACACTGAAAAAGTGCATTTAAAACAAAAATCAGTTTTTGAAATAAACTTTTAATGAAAATGTCAGATGCTGTGTGACAGATGCCATGGAAATTTTATTTACGGAACAGTTTTTCCTACGGCTTTGTTAATTCATTAACTCTGACACAGAAAGATAATTTCCTGGCTTTAAGAAGGAAAAATCAGTCAACAAAAACATTCCTTCATAAATGTCTGGGCTTATTCTCCCATCATTCGTTTCAAAATTGCAACTGAATGGCCACCAGATAATAGAAGTTATCCGTTTAGGAAGTCTCTGGGAATCATCTGGTTGGCAACCACCAGATTAGTGATGAATACGCTACTGAAACCTTCTCCTGTCAGGTTTGGTTCCCCATGGTCAGTTCTAGATTTGAGATTCAAAAGATGGCATTAATAGGCTGCAGTCAGGGTCTCTGCAGCATCTGAAAGTTTTTGGTAATCCTTGAAGAACTTAGTGAATAAAACATTCTCCCTGGTTTTCAGCTCTAAAACTGGCAAATACTGCAAGATGTCTTCCAGTATAATACAGCCTAATTAATGTCAGCTGGGTATTAATTGAATTGACAGAATTTGTAACTAAACACTGCCAAACAGGAGCTAAAACTAACTTGGAACGTTTCTACTGATAGGAATTTTCTTTACAGAGCAAGCCATGCTTTTCTGCAGCAGTCATTGTTTTACACTGGATCACAACCTTCTCATGCTTTTTATCTTACCAAAATGGAAAGTCCAAAACTCCTGTGAAATGCCTCTGATGCCAAAGTATCCCCCGTAGATGTACATGCTGGAATGGTACACTACTGCACTGTGACCTTTTCTGTTTGTTGGCGCCCAGCTCTAAAACAGTTCAACAGTTAAGATAAAAAAACTCTTAACAGATCAAGTTGTTATCAGTTGCAATGTCTATCTTGGGAATATCACCAAGTAATGAAAAGCATGGCTTTGTGTTACGTTAAAACTTCTCTGAAAATACAGAATAAATCCACCACTGAAGGCTTGTATGGAAGCAAATACAAGCCATTCTCAAATCTGAGCAAGCCCACCACAGTACCACGTGCCTACCGCCTCCCCCTCGCTGCGCTCACATCAGCAGCGCTGCTTTTGCAACTGCTGCTAGGCATAGTTTCAGGACATGTTGTAAATACATCAGGCAACTTTTGGGAATACAACGGGGGGATGTAGCCCTTTCCCCCATCAAGTTCCACACTGGGGAAAAGTTAGTCCCAAGAGTAACTCGCCCTCACGTTGCCTGCTGTGGATTTCTCCTGCCCCAAGTCCAAGGCTGTGTCCAGACCCTTAGCAGGAAACCAGGTGGTTCCCGCTGCGTCCGCAGCAGTTTTCAGCACTGCTGAGACTCAGAACCAAACCTGGGGAGACCCAGCTAAAGACGAAACAAATTATAAGGCAAGTATTTGGATTTGTTCTTTGGTTGTTTCTTCTTAAACAGCCAATTTTT
>WUAM01000431.1:64670506-64719317 GCA_024336885.1 Actenoides hombroni | reverse complement strand
CAATAAAAAAATTCCTGTTTGCATTCCCATCAAAAGCAACCTGACAGTTTTGGCCATCTGTGGCAATGCTAACTTAAGTAAAACATCTGAAATGCTGACTCTTGTATCGGCGAGACTGGGCCAGAAACATTCCTGACGTTTAACGTTTTCCAAAGAACGTCAGTGAGCTGAAGTGCTGAATACCCTATATTTGCAATATGGTAGAAAGCAAGGCTCACTCTTTTTTCGGTATTAAAAAGTACTGAAATCTATACTTAAAACAAAACTCAAAGAGTGAATATTACAGATGAAAGTAACGCATTAGGAGTTGTCCACAGTTTACTTAGACTTTCATCTGTGAATCAGCTGAAATTGGGATGTATCTGGAAAAAATGACGCTATCCCTTCAATTGCCACAAGATGACACTGTGAAGACAGAAGTACCAGGTAAGAGTCTGTCAGTATGGACACACTGTTCACTGAAGTGCTGCAAAGTAAGGGCTGTTCTTCCACCGTTAGAGTGTTTTCCACATTTCTCTAGTTTAAGTATGCGTGTATTTAGCATCCCAATGGGTAAAGTCATATAACTCTCAGCTCAACAGAATAATCATGCGCAAATTCATTATTTTAATTTGAGACTATTTTCATTACAAATCTGATAAACCTATGCGTACTTGACCCAACTATTTCTAATTAAGAAACCCAAACCAGCAGACGTACCAAATTTGCCCTGGATGTACAGCAATAAAACCTTTTGCATCCACAGAGAACTTCCCTTACGTCTGCTATCCTTGGCCTTCCTGAGCAAAGCAGTGACAAGGTTGGAAACTTTCCTTTCATCTCTTCAGAAATGGGATGACAGTAACAAAGCTTTTACAAAGCCTGGCCATTTCATTTCACCAGCAGCAGCATAGGGGCCATTCACCAACTTCCAGTTTAGTGCATCGGGATCTTCAGCCTGTGTGTGCCAAGTGTGTTTTTCAAAGCAGCTACTGTGCTACTCAAGGGCTAACTTCTCTGAAGAGATGCCTTAGATTAAAAGTTTCCATTTCACAGGTTAATTCAGAAGGACACTGCATAAAAGCAGTAATGCTGCTGTCAAATCAGAAACCACTTCCAGGTAAAGTAGTTTCAAATGTAAATTGTTTGCCACAAATGATAATTTAAACTTTCTTCAGGCCAGAATAGTTAGACATACAGAAAAATAGAAAATGGGTTAAAGGAATTCCTCTTCTTCAGAACTGCACACGGGTATTTTCACTACACACGTTGCCACAGTGTAACTTAAGATATATGAACTGTGCCGTGGAGTTCATTGTGTAAAACTACCTTTAGCCATACACATCCCAGTGAAGGTCAACATAAGCACTGGTCACCCTGTGCCTATCTGATTACAGGGTAAGGGGTATGTACAGAGACTCCAAAGTATCTAGATCTTCATCAAAAGTTGCCATGTTATAAAAAGGGAAGAGTGATGTTCTCCTGGATTCAGTGATGAACGAGCAGTTAAATACAAAAGAAAAAAAAAATACTGTAAAATAGTTCTGTAAAACAAGTTTGTATGCCTATAAACATGCTGAGTAATAGTGGCCAGCTACATAACCCTTTAGTTAATTTTCTATGCACTTCTATAATAAGCCTTCCTTTTTATTTTTCTCTTAAAATCTTGCATGTCTTCTGTTTCAATGCTGCACTGGAAACAACATTGTTATTTCACAGAGTTTTCAGAACTCTGTCCGTATACCAACATCCCTTGTTTGGAGAGGTTTATATATATCAAACAGCACAACTGCATATCCCCTTCTTAAAATGTTTTCTCCTTTGCTCAAGGACTCCCTCTTTTTCAAAAGCCTGGGTTTGTCCCAGGCAAATTCACGAGCTCTCCTTCCCTCCACCCATGAACAACGAGGTTCCTCGTTGTCCCTTTATGACATCTCCTTTCTCAAGCTTCTAGCAGATTGGCTGCAATATGACTGCCCCAGTTTGCTGCTGAGGCAGGTGTGTATCCAAACCCCAGTCACACCGGTTCACAGACTGCTGCACTGCATTGAGTGGCCATTCCCACATGGCCCCTGCCACAGGCAGTACCTATCAGCAAAGTGCCAATGTAAAATCTGTGAGGAAAGGTGCCCTTTACCCCTTACATTACCATTTAAGCAGACAGACTATCTGGAGTGGAGATGCTGATACTCTGGAGCTGAGTCTGCAGAGCTAGCTCAGGTGTAGATTGAGTGCTGCTTGAAAAGCCAGCTCACAGCCAGAATTGCAGCAGCCTCCTATACTGGTATCCTACACTCAACTCCCTCTTTAAAATCAGACTGGCTCCATCAAGCTTGTTCTAATCAAGTGACAGAAAGCTGAGCTGACCTCAGGCCAGTGTATACCACACATGGTATAAAGTGATTTTTCCAGCCTGTGTCTTATCCCAGGTACTTGCATTTTCTGGGGTATTGCTGCTGCTACTGTCCTAAAAATACTAAGTGAACTGTAGCCCAGTGTCCCTCTGATATTACTGACCTCTCTCTGTTAAATGTACAGAAAGCTGGGACACAGCCCTCATCAAATACAAACAGCTTAACTGTTACTTTCACTCCTGAAATCAAAATAGACACAATGACACAACATACCACAGTGAGATGTTGCAGATATTTGCAAAATGTGTACATCAGTATTTTCATTGTGTGTGGAATTTGTACCTAACGGTATTTATAGCCAGTGGGAGTGAGTCCAGGAAGTGTTTACGAGATGAATTCTTACTGCATCCCTCTCTTCAGGTACTTACAGAGAAGTCCTGGGGAAGTTGCGCTTAAGTTGAAGAAAGCCAAAGATTACAGTAAAACAAGCTAGAGAAGATACAGTCATATTTCATATTTTTATATATATCAGATTAATATGAAATGTATGTATCTAATTTAATCTATCATCCAGTTTATCTCAAAAAATTACCCATTTGTAAGACTGAATATATTCAGTGACAAAAACATACTAGAGAATCTCTTGCAGCGTATTCTGGCAAGCCTAGCTATTCAAATTGTGTTCATCTTTTCTTATGCAAACCAGTACTGGAAGCTGTTAAAGTATATTCTTTGTATGTTTCCTCTGAAAGAATACACCAGTGGCAGCATTTTCAGAGGTGTGCATTTCTTTTTTCCAGGGGAATTAGCAGCTATGATACAGTGATGCACTGGAGGTGTGCAAGCTGAAATCAGGGAACACGGATTCTCTCCCTAACTCTGCCAAGCTTCTGTGTAACCATGGCCAATTCGTTTAGTTACTTCCACAGCAAATAGGGACAAAGACACCTCCTTAGCACACTTCAAATGTGGTGATACTGTGCTGTGTGAGAGTGCCAAGGTATTACTACTATTGATATAATTCCATGTGAAAAGGCAAGAGGTCTCTGCTCTTAATACTTTACAAAGGTAAAATAGGCTTGTCCCCTTGAGTTTTGTTTGGTTTGGGGTTTTTTTTACAGATATAAAACTGGTTATTCCTCTTCCTACGTACTTCTGTTTGTTTTTCTTCTTACAAACCTTGCCTTCTATTATACAAACATTCAGAGAAGACAACAGCCCTGATTTCATATAGTAGATTAGCAACAAAATCCTGTCCACTCGTTTATCTACCCCAGCTGAACTCTGTGGAAGGCAAGCAAGCAGCAGGATGGGATAACAAAAGGCCAATCTGAGATTACCTGAACGGATGTCTCCTCCCAGTCACACCTTCTGAGCATCAACTGACCCTTCTGAATCATGGCCATTTACTCTCTCAGATAAAGCATTCTTGGAAGCAGAGCTACAATCACTTAAACAGATCTGTTAACAAACTGCTTCATGCCAGAGTTGGGGGAAAAACACGTTCAAAGTTAATCTTGAATCTTGCCTTTCGTCACTGGTATTTAAAATACCAACTTGACTCCTGGATTGCCTTTCCATAGAACCAGACTCACCAAAGCTCAGGTACCATTTACCTTAACAGTCCCTTTTCCAAAGAAAAAGTGCTGCTCTTCTGAGAACAATGTCACCCAGCAATATTCTCTGTGTCACGCAACACTGACCTCAGCTTCAACTTGGTACAAGCAAGATTAATTACCCAATAGAAAGCTCTAACTTCAGCAGAATTTAAAAAAAAAAAACAAACCAAAACCAACAAAAACCAACCAAACCGAAAACAACTCAGAACATTTTTATCCAACTCTTTTTTTTTTCCCAAACAGCTGTAGCATACACACACACACACACACACACAAAAAAAAGGCTGCTGCTCTCCAAACTCTTCTGCCATTTCATTCTAAAAATAACTCCAGTGCAATCAATCCCAATTGTTAAACTGTGAGACCAGGACCTAAAGAGCTGCAATTAGCATGGTAACTATAGCACAGAGTGCTTATCAATTACTGGCGCCGTGCAACTGTCTCATAATACAAATAATTCAGGAAATGTAGGAAGACAGAAATTACATCAGGAAATGTGTATATGTTCATTATATAATTATTTATATTTCTATTAGATGTGGTTTCTCAGACAAATTACTTATTTATTTAAAGTATTACATAAATAGATCTTCACTAAAGCTTTTTTCCTACCTCTGTCCCCTGATTCATTTCCATCTGTTTTCAATATTCTCAGAAAAGTTTCAGATTTAAAAGGACTGAGCCTTCTGAAATACAATGAGATACGAAACTACTCATCTCGGGGCGGCTTGGGAGGGTGGGGAAGGCAAGGCAGGAAATATTTTTCTGCTTTGTTGGGGTTTTTTTGTTAATGGCACAGTTTTATGACCTCATCTCTTGAACCTTTCCATGCAGAACACTGTATTTTCTTAGTAGGCAACTTGATGTCTTACTGCTCTTCGAAAATATTAACAGGTCTTCCCTATTCTACTCATCGTAGAAACCTTTGCTTTAGTGGTGGTTTCGTTGTAATGCTTGCTGCCTGCAGGAATAAGGGAGTAACTTTGACTGAAGGCTTGCACGGCAGTTACAAAGTTTTAAAAACAAAACCATTTTGTTTAGAATAGTTCAGAGGGTGGGACTTTTTTCCGTATATTGTGTTTACTTGCAATGCTTTACTAGGTGTGAGAAATTTTTGTGTCCTCAGGTCTGCTCTTTTATTATTTCCTAAATTCAAGTCATTATGAACTGTTTCTGGGGTGGGTTGGCTTTGGGTTTTTTTGGTTCCTGTATTTTTTTCAAAATACAAGAACAAATTTTCATAGATGCTCAGCCTCAGAACTTCAACCTGAAAGTCCGGAATGGCTCTAAGAATATAAGGTATCTGTAATATTTCTGTATTATTAGAATTTTGAATTGAAATAAGGACCTTGCTTTGCTATGTGTTGTAAAACATGCAGTTACTACATGACTGGCCTTACAACTGAAGTAGTCAAGACAAAAAGGAGATGGAAAACGGTTATTTTTTCTTACAGGGGAAAGCTGAAGGACAGAAAGAGGCTTTGTAAAATGACAAAGCAGGGAACATAGGTCCATCCTGATGTCAGGGTTCCGAAAAATGACAGGTACTGTCAAGTAATACAGTAACACCCCTGTCATCTTTATAAAGGTTAGAGCAGGTGTACTGAAAATTTACAGAAAATCTGAAATGCTTTTATGTTGAATAATTCTTACTTAGATTTTATCAAGTTTAGGGTAGTATTCCTGAACAATATCACTGTCACATTTCAGTGCTTCAGAATGCTTTTTGTAGTGAGCAGGTACTTCAAAGGAGGTAACTCTACTTAAAGTAAACAGTCATGTATAATTACAATTTCTATATACCGTAGACTTATACATATGTAACTACTACTTCTGGAGAGACCACCAAGGGCATTGGCACCTTTAGTGCAGAACAGATGAGAGCATCACGAAATCTCTCCTTGTGAACAGCTCTGTGCCTGTTCCTGGAGCTCTGCAGGTGAGATACTGCATTTTTTTAATTCAGATTACGTTAATATGAAAGCCCTAATTTCAAAATTTCAGAATAAATGTATATATTTGCATATAGTCCCAAAAACTCAATTTTGCAAGTTGATGTTGTTAATATATTCTGATTTTTATTTTTTTTTTCCTAGAATCTTTCACCTAGAAAACAGATCCTTTACATTCATTACTGTGTAGGACTACCCCACCTCCTCCATCGTGAAGTGAGTTCTTAAGTAGTAAAAATATAAGAATTTATTCAATAAACAAGTATAAATATATCCAGTTTTTCTATGTGCTAGGTATATTTCTCATTTTTAATAAACAAATACAACTTGGTTTGGAGTAATACAGTAAATATTTCATCTGTTTCCTAAATATGGTGGAGGGGTGGTAAGAAGAAATTCACTACTTAAAATATTTCTGGGCTTGTTACATCTTTATATACACCTCTAGTATACGAATCAGGAAAGGACCTTTGCCACTGTATTGAAATATGTTTTATGGTACAGACAAAAAAAGAAATACATTTAGACTACCTTACTTTCATAGTTTATTTTCCTTAGTAAATTAATATTTCAGTTGTTGGGTTTTGTTTGGGGCTTTTGGTTCTTTTTCTTTTCTTTTGTTTTTTAAGAGTGTTTTAGGTTTTTTTTTTTATGAATAAAAATTAAAGCATATAGTTTTGAGTAGCAGACCCCCCTAGGTAATCTCTTAATTATGGTTTCCAGCACTGCAATTAAGCATTTGACTGCAACCTAATTTTGAATGAAGTTTCTGAGAAAGAGATTCCCGAAACACACATTTGTAGGTGGCAAAAGTACAGCATGTTATGGACACACAAACCCAATGCACCAGCCATGCCTGATCAAAAGTTTATGCTGATCATCAGTGTGTGTATGGGATTTATTTATTTTTGGTCCTTAATAGAATATTTACTTCAGAAATCTAATCTGCTTTTCAAATCTTATTTAAGTGTTTTGTTGGTGATTCCATCCATAGGCGTTGTCAAGAGTTCAGTCTTTGTTGTGGTCTTACCACGTAATTGGGATAGACGCCCTGACAGTAAAGTGTCACTGCAGCAAGATGGCTCTTCAGATAGAAGCTGAGACAAACAGGTAATTTTTCATGTTCCAGATATGGCAGAGGGAGGAAATACAGTTCCTGGTCCTCACTGTTTTAAGATAAAAGAAATGAGAAAAGCCCACCATCTTCACAGGGCAGTCTTAAGATGGATTTGGCCTTTTACCCTTTCCTTAGAAGTAATTTGTACTTGGGTCATCACCCCTTCCCCCCGGAAACAGCAGTTTTCAGTGTTCCTAGAAGACATCATTTGGGGATTTCACAAAAGCTTACTAGTTGGCTTTCAAGATACAGTAGGTAGATGCCCTGGGGATTCAACATAGTAAATCTGTACTTAGGTGTGACTGAATGCATCTTCTTGGCAGCTCGCAACCTGCTGCTTAAGCTACTTTAAAATACTTGATTTCCTAAGGGAGACTCTACTTGCATTAATTCACAAAATTTTCCAGGTTAGGAAGAAAGACTCAGGTTGACAAAGGAGTCAGTGGCTGCCCAGCCTGCCTACTCTCCTCAGGCATGAATTAGAGTACTCTAAGTATATAACTGACAGCCGAGAGTGTACCAGTAAAAAGCTATTGTCTTCCATTAAAAAAAAAAGTATGCACTGAATTTTACTTGTATGTTCTTTATATTTCGTGACCGAGGAAAAGGAACATCTAATAAAACACTCGGCTTAGAACTTAATGCCACCCTTCATGGAAGACAGACAACGTGGTTTTTCTTGTCCCCAAGACATTTTGCCCTTAGACAAACATGGAGCAAGGGGATAGAGATAACATACAAGGTTACGAGAATAGCAGAAGCTGTAGCTTGAAGAAATCTGAGGGAGGAAAGAGAGTGCATTTGGCGATGAGAATAACAAAATGTTCCAGCTGGCAAATATAAAAACAGCCAGATACCATGTTAGAATCAGTATGAATTTAGATTACACAGTATGGGAGAAGTCATGAGAGACTTGCGTGAGAAAGAATCTGATGGCACAACTGGAAAGACTGTCAGTAATGACTGGAGGAAAAACTGAGTACAAAAAGGATCTTTTATAGGGAAGACGAATTTACACAATCAGGTGAAAGATGGTTGCATAAAAACAGATGATACAATTGCATAGCTGGAATAGATTGCACAGAGAGGAATGGCTGGATTTTAGTCTGGCAAGGAAAACAAAGGTGTCAGGCGGGCAAACAGTAATAATAACCGTGATGGTTCACAATAACCTTGATGCCAACAGTTACTGAGCTGCACCAGCAAATGGAAAAAAAAACAAAACCACATAATTTCAATATATAAAGGAGAACAGAAAGCACAAGTAACTTTACACATACACGTTGTCGCTCCAAATTCAAATGGAATTACTCATGTGAATAAAACCAGTGATATGCATGAGCCTTCACAATGTAGCCTAGATACCAGAGCAAAAGAAGGACCAACTCTTTTGTTAGAAGCCTGAAAAAATGTTTTGCAAGCTGTTTTCATATTCAGACTCCGAATGACAAGGGTCCATTTTTGACTGGAGCTTGGTTTTCTGAAAAATCCTCACTCCCAACTAACATGGTCCAGTATTCATCCCAAGCCAGATGCACTTTGGCGTGGGTTTTGGATGGTTGCATTTCTTTGTCATTTGCTTGGTAGAAGGCATTTTGCTGTTTTATGTTCTTTGATTGTAGAAAAATGAATGGGCAAAAGGGTGGTGATTCTCCTACACTTGAAAGCAAGGAAACAAGAGCTCTGGCTGGCCCTACCACAGACCTCCTGTGCAGCATCACGGAAGTCACAGGTCCCCTTTCCCCAGAGGTCTCCTGGCTGCAGAGCAAAGCACTGACACTGCTTCCTTCCTTTCATGTGCTTTGTTTCCTTTCATGCCTTTAGCAGAAAGTAACTTAGTGTACAACTGCACACCATTGTACAACAGTAGCGGTGAACCACAGTACAACTGTGAGTGCTGAAAGACCGTCTGTGTGTTCCCTGTGATGCTACGTGTGCATTAGAGCCGGTCAGTGCCCTCACCACCTTCCCCCTGCTCCCCTTCTCTAGGTGGCAGCCCAGGCCCCTCGGGTGCTGGCCTCTCCTTGGTGGGCACTGGGGTGGCTCTGGCGGTAGCAGGTGCCACTGGGGTCCACCTCGTCCCCTCCTGCTGCAGCCCTGCCCTAGGCAGGCCTCACCTCCCTCTCCTCCCTGGGTGCTGTTGATCCCCCCCCTCAGCTGGGGCTTGGGCTTGACAGGACATGGAACAAAAAAACCCAACAAACAAACCAAAACCAAAAAAGGGGGGAGAAATTCAGGGTCTCGTGAGTCAGCATTTGGCCGGCGGTAAACCCGCCCCGGCTGCCCACGCTGCCTCCCCTCAGGTTTGCCCTCGCAGGGGCCACCGCACCCGGCGGTCCCCCTACTCCCGGCGCTACGCGGGGACACACGCACCCGGCCCCAGAGGAGGAGGGCAGGGCCCCCCCTCCCGCAGCCCCCGCGCTGCCCGCTCCACAGAGGGAGCGAGGGCCGCCGCTCCTCCGCCGGGCACAGCGTCAGGCGAGGGGCGCTGCCGCGGGCGGCCTGTCCCGCAGCACCCGGCAGCGAAACCCCCACCCCGGGCCGGCAGCCGGGCGCCTCCACCCGCCTCCTCCCTCCCCCCGGGGCTCCCTCTCACCTCCCGCAGGCGGCGGGGCCGGCGGCAGCTGAGGAGGCTGGCAGGCAGGGCCGGGCGTGGGGCGGCTCGGTGTGCCGCCGCCTTCCCGCGCCGCTGCTGCCTGTTCCTCGGCGGGGGACAGGCTCCGGGAAGAGCTGGCGGGTGTCGCGGCCCCAGCGTGACCGCCGCTAGCGGGGGCAGGACCGGCTCCGCCTGCCCGCGGGGTCCCCTCGCAGGGCGGCGGGGAAGCGGGTGGCGCTGGAGGCGGGAGGCTGCGCGGCCGGGCGGCTGCGGGGTGCCGCGGGTTGGGTACATCGCCGGGAGGAACGAGCCGCTCTCCTTTGCTGCTGTGGCGTAGCCCTGGTATTCATGAGGAATGCATAAAATACTGTTTCGGGCCTGAACGCAGCCAGAAACGAACTTATTTTAGTCTTTTTTTTTCTTTCTTTTTTTTGGGTTGATGGTGGGAAGGGGGAGCACAGAGAGCAGCTGCCTGTTTCTGCTTTCGGTTCCAAGCCCTTTCAAGTCAGTGTTTAGCCCAAAGATCGCTCTCTGTGCGCCTTCCTCTGAGCCGCAGCCCCGGCGCTTGCTCGGACTTGCGTCCTTGGCTGCCTGCTCATCTCCTTCAGCTGCTACCGGGTTTGCCTGGGTGTTTTCCTCTGTTTCTCCTTTACAGCTACATAAGGCTTCATAAAACAGTCAGGAATGAAACTTCCCCCGCCCACACGTGCCTCTGTTTTCCATGTTGATGTGTTTTCCTGCTCTGGGGTGGAGGCTACTACTTTTCCCTTGGTATCGCTCTTAAAAAAGAAAGAGTGTAATTTTTTTAAGTTACCATAAATGGAGGCCAATAGATATACCCAGTCCATAGCAATGCAAAGCATGTGGCCTGGACTCTATGAATAATATGAATACCTTCAATTATAATATATTGTGCATAATATATCTTGAGTATGGTAGCGATATATGCTTCTGAATTTTTCATGCTAGGACTTTAGGTTTTATTGGGAGGCCAGTCCAGAACTACAGTGCAGAACTTTCCCTAAACCCCCTTAACTACCTCTTGCTAGGAATTTAAAAAAAAAACCAAAACAACCAACCAAACAAAAAACCCAAACCCCAAAACAAACTCACACATTTTTTTCATAAAAAGAACTCTGAGATCATTAGCTAACATTTGGAAGTTCCTCAAATTAACATGCGTGAAGGACTGTGGCCAAACTCCCACTGGCTCCCATAAAAGCAGTAATCAGTCCTTCAAGCAAGATTCTCTACAAAATAACACCCAGAAGCCCCTGCAGAAGGGATTGCCAATCTCACCATCTGACTAGATTAAAAACAGCAGTAACAATGTGATAATTGACAGGAGAAACTTCCCTGACAAGGAATGAATCAGTGTTTATTTTTAGAGTTTTTCCCCAAATGCTTTATTTAAACAAAAGATTAGCTAATTATTTCTGTCATTATATTGTCCACAGTAGAAACAGAAGGTGGCAGATCCTTACAGATCTACAGGGAGCACTTTGCTTTGGCTCGTCCTTTGAGGTCTGAGCCCTGGACGGATGTGATTGTGCCTTTTGTCCTTTCATTTCTAGTCTGATCAAATATGATCAGTATTGAGGTTTCATTAAATTTAGATGACCCCTGATCAGTATTTTTTATTTCCTAAATAACAAGTTTCAAAAAAGGCTTCACAAATGTAAACTGTGACTTTCTCTGTATCTCACCTTTGCTCCTAAGTTTTTCTTGGGCGACAAATCAGTATTAATCCAGTCCCTTCAAGTGCCCACTGCAGCCTTTTGCAATGACAGAGCCCTTGCATTCCAAGAAGATAAGGTTGCTCTACCTGTACACAGGAGCCAGCAATAAAGTCTCATCTAGGAGAAGGTATCTCAGCTGAGAAAAGACTGGCAAAAGGTTTGTTGCATTTTACAGGACAAATGCAAGGAAACAGTGTCTATCTCAAAGACATGAAGTAATATCTGTGTTTCTGGTAATACGCTTTTGTGTTCTGCTTTGTTTTGAAGGGTGGCTTAAAGTGTTTTTTCCTTAAATTTTGCATGAATTATGGATTACAGCATGGGGTTTATTAGCAGAAAAGGAATCAAACTTCTTTGAAAATGTCTGAGGACACTTTTTTTTTTCTTATCTGATCTGGATCTAAGAAACAGAAATTATATTTTGTTTCATTTTACCACACGTCTATAGCACGAGGCTTGCTGCAAAACATACAAAGAGCTGATTTACTGGTCTCTTACTTTCATAGTCTCAAAGCAATTGTTCCACCCTAAATTAATAAGCCAAATCATATTTAGTGCTGAAGAAAGAGTCTCATTTTCAGCATTCAAATATTTATTCTTCAATGGAAAATGTTTGGGTAGAATTTCTCTTCCCTACTCCTCAATATTTCAGATAATTTTGGATATGACTACCTAGGCTAGGCATATTCTAGGTAAAATAGTTTATTAGTACCATTTTAGTGCATACCTGATCATTCTTGACCAGAATGAAATGTGAAGTAGATGACCGTAGAAATAGTGGGAAATTATCCATTTCTTTATATGAGACCAATGGGTCTTTTACAGAAGGTAGAGGGAGAAACTCCACTGTTGTATTGTTCATAGGAACAAATTGAATCTTTGATATCTCATCTCACATGCTAGTGCAAGAGGTGCATCAAAATGGAATTTTACCTAGAAATAAAAGTATCCTTTCTCCTGTTTCTACATCTCCTGAAGATACCATTGCAGAATGGCTGCTCATTGGGATGAGCTCCTTGCCTTGCAAGTATTATCTGCAATGGTGACCCTAAAGCCCCAGATAATTTAATTTATGTTTAGAAGTAAGATGAATGTTGAACACTAACAGGGACATTGTACAAAATGATTTAATCCATGGGCAATCAGGCCAAACAAATCATTGGATCATTCATAATCATACAGTTCTCTATTGCGAGAGATACATTTAACTTCAAAGGAAAACATTACAGATGGTGCGGGAGGGTGAGACAGAGAATAAAGCAGATCAGTAAAATCTGCATTAACTACATGGGGGGTTAACCAGAATTTATTTTATTTGCTACGGGCCAAGTCTAAAAAATACAGATTTAGAGCAGAATTTTGATCTCCTAAATCTAAAACAGAGATGGTGGAAAAACTCCAGTGAGCTGTGTCTGACCTTGCATCATGCCTAAATTCACAAGCCACCTTATGTGTTTTTACAAAAGCTACTCTGCTGTGTAGAACCTCACCCTAAGTGCCCAGATCTGCACCAGTTCAACGGGGCTAATCAGCTTGGCACTTCTTCGTATCCCCTCTAATGGATGCCAGTGAGACTGAGTCTTCACAACTGCGACTGTACCTGTTCCCTCTAAAAGATTATGTTATGATCTACTAGAGCTGGCAAAGCAGTTATCCATGAAGTGGAATGTCTGAGTTCAGGGCCTGTTCTTTGCAGATCAGAACTATCAGTAGTCACATTGATGTCTGGGTGCATAGGCATTCACCTAAAACCAGCCTCAAAGCTGAATCACTCTCACATCTAGAGCAGGTGGTGAAGCTCTGTGCAAGGACGCTTACATTAGTGTTGATGTGTTCTTATCAGAACTGAGTCCATGCTGTGCTGTCAGAGAGGGCTGGAAAGCAGCAGAGTTTATTAGCCAAGACACAGTGTACATTCCGATGGTGGTACGCACTGCTTCCGAGACTAGCTAGCCCGGGAGCCTCCCACTTCAGCACGTTCCTAATCTCAAGCAAGAAATCATCTACATTTGTTGTCTCAAGTATTTCAATATGGAAAACTGATTATTTAAAAAAAAAAAAAAAAAAAGGAGAGAGAGAAGTTACTAGTCTTTTAACAGAAATATTCCTCTCAGCCTAGCGATAGCTACTGGGGAGTTTGGATTCGCAGCTACCAGCTTGGTAGGTGTAATCAGCACAGTCTAATAGTCAACTGTCCGGCAGTGTTCGGTGAATACAGGTCTGGGAGTTACCGCTGGATGGCAATCTTGTGCCACGGAGTACCTAACACTATGTGATTTTATTTGGCTGCAAATACAGGCATCATAAAGACAAAGAACCAAGTTTGCTTCTTCCTTACACCGTCATAAATTTGGAGTGGCTTCGTGTAAGGCATTCAGTTTAATTTAGAGTTGCACCAGCGGGAGAAGAATGCAAACCAGATGTTGAGAAGCAGTATTTTCACTATTAAATCTATCGATAAAATTATGAACAATTTATGAAAGTTAAATATAAGGAGCAGGCATAGAGGCTGTAGCCATGAAAGACGATAAGCACACAGCTTCAGTTCTTCTGTGGTACTACAGGCTACACTAAATTCTAATGCTTGACCTTAATGCTTTTTTACAAGCCAGTGTTTTGACCACTAAGGCTGCTATATTATACCCACTGTTCTATAAAGATACAAGAAAATTCTTCTATGGTTGGCTGTAAAACAAGAAGCTATCTTCATTCCAAAAGTCAGCATTTGAGGTCTTTTTTATAGGTTCCTGTCTATATAGTTTAAATGTTTGGAGAATGTTTCAGTCATTTCTAATCCCAAATATTATGCTTTTATTTTGAAATATTTGAAAAATGGTTCAATTATTTTCAGATATAATTTCACAGAATTTATTTTCAGATATATTTCACAGAATAGTAATTCTGTGAAAGCCAACATTTTTTTCAGAAAGTATTTAGTTTTCCATGAAGAAATCAATTTTGGACTAAATTTGCATTTTAAAAAGTGGGGATTATCTCAGCTCTCTAGTGAAATAGAATCATATTCACAATAACTCTTTAATAAAGATACCACATTTGGCTTAATATACTGTACATGTGTTATGTATCAAAGCAGTGTATGGGAGAATACCAGGAAATTTCTGCAAATACATTTGGACACCAGGGAAATAGCTTCATGAGATTCGTGCTTCTGCTCCCTTTCTGTTGGTGTAGATGGTGACACCTCTCTCCCCTGCAAAGAGCTTCAGTTCCCCCAGCCCCAAATCTGTACAGTACTCTGAATATTAGGAATGTCTGACAAGTTCAGCAACTCTTTCAGCAAAGTCGTCTCCTCCACCTTCACTTCCACCAAAACCAACAAGAGAGCTAGTAATCAATTTAAGCTGAGGCATTTTCTATTTTGGGGCTGGTAGCAGTTCTCTGGTTTCAGCCAGGGAAGGAAGTGCTTAGAGTGTTTTATCACAGCCAGCTCTTGTGATTTACTTGGCATAACTGGAAGAAGGAAATTGCGTAAACATGGGCTAAAGCTTATTCTTGGGAAATGCACAGTTCCATGGACATTAACGTATATTTTTGGTCATCACTTCTATGCTGTCACTTCAGTTCTCTATTTGCAGCATGAGAGTAATATCACACTAATTCTTTGATGCTTGACAGAAGAGTTCCTGTACGTGTGCTAAATGTACTCAGAGGCAAACCTGGCAGGCTCAGGGTAAGACTGTTTCAGCACACTTTTCCTGCCCTCCCTGGCTTTGGCTTATTCTGAGGGTCATAATTTGGTCACTCTGAACCAAGAATTGGCTGTTACAGTTGAATACACAGCAACCTGAATCTGTTCAGAGGATAGGGTGGAAACTATTCTTACACTTCTGCCTTTCCACTTGTCCACTTTATGCTGGGACTTACAGCATCCACAGTTGACAGGATGATCTGCAACTACCCTGTAAAGAACCCCACATTTTCTTTTATGTACTATCACCATTTACTGAATAGTTGGTAGTTAACGTAATTTAAAAAATCTGTTTTATGTTAATACCCCAGGGCTATGTTCTTATTTATGGTTCCTTTGCTCTAGCTATTGTAGGTATTGGTAGTTGAGGGAGACACTGTTGTGGAGAGCTTACAAGCTCAGGTAGCACAAGTGGAGAACTGAGATACAGGGAAATCAAGTGATTTGCCCAAGGTCACATGCTAAATTTGTGGCTGTGTTAATCTACTCAATCTGATTATCTAAGGCATGTAGGCACCAATGCATGTTCTGGTGTATGTATGAGCCACAGGAATGCTAAACTGGAGAAGTTCATCTGGAAAAATAAAGGGAGGGGGGGAAGAAAGAAGGCGTGCTTGGCACTACTTGAACACTTGCAAGACATTTCCACTTTCCCATTCTTTGAATACTCTGGAAGTACACAAACTCTTGGGATCTGTGTTTTAAAATGTTCTTTCAAGCTCGAATAACATCTGTTAAATGTAGCCAAGAAACATCTGGTTTTCTGTTCCCAGAACCCTGAGCTGAGGCAGCCATTCTCCTGTCAGCCATGCCGTGGAGCAACATTGGTTCATTAGGTCATTCTGTTGTCTCCATTTCGTAGTTCTCAGTTTCCTATTTTAAAAAAATGGCCAACAACAAGAATAAGCAGGAGGGGAAGGGAGATTCTTTGTAATGTATTTATCAGCCTGTGCAAAAAACCCAAACATTTAGCTTCACACTAAGTTAGATAACTGGTGAGAGCAGAGCTATTAAGCATTAGAAAGAACACCAGGGATTATATGGAACTCTGATATTTATTAGCCCCCAAATAGTTTAACTGTCATTAGTGGAAATAATAATCTGATACAAATTCCACTGAAAGCAAAGAAAATCTCACATCAATGATCATTGGGCTCTGGATTTGATCCTCTCTAGTATCACTGGTAGATGGCGTGGTGGAAGCTGGTCACCAGTATACAGTGTATGAACTGCAAGATTGTCATTAACATCATCTGAGCAGCTCTAGACAACACAGTAGTTGAAGGGCCAGAAACGGATGATGTATACACCATCTCTTCCACAATCTCTCACTCCAGTGGAGCCATTTTGAGGACAGCTGGGAGGGAGAAATAGAAGAAGAGTTTAAAGGCCTCAAGCAGACAAGATCATAAGCATATTGTGTAGGTTTTAGTACTTAGGTTCCCAGCTCTCCTTGCTTTGACACTGCCTTGGACAAACAAATACCTTCTTGAGGACTGCATAATTTTTTCTTTTAAGAACAGGACCAAGACTCATAAAAGCATTTAGATGCTTAAGCTCCTGAAATCATCAGGCTTTAAAAGCATAAGTAACATTGACAGCATGCACCATGATCTGATATTTAATTAGCAATGAATATCTGTATTATTCAGTCAGTGGCATTAAAATTAGGAGACGAGTAACACTGAGGTGGCAGAACCCTCTGTTATGTATCCATACTGAAAAAGGGAATCACCTTCTTTTTCAGGTCAGATCTCACAAACAACTGGGAAAAGAGATGCTGTGATCTTTTGCCATGAACATTTTGGTGACGCCAAAAAGCCATTGGAGTCCTGTTTCTTATACAGATATGATTTGCCACCACCCATGTGACTTGAAAAGCAAAACTAATCTGGAGGAGGGGTTTCTCCTGTTTTTTTCTTAGAAGTGACTTTTCTCTTCCCAGTCTGTGAATTTAAAATACCAAGGAAGCGAGTCCTAGTCCCAGGAAGATTTTCCAAAACAGAACTGGAGATGCAGCACTTTCTGCAGCAGAGTCTGGCAAAGTGCTGATGGTATAAATTCACTAACAGGGGTCAGGTCTGTGTATATAGAGGAAACTTGCTAAATGCAGATAGGGTGCAGGAAGGGAAAAGGGAGTTGTGCAGCTGGTAGGCAAGCAGCTTCCTGACACTACTCAGTGAAACATTTTGTTTCCTTCAGAGTAGTGTTTGGCTTTGCTTTCACCATCATCAGTGTAAATCAAAGGTCTTTATTGGTATTGTGTCTGGTTTACATTGCCCAGCATTCACAGTATGGTACTGAAGTGACTGTTCCCCAGCTAGTCTGTAATCATCTAAATCCATGTAGTTGTTTACCCCAACCTGACTGCAGACAAATGTATGTTTTAAATAAATAAGATCTAGTCTGACTGCCAAGAAAGACTACCATTTTACTTCAGGAATAGCAAAAAAAATCAGTAGTAACATACATAGATAGAAAATGCTGTTGTCAATGAATAGTTGGGAATGGAACGACCCAGTTTACTCTGTGATCTGTGGGTCTGTAGCCTATTTTATTCAGTGCCATCTTCCCCTGGTTTTTGTATTTGCCTTGTATACACTTTGTCCGAACATAGTTAACATTTGTTGTGCGTTTGGCACATCAGTATTTGAAGGTGCCATGATTTATAGAATCACACTCAGTGGTGCAATTCAAAGGACGAGCATTTATTACAGAAAACCCTTGCATGCTGTGAAGACAAACATGCTGCTTGAGTTCCAACTCAGTCCTGCTGATTAATCATCGATTTTCTCCTATCTGGAGCTTTATGTAGGACCGAGGGACATCTAGTGGCTCAACAGTATATAGCAAATTAAGATGCCACACTCAGAAAAGTATATTGCTGTGCATAGTAGGCTATTCAGTGAAAACCGGACTAAATTAAAGACTTTCTCAGTGGCTGAAACACAATTTGAATATAGGAAATTACTTTAGCTAAGAGTCGAATAATCTGTGATTAATTTTATTTTTGTGTTTCTACCTTCTTGTGAAAAGGTGAACTGACTTTCAAACTTACACAGGTAAAATTGCATTTACAGTCTATTTTCAGGAGGACGTAACATCCTTATTCATTAGGAGAAGCTGGGGTACAAGATAGATGGATAAGGAACAGGAACAAATCACACAGCATAGCCCTATGCATTTTTTTTTCTTCCCCCAAATGTACAGGTTTATTTTATGCATGGAAATTCAGGATGTGATTAATTAGACTAGGTGATACCTGATAACTTATAATGACTAATAATAACTATGAAGATCAATTAAATGGAGAACTTTCCTTTCTGTGCAGTGCTTTTCCTATTTTAATGCTTAAATAATTGGTTTCTTAAACAAGTAACCCACTCTGAGTCATGTTTTCCTCTCTCTCCTTTGTTCTTCTCCTAACCAATAACCATGTGGCATCCCAATAGCTTTTATTACAAATGATGAGATGCAGATTGGAGAAGAAAAAAAATAGAACTATAAGCTGGTTTTGTACTGAGAGCCTGAGTTTGTATTCGGTTTTCCATTCTGTCTTTTTCTAGTCTATACAGGAAGTACAGATGGACTATGTTAGACTATTATGCTGCTCAGACCAGAGATGATGATGGCCTGGAATAACTAAAATTGACAGACCAGCATCAGGCAGTCAAGGGCTGTCATGTTGGAATGTCTCTCATTCCTAACCCAACCCCACAAAACAACCAATTCAATTTATCCAGACAAAGCTGGAGTGTTTTGGCTGGAGCATATGACTAAAGGAGGGAGCCTATATGTAAAGAGAGAGGCTTCTCTGCAAACAAGAGCAAATCATTGCCAAATATTAAGATAAATAGTCTGGAGAGAGCAACAGGAGGCATTCTGTCTCACCTGAGATGCTGATAAAACCTGGAAGCCACAGGAGTGAGATCAGACTGAGAAAAGACGGATCACTTGTTATTTTGCAAAAAATGTGTAACTCAGGATTTTTTGAGGGTAAGAATTGCTTATAAAGAAAATCCATTGCTAAACAAGTGGATTTTGTCTTCCTATTTCCCTCTGAACAGGCTAAACTAGAAGCTTGTAGGCCTAGGTGAAACTAAGAAAACCATGAACAAGCAAGCAAAGGATTATCCCATTCTGACACACTAGTTCCAGCTCCATATCCTATGCTAGGTTTCAGAAAAGGATTCTTAAACCTGTGCATGTGCCATTAAAATTATATAGGAACAGTTATTTAAACACTGCTCAAATCGCATGAGGAGCTTGGGATACAGAAACTGGGTCCAGTGGTTCAGTCTGATGTTGTGAAGGGTTGAATTTACAGAGTTTATTGTTTCATCAAGGTACACTAGAAGCACGAACTGTATTCATGTCCTGTGACTACCTAGTGAACACACTGACTATACGATAACCCCTGGATCATCAAGATTAATTATTTATTTAGAGAGAGGTATTAGCAGCCTTTATTTATGTGATAGAATTTGCAGGTTTTAAACTCCCAAAGTTTTAGGTGCACTGGCAGACACAAGGTTGTATCGTTGAGGTGCCATTTATCTCCAGATTTGTTTGAACAATAGTTCATTGTAGAGAGAAGCTGCATTGAAAAGAGCTTCCAAAGGATTTTTCTATTTGGACTTTGCAAAGGCTGTGTTTAGGATGTGAACACAGATATACCAAAACCCTATTGCTGACAACATTCAAATGAATTTGGTTTAGCTGGCAAACAATCAAGTCTCTCTCTTTCAGACAATTGTGGGAAAGAATGTCAAAGCCGAGGTACACCTGACCATCTGAAGTACCTTGATGAAAGTGTGGTCAGCTACCAGAATGAAGAAAAAGAAGCAGGGTAGCATTTTAACCAATGTTTATTAAATGAGAAAGTAATGACTTCTTAAACCTCTAGTTACCTTTGCCACTGCAAGGTTCTGGTTGCCACATTACCACTTTACTGATTAATAGGGCAGTACAGAGTTACTCTGAAGTTACATGAGCTTTAGACCGAATAATTTCCCTTGTGAAAATATCTAGGAAAAATTAGCAGTCCTGTACTGACCCAAAAGTAGGTGAAAAGAGTGTGTTTGGCAAAGGTTGGAGTATGCCTTGCACAGATTGTGAGTGGAAAGGCTAAATGGGAAAGCTGAGACTCAGCACCTGACAGCCTTCAAGCGTAAGGTCTGTTACAATGCTGGAAATCAGCCTAGGACTCCCCTGCTTTTAATTCTGTTGAGGCTGGAGTGCCAGTAGCAAAAAAATATGACTGTGCAACTCAGGCTTCCACTCTGGCTGCCCTACTGCTTTGCTCCTGCCCTTATGCAAGGACAGGTACATATTTAGTAACTAGTACAGGTAGACACAAATTTCCATTGGCTAATCTTCCTCTAGCAAGGTGAGTTATCATACAGAAAAGGTTTTTTCCACTTGTTCTCTGTTCAGGTTATAATTCGGTAAGAGCTCCAAAAAAAGGCTAGGCTAGTAGCTTCATTGCCTATGACCATCTCTGTTCTCCCATAGTAACAGAGGGAAACTTGGAGAGAGATCTGTAGCTTCGAGCTTTCTGCAGAGAAAGATCTTCCTTGGAAATTACTTTGAAAGAAGCTGGCAAGGATCCTGGTAAGAACTTAGCCTTTTCTGTCCGTGTTTCTCCATCTGTCAAAACAAGGCATAATCCTTCCCTACTTCACTACAGTATTGTGAGGGCTCATCAGTTAACATATTTACATAACTAAATGTGATTTCCTATTCTAAATCACTTAGACTTTCGTTTTTAGGAACACAAACTCATCTCACCCTTCTTAAAGATCTTTTTTCCTCTTTTCACACATCCATTTTCCTCTTTGATTTCTGCTACTGCAAAACACAGTTGCCGCTAGTGTTGCTCTTGGACACTCGAGAGCAATTCTAAGTATCACACTGACTTTTCCTGAGCAATCAAATAATCAGCAAAGGAGAATTCTTTCAATTTTTTTCCTTTTTATTAACATTGGAAAACAGTTCATACCTCATAGTGCTCACTACTAAAATTTCTCATCACTGCTCCAATTCCTTGCTGTTGTCATGAAGAACAAACTTTGCATATATTTATAAAACATATTTTAGTCCAGAGATACCTAAGAGAATTAATTGTGATTGAAACTGGAGCTATCTATAAACAAACTCCAGTATAAATATCATGTATTGTCTATGTTTGCATGCTGCAGGACCTGCACATCTTTCTACAAAAAGGCAACTGCCTCCAGAAGAGAACAGTAGCATACCAAAATATCTGCCCTGTCTTAAGTGTGAGGGATACTTCACATCCATCTGAAATTGCACAGGGAACCTAAGAAAGCAAATTTAGGATTTATTTAGGGATGCAAGAAGTACCCAAATCTGGAGGCGGTGACCATTTTACTTATGGTCCTGCTGCCTTATCATCATCCATGTTATCCTTCCACACACAACCTTCCCTGACCTGTGAAACAGCCCTTTCTTTCCTCCCTTCCTGCCATGGTCCCTTTTACTCCTGCTTACCATTGTCTCTCCTACTGCCTTCTATAAAACTAAAATCTTGGATTTTCCTCATTTCCTCATAGTTCCCTCCCACCACTTCCCCAAGCCCCAAACTACTTCTGCATTCAGGTTTACTACCAGATGCTGTATATTAATGTAGGGAAACATCCCAGACTTACATATGCACTGAGGAATGTGAGTTACACTTCATATAGACTTCACACTGAGAGTGGTCAAACCCTTAAACAGGATGCCCAGTGAGACTGGAATGTCCACCCTTAGAGATATTCACACCTGGACCAGGCAAGGCTGAGCAACCTGACCTAGCTTTGAAGATAGCCCTGTTTTGAGTGGGTAAAGGAGGAGACGATCTCCAGTGATTTCTTCTAATCAAAATTATTTCATGCTTCCGTAATTCTAACTAAATCTTGAAGGAAAGTAGAAAGAGGAAGAACACACAAAAATCTAAGGTGGTTTTCTGGAAAGAAGAAAAAGGAATACAACAAAAGAAACCACAGCTGTGCACAGTTAGTCTGCTTGTCATATTGCTTGCACTGAAGTAATTCCGGATGAAGTCAGACGGATGACAAAATCAGTAGAGAACCAAGAAGAGAATCAACACCAACATGCCTGTTGTTAGTCTAGGCTTGCTTCATCTGTCTGTCTTCAAGACATCCTCAGGAGTATTGCAAGGTATCATCTGTTTAATTTCCTGCAGATTCAGATTAGGAGCATGATGCAGTCAGTACCCTACCTCCTCAGAGCTTGGGCTGAGCAATGGACCAGGCGCTGCAACCAGATGCGTGCTGTAGCGCAACTTTGTCAGGGGCCAGAGAGGAGTAGGAACAGACCAGAGGTACCCCTGCTCTGCAGTACTTCTAGCTCCCTCATTCTTTGAGCATTTAAGAGTACAGTTTGTGTTCCAGTGTGTGAATATATGAAATGTTCAAATCAAGCCCAGAGCTGTGACAAGTCTATGCTGCTGTAGGAAATCTTCTCAAATCCAGCGGATCACCTATATAGGTTTTATAGTACTACTAAAAATCAAGGCAAAAGCAGAGAAACTGAAATGTAAATATAAACTGTAGCCTAGTTTTTGAGAAGGACTTCCCAAATTGTACAGAAGTGAATGTATTAGTGATCTTAGTTCACTCCTCAATCTCACATATCATTTAAATTTGCCCAATTTGAGAAGTCACTGGCCTTTACTACACAGAACAACTAAGTATTAGGAGTAGTATACAAGTAGTTAAAAAGTCCCTAGAATCTTTATGAAGAAAGTTATTCTTGTTCCAGTTTATCTTACTACTACTGCAGGTTTATTTGGGAGACACATCACCACTGGATAAACAAGCACTAATAATACCAGCATCTGTTTAATAAATATTATATTATAAAGTATTGTTCTTCCACTGTCCTCTTAAATAGAACAAGTTCCTGAAATTGAAAGTCCAGTACAAAGGGCACAAATAGAAAAAGAAATCTGGCAGCAAGATATTTCTCTTTAAACAATAGAGCTGCAAGAGCAACACCGTGTTGTAGAGCTCAGTGAAAGAGTACAGACAAATACTGAAACATAAAATGGGCATTTTATCACTAAACTCCTTTAATATCAAAAGCCAATACAGGAGCTTGAAAACATCAGTAAACTATAATACTCACGGGTGGGCTTAATGCTGAATCTGGGATTAATTAAGTGGGAAAAAAAAAAAAATTACAGGAAATTTTTAACATAAAAAAAGAAATCTGAAAGGTGAGCACAATGCTGCCATAACAGAGAATTTAGCAATTCCAAACACAACATTAAAATGTTGTGTTCTTGAAGGCTGTTCTAAATTTTCCTCTGAGAGTGTTTTATGGGATTATAACAGAAACAAAAATATCCTGACAACCTGAGAGAAAAATGAGTGACAACTTAGACCAATTGATAGATCTCGAAAGAGCAGACAAGCTTCCAGGCACGCAGGTGCTTCTTTGGGTCTGAAATAGAAACAGCAAACTTCAAAGCGTCCAAAAACTTCTAGTGTAAGAACAGTTGTGCTGAGTTAGGGCATCTTCTTTGCTTCAAATATTTATTAATTCATTTTTTTTAAAGGCTGTAAATGATGACCTCGGAAATAAGTATGTTATAATATAGCCCTGCAAAGGGATTATTATTTCTAAAGCAGGTTTGTAATTAGTGAGGGATCTAAGGAGTAAACCAGCCCAGTAAATCTGACTTTCCATGAGATTTACAAGCCTGTTTGTTTACATTTCTTTAGGAAACAGTAATTGCATTCCTAAGTCACTTAGGTGCTTCAGAAGATTTTACTTTCACTGAAAAAGGCAATAAACTAGTGAGGGTACTGCCAAGGGGCAGATATACACAGGTCCTTGTTGCTTACGCAAACCCAACTGTAGCTGCAGAGCCCTCTCTGCTGGGGACTGGTGTATTTCCCTGAACAGAATCAGTAACAAGCTCAAAGCTTAAAATCTGACATAAGCACAGACATCAGAGAAACCCAGGCAACAGTTAGCAGTGCTCTGAGGTGGTTCTGCTGTAATACACCTCTTAGGCTAGTCCTAGTAATGACATGAGTATTGTTTTTCTAAGTTTGTCGTTTGTATTTATTGAAACTTTTCACTGGAGAGGGTATGGAAGGTTAAACAGAAAAGTAATTTTCTATTATTGGCTATTCAGGAATTTTTAAGCTGTTACTTTTTCAATCCTGTACAACAGTTTCCTTGTTTTTAGAATGAGTGCATGATATCATATCCTGAGCCCTTCCCTTTTCTTGCAGCTTTCCGAGGCTTTGGGAGGAGTCCAGTTACAGTCATTGTGTGAATTGGTCCATAATACTGTAACAGAGCTGCTTTTGCCATCATCTGCCTGCCTGCCTTACGCATATTCCTTAAGAAATTGCTGTGCTAGGACGGACGACCCTTTAGGCACAGTGAGTATCAGCTAAGAAAGTCTAGAAAGATCTATCTAACTTGTAAAGTTACATTGGAGGAAGAGCACTTCTCTGTGTATTTACACATATGTGCAGTTAGGGACACAACTACAAGTGAAAGGAGAATTCTCTGTCATTATTCATCACTGAAGTGAGAAGAGAAAGGAGATTCCTGGCCCAGCTGGAGCGAGAAAAGTGATGACATGGGAGGCAATCAGGGTGCAGGGACTGGATTAAAGGTGTGGGCTAAGTGTAGGAAAGGGCAAAGGTACATGTACTGTGTGAAGCAACATACCCATTTGCTGTGGACAGACAGGAAAAAACAGCTGCTAAAGTGTATACACAAGCAGCTGTGTGTGAGCACATGGCATGGTGTTAATGCTGGATGACAAGCACCTCTTTTTTATTCTTAATCTTGCTTGACTTAATGAATGCAGTAGTGCTAGCTAGTAATAAGCAAAACAAAAGGAGAATAAAAGAACTAGTTTTCTGTACTAATTGCCACTCATCCCTAAACCATACGGGCCAAGTAAACATTAACGGTGGTCACTGATTCTTTTTAGCATTACTACATAACCCGTGGTGGTGGTGTTACTTCTGCACTTCTCCCTCTTGGTCTTTAGCTTGGAAATGCAGACCTAAAGCCTCTGCCATTCTTGATGGAAGGCCTAAGGTTTCATCTAGATGTGTCTGCAATGCTAACTTAGTAGAAACTTGTCGAGTATAACAAGAACACATTTATAGTTATCTTTATAGTGTATGAATAAATTTGTATGATCCAGAATTTGTGGTGCAAAAAATGTTACAATGGAAGTAAATAATCAGCTTGCATTTATATCTACCAAATGATACTGTAGAAGTTATCTATTAACCTAGAAAGTTGCCTCTAAAAGGCTAGAACTTTTGAATTTTCCTGTGTGTGTTGCCCTGGTAGAGCACCAAACACTAATTTCACTCCTAAGTTGTAAAAGGCTTACGACCATGCTTTAGATAAAGGCCTCACTCTGGAATGGAAGCAACAGAAAGCAGTAGCGATATTTTTGTGAATATTTAAGATAACAATAGCTGGTTTTAGAAACGTGCAAATAAATTGTGTCCCTTCCCCAAAGTGTCTTTGATAAGGCAAGCGACTGTACAGGAAATATAACCTTTGAATCTGTAATTGAGCCACATCACCCACTTTTTCTTTGCTCACTGTGGCTTGATCAGCTCATCTGCAGGGTCACAGCACAACATTAGTAAAAATCATTGCTTTTTGTTATCTGCTGAACTGCATTGTGAGGTAAAAACTCCTCTGCATTTAAAAGTTGCTGGACACTCTTCTGTTGCTGATGTAGTTAATTTTATGACCAAACAAACCTGCCATTTTCTAGAAGATGGCTATGATAGGAGAAGAAGGAGGCTAAAGATGTGCTCGATGTAGCCTCTGTTGTGTCGAGATTGCTGTACTGGAGGCGACCATTAGTCCACCTACTGCAGGATTCTGCCTCCAACAGCGACTCTTACCAGGTGCTTCTGATACAGTTGCAAGTAGAGTGCAGAGTAACCAGCTGTCCAATCAACTTCACAGGAGATTTTTTTAAATGCCTATCAGTATTAGCTGACTTGTACTGTGTAACATGAGGGGTTTTTAGCCCTTTCACTTCATAGAGTATCACAGTGGATATTCATATTTCCATGTAAAAGTTTGTTTCTTGAATTCACTGAGATGTTGGTTCCAACAAGGTTGTGTTGCAGTGAGTTCAGTAAAAATTGTGGGTTTTTAAAGAAACACTATTATTTTCTTTCTCCAGCTTTAAATCTGCTGCCTTGTACTTTCTTTAGATGTAAGTTTACTTACACATCGTAGGAGAGAACAACTCACGTTAGTCTTTTAATTGTGAACTCTACTAAAGAATGGTGATGTATTTTTATGCTTGGTTATAGTTGGTCTGCCTGCTTTGTGGATATGCAGTTTTTCAATTTATAAACTCATTTCAAGTGCTTCACACAGAGTTTTGGAATCACAGAATCATAGAATAGTTTGGGTTGGAAGGGACCTTTCAGCGTCATTTAGTCCCATGCCCTGGCAATTATCAGAGACATCTTCAACTAGATTAGGTTGCTCAGAGCCCTGTCCAACCTGACCTTGAATGTTTCCAGGGATCAACCCATCCCTACACAACCAGGCAGTATCCCTATACTCTTCCCAGGGTACGGGTCCCTGCTTCCACTGCCTGTGCATTTCTTTCTCACCCTTTAGTTTGACCAGCCATGCTAGTCTCTTGGCTTCCTTGCCTGATTTCTTACACCTGGGAATTGAAAGCTCTTGCACTCTATGGAAAGTGTCCTTAAAGATTTGCCATCTCTATTCTCCCTTTTCCCCAAGGGCAGTTTCCCGGGGGGTCCTATTGACAATACATTGAAGACCTGAAATTTTTGCTTTCTTAAAATTCACCTGACTCATATCCCTCAGGACTGTAAACTCCACCAGTGCATGATCACTGCAGTCCAGGCTGCCTTCAGTCTTGACATCACTGATTAGCTCACTTGTGTTGGTGACCTGTAGTTAATTATTTTGTTGTCATGCTTAAAAAATTCAAAGGTTAAAGAGATGTGAGTTTCCTTTATAGAAACCATGCAGTTTTGCTCTTGTATGCTCTTCATATATCTGTTTTAATAATAAATTTTCCACCACCTTACATTCAGGAAATGTTATATGTGCAGCAAGTGTTTAGTTAATTAATATCACAAAGAACTTGTAAGGTAGGTTCCCTCATTTTACAGGTGAGAGAGAGAGTGAGATAGTTAAATAAGTGACTTGCTTGATATCACACAGTGAGTGAGTGCTAACGCTGAAAATAGAGTTTATGCCTTCCAGTTCCTTGCCCTGTATTTTAATCATCAAACCAGATTTAACTCTGAAGTTGAATAACTGCTTAAATGATTAAAATAATTGTTCTCAATTTCATGTTGGAGTGTTATGTTTTAATCACCTAAGCAGATGAAATACTTGCAAAAGTTTTCCTTGCTTAGGACGTTTTTAATCTTTCTTGTTCAGATATTGCTTCAGCTGTCAGCTAAATATCTTTTGTTTACAGTAATCCTGAACTTCAGAAACACTCTCAAGCAGATCTCCACAAAAAAGCCCCAAACAGAATGCACTCAAAACTCACAGCAATCTCTTTGCTGTCAGTGTAGCAACTTTTTTTCTTAGTCTCTCAACAGCTGTCCCACTTAATAATACCCATAGCTTTAATTAATGAAGCATAGTAAAGTTATTGCCCCACAGAAAGCAAAAGATAGACTGCCAGTTACACTGTCATGACTAAATGGCAATGTAGCCTGAAGCACAAAAGAGCAATTGCATCATAAGAAATATCTGCTTAGAAGTGCAGTTTGGAACTATATGCTGTGTCATCTCTGAATAAACTGATACATAAAGAGCTGCAATCCTTGAAAATACATTTAAATCAATATTATCTGTGTTCAGGCTAACAATATGCTCCAGTAGCTTTATAGCTTTTCTGAGTATAGTCCACATATTCGTTTATATTGGTAGCACATATACAAATTTTTTCAATCCTCACTATTTTAGCTGTTCAATAGCGTTCTTCAGTATAGGAAAGAATAAATGGCCCAGAAAATATGCACGTAGGCATAAGACTGAAATAGGCTCAAGAATGAAGAAATAATATTACCATGACTTGCTCCCTATTAAATTAAACCTGAGTGTAGACACAGCAGTCTGTTACACAGCCTTATACAATGCTTTGTATCATGTAGGATTTCTGATGTAAGACAAGCAGCACAGGACTGTTGTCAGCTCCAAGATTTTTGCAAAAGCTTTTGCCATATGTATTGAATAGGGCATCGCTGTGCAAGAAGCCTTCCAACTTAATTGAAAATTAACAACAAAATACCTTAAAAATTCAACTGCTTCATTGCTGAATGCAAAGAAAGCTCCTAGGCTGTAGAATCAGTCAGTAGGCGTTGACATGCTGTATTTGTGGAAACACCTCTAATGTAATTTAACATGTTGTACTTGTAAAGGAGGGAGTTACATCTTGCCTACTGAATTGGGGACTAGACAGAAGGCTCCAGGTAATAAACCATGGAGAGATGTTCCACTTAGGCCATACTGTTTCCTCTCTGGGGTCAATACTTCTATTTACCATGTTGTTTCCCTTTTGGGTTTATCTTCTCTTTAAAATGTTAACTATGAGCATATATTGCGCTGTGCCACTAGGGCTCTGTTATCAGTGATCAGCTGTCCAATATTGATCAGAGTACTGCTCCAACTTCACTTTCACTTTCTGTTAGAAACTACTGTCTTTTTCCCACAGACTCCAGAAACTGGCCTGATGCCAAGCGATCAGCAGTTTGCAAGACAGCACTGTGTCTGCGCCCATCTATCAGGGGTAGAGATGCTGCCTGTCAAAGGGCTTTCTGAAAACCAGGCAGGAGTTGTCCAGTACAAAGTGAACAAAGAAGGCACTACCGTGACTTTCATAGACTTTGAAACCAAACCAAAGAAAGCAATGTAAATAATTGAAAATATTTCTGTGGCTCCTCACTTGTGTCTCAATTTATCCATAGTTCCTTTTTTAACCCATCAAATTTAATGGTAATAATGTTTAGGAAGCTGAAAATTTTAATTAAACATTAGATAATATTTGTGAAAAACAGAATTTCAACTTACAGTGTGCCTAGGTGTTATCTTCCAGATTGGGAATAGATAGAAGACTGTGGGCTCTGTGTCTGATCAAAACTAATCCAAACAGCAGAAATGGAATACATGCACATACAGTTCATGGACAGAGAATCTTTTTCAGCAAAGATTCAGCTAATAGGTATGAAGAATGAGTCATCTTGAGAAAATCAGAAGTTGGTTGTGGATAACTGAATGAGAATGGAGCATGCATAATACAGTATCGTATTTGAGAAGAGCTCGGACAAAAGATGGGCCTTGAATTTTGGATGTACAGAGAGTTACACTTGCTTTGTCTGTTACTGGAGTGAATAGAAAACAAGCCAGCCTTCATGATTAAGTAGACATCATGCTCTTTTACGTAATTAACTTCATTTAAGATCCTACTTTCAGTGAAAACTTCAATGTGTCCTGCCTACCTTAGTAATCGCATTACTAGCCACTGCCCTTTAATAGGTCTATCACAGCCTTGTTCTGTTGATTTAGCACAGAAAGAAAACATTTTAGGAATGTCAGTTCTCCGAGCAGTGGGGATTATAGGCATGGTAACAGTACAGGTTTGTGAAAGGTATATGCTGCCTGCCTTCATTCCCCACATGACAGTGAGAAGGAAACTGAGGTACAGCTGTAGTGCCACTCTGAAGAGTTAATAAAGTGAATATATAGTTACGTGGATTTGATTCACAGAATTGAGAAAGCATTTATGGTAATATGGTGCTTACACATTAAAGCCAGAAAATGAAACAGAAAAGAAAGTGAAAAGAAATGCATAATGATGGAGTTGGGAAGTTTAGTTCCGTTATGCAAGCCCAGTGAAAGGTACAAAACTAAGGAATGCCTCGAGTTAAAAAAAAAATCCAGTATCAGTTAAATTATATTAATTACAAAAGGTGGAGTTAGAAATGCAGGGAAGGTACCTTTTTTTCCAACATTCCTTATTATGTGTTAATCATGGCACTGTAAAGATCCAAGAATCTTGGATCATGCAACTTGCAAAATAGCACTAGAATGTTTCTTGCTGGAACTAGGTACAGTGAGGCAAGCACAAGCTGAAACTGTACATATGGGGTAGGACTTCTCTGTTCAATAAAACAAGCAGTTTCTGCTGAAACTAGTTTTGCTTGAGGACTAATTTGTGGTTCCAAGTGTCTTTCAGTGCTGACAGCTGAAGAAGGTAGCTCTGGGCCAGATTGTAATGTTCACTCCTTGCTCTAATGGGCGGATGTGTTTAATTAACCTTTGTTTCTGCAGAAGCAGACGTTTCTGGCAAGCTGTAGGAATGCTAAAGAAGGGAAATCTAAACAGCAGTGAACCTAAGCACATTCTATACATTTAGTACTAGGTAAAGAATGTTAATGTAGACAAATACTGTTTCCTAGGAGATAGGTTTGTATAACAGTGTAAAAGAAACAACAGCCCCTCCCAGTAGGGCTCTCCCCCATTAATTTCACAAGACTCTGCTGAGGTCACATACCCTTGGGACTCTTGTCTCTCATGTCTGGTTAAAGACTGGACACAGAACTTCAACTGGGGGTCACAAAAGCACATATTCAAGGTGGAACTATTCTGCTTGGTACCTCTAGAATAGTTAGACCTGGCAGCCTTGCTGCCTGTTCCATGTCCAGCAGTGACTTCTGCAGGTACTATAGCTTGGACAGACCCTTCCAGAGCTTCCTGTAAAGCACAGATCTTAAGGTTTTATAGCTTCAGAAGGCATATGGCAAGTCTAATGCAAAGCAGATATCCTTTGCATAAAGTTGCTAAAGGCACCGTTTTTCACTTGAAAAACTAAAGTACTGTAGATAACAATTCATACAGATACAACAGACTCCCTGGCCACAATGTCCCTTGGTCCTAATCTTTCACTAAAAAATCACGGACTCTGCATGAGTGTTTTGCAAGCATGCAAATTAGAGCTTATCTTTTCTGACCTTCATCAGCCTCACTGCCACAATAGCATCATTGTTTCCTATCTCCTCCCCTTAGTAAGCAGCACCCTCCATTCTCTCACTTCCTTTCCAGTTCAAACCTTTTCATCTGAAAGACTTTTTAAAGCTCTGCTTTGTCATCTAGTTTTGCTACTACTGTCATCTAAATGCCAACCTCCTTCAGTCCTGGCTGTCTCAGTCAGCTGAGACTCTGTTTTTACTCAAAAGGCACCTTTTAAACTTGAGTGATGAACGTTCCTTCTACACTTGTAGTCTTACAATCAAGGTGTGTTCCCAACTGATAGAAACATTTAGGTTGCAGCATTTTTCTTACTAAAACTACACTGTAGCAATACACAATCACAACCACAAACAGCACTTTTCTCACCTTAGCATTGATGCAGAATTCTTCCCGTAGTAATGTGGTGCAGCCATCTCCATGTTGCCACAGTACATAGGAACTGGTGTTAAGGATGCAGATAAATTACTAAATTCCTAATCTTAGGCTTTGTCCACAGGGTTTCTGCTCCAGAATGAAGAGTCATGACAATAAATGAGGTAACCAAGGAAAAATAAAACTGGCTACAGTTGTCAGGGTTATGAATTCAGTATAATTCTTCAGCTTGTTCACACTGGTCTCTGTTTGTTTCTAGTAAGGACTGATGACTCCAAAAGCCATAATCTGCATGTTAAGTTCTTGGGTGATGACAGTTTCCTTTATAATGTTGCCCAGTGTCTGAGATTATAGAGATAGGATTGTGTAGGCCTGTTAAGAGTAGAGATTGTCCTATTGCAAAGAGAAGGTTTGCATGAAGACTGAGGATAATAAGGGTCTTTATGTTCAGATATAGATGATGATTCCCAAAAGCTCTTAGCATTGGCCAAACTCACACCACAGTCAGTGGATGCAGTCAGGCTGACAGAGTTTACTTTTGAAAATTCTTCACTAGCATGGTTCAACATGCAGCCCACTGTACAAATCTGGTCTGCAGGATCTTTTGTCCTGAACCACATTTCTATGGAAATTTCAAGGAGCAAGCTGCTGCCTCATCCCAAAGAGAAGGAATGGAGAGAGGATGCTTCTTGCTCATCCTTCTAAGAGGTGGGCGAGGACAACATCCTGATACAAAGGAGTTGTTGCTGTGCTTCTGTCTGAATGAGTTTGTGAGTGCTTGGATGCATGAAAGAAAACTCCTACATAGCCTGCTGCCCTATCTCCTTGTTGGGCAGGTAAGAATAACAGCACTTCTCCACCACTGCCACTCTCCTTTGCTGCTTGTTTGGGGGTGAGGAGATAGTAGGGAGCAGGGGACAGTAGTATTCCCCTGCAGCCTATTGCTCCTCTCAGCCTCCCTCCCAAACCTGCTTCACTGCCCAAGTATGAATGTGTGAATGGTAGGAGGCATGAAATCACAGCCCTGAGCTGCGACTATCATCAGTGGCCTGTCCTTAAACTGGGACCTGACTCATGCAGCTTCTGGGGCTTGACTATCCTATTAATACACTTAATGTTGCTGTAAGTATCACTCACCTAGAAGCAATGTATGGCAGTACATTTCTTTGCACTTGTATTCTTTGTATTGTGTTTGTATTTCTTTCTTTGACCATCTGCATGTGATGCACAGCTCAATTTTTCTGCACAACTGCAGGAATTATGTTTTTTTGTAATTATGGAAATAATTTCAGTAAGTGTGAATTCTAGAGGGATACAGGACCTATGGGTTAATCTTTCTGGCTTTTTATTCAAGTGAATACATTCAGCAGGTTCTGGGTCCTATCTTCTTCCAGTACAGTAAACATGTTGCTGGTGGAGACTGAAAAGTGTTGCTGTCCTTGGAGTTAATAGCAAAGCTCTTTCTCTAGTGGGAAAAAACACCGTTTTGACCTAATGTAAAGATTAAAAGCCAATGGAAAGAATTACAATATCATCTTTATTTTAACGTAACCTAAGTATACATTACAAAAAATGAGAGCTCTCAAGTACAAGTTGAAACAATGGTTTTATCTTCAGGGAGACTCTCTAAGAAATCGAGATGGATGTAAATAGCTGAAACTTTTGCTTGAGGTGTAAAGTCCTACAAGATGTGTCTGTGGTTTCAGCACATGCTGCCAGTTACAGTACTGGAGAAAGCTACATTAACTTTCAGTCAAGCTAAAGGGGTATGGCTGCTGATTATGATAAATGGCAGTTAATTACATTTTTCCTCTTTGGAAGAAGTCTACATTTCGTTCTTTTGTTAGCATGTCTGATAAAGGCAGGGGATTTTTCTGAGGGTAGTCTTGGAACAAAACTGCAGCTCCAGGCACTTTGTAAGAAGCCAAATACAAAGGAAGGGTGGAGTGAAGTTGCTGTTTGATAATAGGAATAGACTACAAGAAAGTTTCCTTATCTCTCTTCAGTATTTGTTTTTCAGAAAGTAACTGTGATGAAAAGGCAGAAGCTATTCTTCTCTGCTGTAAATTCTTTTTGGGTAAGTCTTTTGGAAGAAATCATGATGCTATCTTCCTTCCTAAAATGTGTTTCTTCCAACAAGTGTTTCTATGCTAATCCACTGAGCTTTACTATTTACATCTTTAACAGAAATGAAGTACTTAACCTGGATTGATCGTAGACTAAGAACTACTAAGGGTGTGCATGTCCCATAGAAAAGCTTAGTCCATGGAAAAAGTCTATTGTCTCCTGGCAGTAGTTCTTTATGTAATGTTTTTATTTCTTGCTGATGATTGTAATCTCTGCAGGGGAAGGGCATTTGTCTTTATGCACCTGTAAGGCACCATACATGTCTGTAACTTCATGCAAATTAGTGAAGATCAAGAGGGAAACAAGAAGCAATTTTACAATCCAAATTAGCTCTGCCTTGAATAGAAGTCAAATTCCACTCTGTCATCCCAGTGTATATCCAGATTTGGTGCTGAAGTCACTGGTCTAGGGGTGAACTTGTAGAGTAGGGTTTATGGTTGGACACGATGATCCCAAGGGTTTTTTCCAACCTAAATGTTGCTGTGATTCTGTGAACAGAATATGGTCATAGCTCTTGATACGAAGAAGACTGGAGGGGAGAGGAAGACAGTAATGCTGCATCTAATGGATTCATTCCCATTATTTTGGACTATGCAAACATTAAGCAACCCCGGCCTGCTTTCAGGACATGCTGACTCTCTATTCTGCCTTCTGGTATAGGCTGCTAATATAACTCAGAAATGCACTTCCGCTATCTAACGGTGTATAAAGCAGTGGTTTCCTAACTAGGCACTATTATAACTAGTGAAGTCACAGCAGTTTCAAACAAGGTCACAAGCTACAAAAAAGTCAATTTGATCACATACTTACACTAGTACTTGCGGTTGCCTTAAGTTCTTGATCTACAATAACAACTTTTTTTTCAGTGAAAAATTTGGGGAACTGCTGTGTTTTTCTTTGTGAAACACTGGGTGGAGAGACTACTTCCTCTGAGTCATCAGTGGGAAAAGTCCATTATTACAGGGGTGAAACATGACAACTAGAAATAAAAAAAAATCCCTACAATTGTCAACGTATTCAAATCTGTTGATACAGCATATTTCAAGCCCAAAGGTGTCAACACCATTGCTTTCTAGAACCGTAATTGATCTATACACCCAAAATATCATGTTGTAATAATTACCATAACAAAGTTGATCATAGATCAGTCCTTCACAACCAAAATACACTCATCGCTAAGTAAAAAATGGCAGCTATTTACGTATGATACACAACAGATGAGAAGAAAGAAATAAGACTATTATATCCATCAGAAACGGTTGGACCTTTTTTTTTTTTTTTTTTTTAGCAGCATGTGCATATCTGTGCTGGAATCTGGCAAGGAAGCCCTTCCAGCAGAGGTGGGGGATGTTGCAGAGGCAGCAAGCAGGGAGCTGGGAAGGAAGGCAGTAGTACTTCCTGACACTGGTTAGCAAGCTCAGAGGCAGGAAAGCATCCTGCCTAGTCATGCTAAATCAGCTAGAGTGCCCCTATTAACACAGCAAATCCCTTACCCATCCTAGCTGAAGATGAAGGATATTCAGATTTGGTTAGGAAAGGGAAGCTATGATTTTGTACATGAGTGTGCAAAGCACCCACTGAACCTCACTCTCCTATACCGTGACTTCCTAATTTGCTCAAGGAAGCTGTAAAATTCAGAACCTGAGGACTTACTTGTCTCTGTTTTTTCTCCCTTTATCAAGCACACATGGTCAGTTTTCACCTTTTCATGCTATGCCTTGACTTAAATATTTATGCCACGTCCCATCAAAGTGCTCAGCTGAGAACTTTTGTTCTTTCAGCTACACAACTACTGCGTGCCATTTGTTAACTTGTGAATTTCAAATGCAGTTAGTGTGACTAAATAGCCCAGTTTGAAAAACAACAGTCTGTCTTTATGCACAGAACTGCCATATCCCCTAAGCCAAGGCAATTTGGTTCTGATCTGGAAAGAGACACCAGAGTTCAGTTTCTTGTGCCCTAGTAGTACTTTGCTTCTTGTCTGGAAGCTGCCAGTTCCACAGGCAGTTTTTAAAATATTAATTTATTCAAGAACCAACCGCTATTAACTACATAGTCTATTGTTTTAACTGTTTATTAGTGGGTTCCAATATCTCACTGCATTTAGAAAAATTGATACAACTGGCAGCCTAAATGACATTTGAAGCCATCATCCTCATGGGTGACTCCCCACACAAGTTATTATCAGCCACATTAAATTGCGAAAACACTTGTAAAACCTTTGTTAAATAATATCAATTGAAAGTGACATACACTCAAACCTATGTAAATAACAAGTCATACAGAGCAGAAAACATTAAAAAAAACCCCAAAAGAAAACAGCAAAACAAATCAAAACAACAAACACAACAAAAACCTTCGAAAGGAAACACATACAAAGAAAAATGCTGGAATCAGGCTAAATTCTCAGTCTATGTTTCATTACTATTACTGTTACTGTTACCACGTATCAAGGACTTTCAAGCCACTTCTGATATTTCTTCCCTTTGTATTGTTAACTGTGACTGGTACATTCTTAACTCTCATGTTCTTAGCTAAACTGGTCCTCTTAAAACTTTCTTTGTCCGTATTATTTCTGGTCAGATTTGAATCAGCAAAGCAGAACACTTCCTGTCCTTGAGGGGATGAATCTGTCCTGGATATTAGGAGCTTGTGTCAGTACTAACAGGATGCAGACCAGGAAGCTATGCATTTTATTAACAGGAACTAGAACAAGAGTGGCCAAGTTTTGGCAGAATTAGAATGTAAGATTTGTACATGGAACAGAATAAGAGCTGGAAGTAAAATGTTTTTTATATAACTAAAATAGGCTGCTATCAAACTAGTTTGGTAGATTTGGAATCAGCAGCAGCTTCTGAGAAGCTCAAAAACCAGGATTTGAATGAAAGCTCTAGCTGCCTAACTAACTGGAGCCATATCTCTGGCATGCCAGAAAAGGCTGCTTTGGTGAACTGAGAGTGGAAATGAGTTATGTCTTGAAGGAACAAGCTATTGACAGCCTACTGACAAATGAATAGTCAAAAGTTTGGAATCTAACAAAAACGGAGCAAGAATGTATTGGTCAGTAAGTATAAAAAATTACTCGGCTTTTCACATTGGAACACAAAGCCTGCTTCTTGGGGAGCTAACAGTGCACATGAAACAAAATACAAATAGGAAATAGCCTTGTGGTGTGAATCTAAAATAACACCAGGAGTAGCCACAAGTGTGGTGCCAGCTCAGGTATCATTGTTCTGTGAGCTGGTCAGCGCTTCCTTATCTAGACTAGCATGTTTTCATGCCTCTTCTAGCAGCAAGTAAAGAGTTTCCGCATGATCCAAACCTGTGACAGAGCAAGCTTGGTTGTTGGAAATGTTCTAGATGAAGTAGGAATATGCATCAGAAAAAGCTGACAGACATTGTGTTGGTCAGCTTTACAGGCTGGTCTTCCTGTTAATTGTGGCTTGCTACTGAATGAAGTCCCTAAGAGGGAAAGGTGAGCGTGGTCCTCTATTAGCTGGCCAGAAAAGCATAAAAAGCCTTATTTCTTCCACAGCCAAAAGGAACACATGTTTAGCTTGAGGGATATGGAAACCATCTTTCTTGAGAAATTAACTCCACAGCCTTTTTTGTTCTTGGTTTATGACCCTGAGATCTATGAAACCATGCAGTATCTTCCTTTATAACATCTGCATATTTATTACAACTAACATGGTAAGGGAAGCATCTCCCTTTTATTATAAGCTTTTAAAAGGGAAGAGATGAAGTTGCTGGTGAAATTGATGCTATAGGGGCAGCAACAAAGCTGCAAACCAAGGACAAAGCGTGGCAACCACACCTACTTGATTTTACATTTGTTGCTTTAGGGAACTGACAGGGCAGATAACTTTTTAATTTATACCTATTTCTGAGAAGCAAGACCTAATGATTATCAGGTAGTTCACCTGTGTCAGGCAACAGCTACGTCAAAAGCCAACAGTTAAACTACAAGACAAAATTAACTTCTGTGTGGAGTCACCCCATGAGGACAGCTTTAAACCTAGCTAGCAAATTCTGGACATGAGTCAGTGTGGTTCCCACAGCCATTGAATAAATCTCTCTATCTTTTAACTAGAATAAACTCACATATCTGAGGTCTCTTAAGGCCCTCTGGAGTAATATTACAATGATTCCTATATTTTAATGCAGATAATCCATTCTTCTGACACAGGTAAGAATCCTAGGTGAACCTTTTAATTCTATTTACAAAACAGTGTCCCATCAGAGATTTTGAGTTCCTTTCATGCTGCAATCTTTACCTGATTCTACTTTTTAACTGCATTGTTTTCATGACAGGAATTAGGAAACAAAAATTCCATAAAGATACACAGAAACTTAATGACAGAAAAGCTAGATATGGTTTGGTGTACTGAAAATTTCTGTAAGAATCACAGCTTTCTCTGGGCAAGGAATTAGAGAAAGAACTGTAAAGATAGGCTCATTGTTAGCCAATTATTAAAGATAAGCCCTGAAACTTAAAGAATTTTGAACTCTACAGAGTAACACTGCAACTCTTTCTGCCATGATTTAGGCTGTCTTTAGAAATGGCAGCTTAGACCTACTTCCATTAATATCATTCAAGAAAGTAAGAAAGTACAAATCAGCTAAGTGGAAAAAGAACTGAGGGGTTTTTTTACTATCCTTTCCTGAATTGAAAGTTTCCCAACTTATCCCCAGAAAACCCTTGGAGAGGTTTAAGAAAAGCCAAAAGGAAACTGTTACTGAGCCTCCCGTGCTGAGAAGTCAAAGAAGCCCAGCTGATCCAAACAAAGGATTCTTTACGTGCTAACCAAAAGAGAGATTCAGCAGGTGGTCACAGTGCTTAGGCTCTGTGAAAAGAAACTGAAAAGGCAGAACTGCATCAAGCTGCATCTAGCATGGACGTGACATGACTGTTGCATTTCACATTTAACATAATGGATGTCTTCAGCCAGAATAGCCAAATCCATAGCATTTTTGCTTTCCAAAGAGCCTGAAGGACTGCCCTTTCTTGGAAGGAAGCAGCAACTACCATAAGACTATAATAATATCTCACACTTGCTCTATAGAAAGAACTTTTCTACAAGGAAACTACTTGTTGGGTTAAAACATATTTCAAGAAAAGATAAATCATTAAACATTTTGGATCTTCCATTTACTTTGCCCTTTCCCAGCTCTGTAACTACTTCTTAACTGTCCTAAGTGTCTTGCATCCTAAAGTAATTGTAACTGTTAAATGAAAGAGCTAAGATCACAAACATTATCATCTATCACTTTCTTAAGACCTTTGGCAAAAGGACTTGGCAGACTTTGGGAAAAGTAGCATCTTAAGCCATTACAGGAAGATTCAGTAACACCCTCAGATCCCTTCTCTGTATGTATCTATGCAAGCCAACAAGTTCAGTGGGAAGCTGATAGGAAATGACTTAGAAAGAGGGTATCTTGTAAATCCTTCCCTTCTTTGCAAATTGAAAGAGGGAAGGGAGGAGAGAGTAGCAGTCTTTTCTTCCAGATCCCAGGAAGAAGATTCATCCTTTGTATTCAAGGTCTCACGGGATACAGCATCTGTGTAGCATGCAGTGAACCAGACATCATCTTACTCCACTTCTGAGGCGATTTGAGCCCATATCTAGTAGGAAAATGCCCCAGAGACTATCTTATGCTAGGCAAGGAGTGTATTTAGTCCTTGCTGAAGCAGATCCATTTTGCTTGAAATACTATTCTCTAAACCAGAGACAGTACAAGCAAGAGTGATCTATCTTGTCTAACAGTTACAGCACACACTGAGCAGCCCCTGGTCTCATAAAGATGTCAAAATTTATATTGACTACACTGGTGGCTTCTGTGCCTTTACAGTTCTAGATTCTTTGGGCATGCTTACATTATTTGCTTGGCATTCTCCATCTATTTTTATGAACCAGGCACACGTATGGGACATTATAAGTGACCAATGCTAGTTTTTAACCTTATCAATTAATTTACAGTGACTCACATGAGAGTTTAAGCTTGATGTTTGCAGACTGAAATCTTCTATTGATCTGCAAAAGGGAAAACCATGATTTTTTTCCCTTGTACAGCATATATGCAGACACCACTGTTTATCTGCAGAAACCAGTTCTTGAAGAGAGTTTACTTCCTTTTTCTGTTCAACTGAAATTATGATGCCCAATGCATCAGTATGAAGTTGATTTTTACACTATACAAACTGTCCTGAGACCAACAATTAATTTGGCACACACCATCAACGTCACTTATGGCAACTCAGAGTTCTCAGCTGGCACTAAAACTAAATCAGTTTTCATCCCTTTTCTAATTCCAATCCTATACTTGTTACTGTCCAAAGCTAAGAGAAAATAATCAAGTGACACTGAAAACAGCATGAAAAAAATCACCATAAAATCCAGTGCTCAGAGACAGTGATGTCTCAGATGGTGCTGCTTAGAATCAGACCACTAGTTTCTCAGCTAATTCTGCATTTTCTATTTTGAAAGATTCCACATTCATTTTGATGCATTGTGCACTGATTCCAGAGAATGGAAAAAAAAAATATTATGGGCCACCTTCTCCATTATCTGACCATTTCTGTAGTGATTTAAATCTGTATTAATTGCCATTTAGCATTTTGCAAATGTTTTTCACAGACAGGAACCAGTATGAAAGAAAAAAAGCTAGGAGAAGAGCAGGCCTTGATGACTTATGACCTGGTTGCAATTCCATATAAAATATTGGATGTGACCTGCTTGTAATTCCATATAAAAAGTTAGAGAACTATTGTATAGAAAAAGGAAAGCCTTAAAAAAGGACAAGAGTTGTAATGGGAATAAATATAGTTATGTGAGCCAGATCAAACCAATTTCTGCTGCTGAAAGTCTGATCAGAAAAAAAAAATTAAGCTAAAGGTCTGTTGTTGCCCTTCAACAAATCCAGCTTGAGGATGAAATTCATGCCTGAATGCAGAGAGGCAATTTTAAAAAGTCAAAGTTTGATTTATTGTTCTCTGAAAGGTTGTGTAAAGCTTCTTACTAAAGATGTCAAAGTTACACAAAGGTGGTTTGTATGATTAAGGGCAATCATAGTTCTCAAGGACTCTTAGAAGATACAGGCGCAGCTTGGGCTTGTGTCTTACTGTAAATTTTATCTTGTTCCATTCTGAAGAATAGATGGACCTTCTTAAGTTAATTTGTTCAACATTGGCATTACGGACACATATGATCCAGCAGTAGTACAGGTGCAGATTTGCAGTATATGATACACACAGATTCTGCTCTCGTCTGTGATAATGTCAAATCAAGTGAACAAGATTTAAGAAAGCTGAGATATAACACTCTTTAAGAAACTGTAGTTAATAAAAAACCATCAAAATAAAGCCATTCTTTGACCATTCTGCTCTAGGGCAGAAAATCTATAACATATCTTATAAGGCCTTAAAATATGTCCCTGCAATGACAAGGAAAAGACAAGACCAAATTAGAGCAAATGTTCACGTCTTTCTGGCAATCTCTCTTAGGCTGCAAATATCAGCTGAATTTAGGATCTCATTTATTTTAAGGAGATTAGTTAAGGTAGAAAGGTGGGTGGATTTGCTCATGAGTACATAATGTAGTTCTGTTTTGTTGTAAATCAGTGTAGCTCCAATTAAATTTGGGGGAAAGCAGCATTTCTGACTCTTAAACATGATTTTAATTTTGTCTAATCACAATGGCTTCAACTTTTTAGCTAAATGCATATATGTAAAACATATATGCATATATATATTTACTCAAAGTTTTTTTCCTCCTTATATTGCAGCTTTGCTTGCTTACATTACTCACATTATCAGAAGTCTCAGTTCAGAACTTCCTGGCTTCTGGTAATTTCAGGTTTTATTTTATTGTGGTGCTTCTGTTTTATTTTTGTGGTTTTCCGGAAATAAATCATAATGAAATAACACAACTTGGAGATTGAAGAGAAGCTTGGGCTGTGGGCTTGCAGTGTCTGATGGTGTCCCATACTTTACTTTGGCCAAAGTACTTTACTTCTGCGGACTTGGGGCCGCACAAACCAGTACAGGTCCTCTCAAGCTTTCTTAAAGGAATAGGTGACTTAACATAAATTGCATCAGAAGACAAAATATTATTTACAATTTATTTATTAATGAGTTAACATGATGAATATTAATTAATCTATTAATATGTTGAGTCATAAATTGCTACTACTGACACAATTACCTTCTAGCAAACAGTCTTTTCTAAAAAGTTAATCTCTGACTCTTTTGGTAGATCCTAAGTATGTATTAACTGTTCACTGAAAAGATAAAAGACATTACAGAAGGCAGAGTGTTACGGGATACAATGAATGCTTATTTTGAAATTATGTTCCTTAATCCAGTAATGTAAAGCATATTGTACTCTTATCAATTTAACATGAAACAAAAAAAAAAAGGGCAGCTGTTTGTAGCCTGTATTAGGTTATCAACCACAAGTTAGATGTCTTCTCTAGAGAAGAATGCTGTGTAAACTAACATATGAACATTCAGCTCAAGAGTGAACATTTTTTCAAATGAAGCAATACATGCCTGTATTATGTTCCTAACAAGCTCCCAAAATGAGAATTAAGTAATGCCATAGCAAAATATGATAATATGATACATTAGCCTATTCATAGACACACAAAATTCCTCGTAAATTTCACTGGTAGAACAAGTTCCTACAGGTTTCCAACAGCACCTACTTTACCCATTTTTTTGAGGCCTTCACTTCTGGGTTGAAAAACAGCAGCTAATGAACAATGAAGTGTTACATTGTGTAAGTTTAGGGAGTAAAGAATCTGTAACAAAGGGCAGCTGAAGAGGAATTGTGGTAGACATAATTTGTAGCCATTTGTTTCACCATCCAAACCACTTCATAAAGGACTTGAATTTCTAGAAGAGATTTTCTATTCAATTTCACATTCAGACCCTCTTTAATTTGACATTTGCCAGCATAATAGTGCAAAGTTATGTTGTAGGTGTAAGAAAAGTCTGACTTTAGCTACTGAGTCATATCAGAGTTGGTTCTAGGAGGTGTGCCATTGGTGTATAGTTAAAATACCATCATAACAATAACTAACTTTGTTACAAAATTCAGGTCCCAAGAACCCTCTTATAAATTCTGAGAAAATAAAGTTCTGCTGCCACTCAAACAGTAAAGGGCCATCAAAGCTCCCAAATGTTTGCAATAGATGTTGTGATTAAACATGGAAAAGAGTATTGATGTATGATATATGTATGATGTATTGATAACAGTCATAGAAGCATAGAATTAAAGAATGGTTTGGATTGGAAAGGATCTTAAAGGTCATGCAATTCCAACCTCCCTGCCATGGGCAAGGACGCCTCCCACTAGACACAGTGAAGATAGCAGGTTAAATAGAAGGGCTTTTTTTTTTGGCATAAATATATGTTTGAATTTAAAAAATGCTCTGATTTAATTTGCAAAAGGACATTTTAATCTCGTTTTATGTTACATCGACTTAATTAGAGATTGTAGACACAAGTAAGTATTTATAAACTGTATCATTTTAATTGACAAACCTTCTTTTTGAAGTATTGCTTCTACCCTGCTAGAATGCTGGTTGCTATCAAAGCCAGTAATTTTCCTTATTAATGTAAAATATTTGTCATTAATTTCATCTGGGAAATTTGATTAAGAAGGGACACAAGATCTGTTAGCATGAGGTTTTTTTTTAAAGCATGTTGAAATCATTCTCCAACAGCAGCTATTCAACAAGGTAGCACTGTTCAGCTCAGTGAGCTAAATTCTTGATAATGTTAGCTGCCTTACTATTCTGGGAAAATCCCCTGCCTTATCTATTACTGGAATAATTCAAATTTTTAATGCAGCTGGCTTTGGTGTGATAATAATAATCACATGCAATTTTATCTGTAAGACACTGAAGTACACTTTCTACCCAATATATAACTGATGAAGCTTTAGTTAATGTATCTGCTTCAGCATAATGTATCCACTTCAGGAAACCTGGGCCAGCTGGAGGGAGTCCAAGTAAGAAAGAGAGTGGCAATTAGGAAACAGGACCTATAAAAAACAACCCAAAAAAAGAAAATAACAGAAAAAAAAAAAAAAAAGTGTTCTTTGAAGAAAAGAATTCTGAGGAGCGAAAAAAATGATGATTTCTGAATATTTAGGAGATTGATGCAAAAAGAAAAACAATAAAATCTGATTTCTATGTCCAGTATGCAACTCATTAATATACTGCAGTTAAGTGACATTTAAGGTAAATGATGTTGTTTTTTTCTGTAGATAAAGTAATCCAGTATTTTAAATAAACTGCTATGATGATACTGCAATCTTAATTGCATTCAGAAAAATCACATGCCAAAAATTATGTATGTACAACTGATCCTGCCTTTGGGCTATAGACTAAGACTTCCTGACCTGTTATGATTCTCCATAGACCTTTTTTTTTTTTTCTTTTAATTCTTGGCTATCAAGATATTTACAAGAAACTTAGCTCCTTCTGTAAAGGCTCCTGAATCTGTCATGCTCTTGACAGTCATGATGATCAGAAGTGTAACACTTGTAAAACTGGATTGAGAAGTCCCTTACCTCACTAAATGTCAGTGAGAATCTCCTTAAAAATGACCTTGTGTTATGATCCTGACAAATCACAGCCATATCTGAAAAGGAAAGGTGATTTTATAGTGAACTTTATTTTAGCATGGTGACTTCCTACTGTGTAACAAAAATAAAGTGCATGATGCAAAATGCCATCAACTTCTACAAGGCCAAAACCACAGTAATATTTCATATATTATCTGTTTACTGCTTTATGGGTTTTGAATGCTGAAATTCATAAATCGTGGCAAGGTCAGCTTCATTCTCTTAAGTATACAAATAATCTATATAATGTAGTTCTTCTTAGACTATCCACATCCAAAAAGAAAATAATCTTGGACTAAATTATTTTAATTTTAGAACAAATTCTATTTGAGTGCACACTATGTACATGTACTTCTACAAGTTATCTGAGCCTAGATTAACTTGGGCAGCTAAACTCTGCACATAGAAAAAAATGTTGTATTTTGAGAACAAAAAGGACATTACAGCATTCTAGATAATCCAATAGGCTTTTTAAAAGTTTTTCCTCCAGTTAGCTTTCTTCTGTTCTCCCTAGTTTTACACCAACATTCATTTTTATTCTAAAATGGTTTACAATGTGGGATGAAAACAAAAATAAATACAGTGGCTTTGGATTTAATAAATTAGTAAGAACCTATAGGTCTGGTTACCTTCACTGAAGCATTGCTTTGTGCTGCACAGGTGCTACAATGGACCAACCATGTGTAACTAAGAATTCCTTCAGAGAGGAACAAAACCTCCCTGCTGCTTTAACCTGTTCTTATGTTACTAGCTCAGTCTCAGTGCTGGAGATATGGCAGGACCACTCCTTTCTCCACTGACACTGGATTTCTTTGTGGTTGTTACTGGCAATTGTTCCTGTTTCAGTCTCTTGTAAACTGAGGCTGGGGTAAATGCTGTGAATCAGGTACCTGTCCTGCAGCTTTCCCTCATCAGCATTTAGACGTCAGCAGAGAAGAGAATCTGCCTCTGATTTCTGTTATTGCCAGAAATTGAACATGACATCATTAAATCTGCAAAGACTGACTTCTAAGGGAGCACTGATTCTCTTCCAATTCAAGATCTTCCCGCACAGTTCCTTATCAGTTTATACACCTTTCTTTTTACTCCTGAGATTACTACTACACGCTCCCTGCAGGAATAGGGAATTACTTGTGTTCATCTTTTGGGGCCTTATAGTTCCTCAAATAATTTTTTCTAAACTGGCTCATTACCTCATTCCTTCCATAGTTACTTGTATGGGGAAAAAAAAAAAAGGCCAGAGATGCTATAAAACACTCTCAAAAGGAGAACTGGGTATGCAGATGGTGGTCTTACACAAACACTGTACAGGCATAAACAACAAACATGGAGGCCAAGGCAACTGCCAGTCCAATCCAGTACGGATTTATCAGAAAGAAGAGGGAGATAACAATGTTGGCCTCTCTCACCTCAGCAGTGGTGGATATGGTAAACCAAGGGATCAGATCAATAGATCCCATCAAGTTCACACAGATCCCCTCTTCCCTGCAGCACTCAGGATAGGTATGGTGGTCTACTACCCATCTTATTCAGAAGGGGTCTACTACCACCTTTCCCATTTAATTCCTTACATAGAGCACCTTGATTTGCTTTGTCAATTACTCCCACAATAAAAAAATTTAAAAAAAATAAATTTCATAGAGCTCTATATCTAGGTTTTATATCTTTCCCATCACTAATTTCAGCTACTTCTTGTTTCAGCTAACATCTTTCCAGAATGCATTTCTGCTTATAAAATAAAAAGGCTCAGAAGGGAAGTATGAGTCCTAATCTTTGCAAAGAACAAGTATTTGCTGCTCAGTCAATTCACCACACTTACTGTTGTTCGTGACTCTGGCAATGACACACACAGTGCGCTGTTACTTTCTTAGTGGGCCAGAAACTAAATGCATGTGTCAAAAATACTGTCCCTATCTCTAGCAATTTGCAGTTTAAAACACATTATTGCATGATAAAGCAACAGCTGGAGATGTTTCCGCCTATACTGAAATCTTACTTGTTTAGAAAGTGAACATTTATTGTTTGCGAAGCACTTAGAATGAAATAAATGCAATATAAATGATAATGAGAAGGAATTTTCTCCCCTGAATTGTTCTATAGAATTTTCCTTCCTAAAGTACCGAAGCAAAATTATATCTGTAACACCTATGGTAACCATGGAGATTATACCAGGCAACATGCATAATGATTCAAAACGTAGCCTCAGACAAATGTTCTTTGTCATCTGACTGGATTATTACAAAGAAGGTTTCCCCTAAACAATTTGCAGAAGCAGGATAGATGTGGTGAATTTCTCAACCCTTCTTTGTGTCAGGGGAAGGGGAAGTGTCAGTACTGTTGTATGGGCAGCAGACTAATACTGTGTTCAGTTTGAAAAGCCCCAGCTTCCCAGGTTATTGGTGGTTTCAAGTCATAGGTATGATTTGCTGAAAATATTTATGTGAATAGTCACATTAGAGCAACTAGTCTCACAGCATTGCCTGTACAACATAGAAGATGGCCAGGGAGACATATAGTTACAGAATAAATAGGCAACAGTTCTAATTAATTTTTACTTGGGTTTTCTTCGTTTTGTTTGGGTTTTTTTTTTAGACTACATACAAATGTACAAAATCTATTTTAAAACCAATTCACGTATAATCCTAGAAATACCATGATTTCAGTGATTTGAGTGTTAGCTATAAAAAAGCATCCCTTCACATTTGGCGATATTTCTTTCTCTGCATATTCCTTCTCTGCATGGATGTCATCAAACAGTAAATAACTCTCAGTCCACCAGCTTCTAATGCAGGATGCATATTGATGCAGTTCTTAATCTGATACAATCTATAACACAGAGGAAAGAATTACTGCAATCAGGACCTTTCCTAATAAACTTGAAAAGATAAAGTCACTTTTCTACCTCGGGGATTAACTAAAACCTGGTGTTTTGCAGTTGTTTGATCTATGTGGAAAAACCAACGACAATGATGCAAAGATGATGTCAATCTGTTAATTTACAAACAATATAGAAAACTTGGTTTACTTTAAGACAGAAGAAATTCAGAAAATATTTCTCTTTTATGCAGTTCTGAAGTACTCGGCTGTTGCTCAGAACTACACACCTACTTTTTTTTTTTTCTTCTGCCTCTGTAACTTCTGTTTTCCAATTCTTGGCATTTTTTGCCAACTCTGAAATTACAGATTATAGTAAATGTCTTTCCAATTCCTCCTCCTCCATTTTATTTTGTTTTGCCAACAAGTCATTGTTTCACCTATCACTTTTATAAAGCTGCATTGCTTTTTTTTTATTTTTTTCCCCCATTTATATTAAGTGACAGGCCTTTTTTATGCTCTCCAACTTCAAAATGCAATTTCACCCAGCCATCAATGGATAGAGGCAGAAGGCAATTAATTCATTCCCTTTCTGTTCTGTAGGAGGCTACAAAGAGGCCCAATGGGAAAGCAGGAGTTATCACAACTGCTTAACCTATCGCTTCTGTCCCAGGGGCTCAGAACCCTCCGAGTTCAGTGGTAATAATGAATTCCATCAGAGGAATGGAACCCACCAAAGTGGCTGTTACCGTGCAAAAAAGTGCTGACAAATTTTACCCCACATGTTCACTCTAACTTCAGTCTGTGGAATTTAGATAGGTTAGCATTTAAATCTAGAAAAATTTGGCCATATTAAGGCGGAGCAAAAAGGTATGTTTTCCTTTGCAGGTGGCAAGACAGCTATGACTGGCTGTGTGATTAGCAATGTCAGAAGCAGACAGAGAGAATTTGGATTTGGGAACTGTTAAAAGATTTGAATGGAGAATATCAGTAAATGTAGCAATAGCCGTTATTTGATGTCTGTTTGGTTTTTCCGGAGCAGCTGAAGCTGCTGTGTGGTGCGCACACGACAGTACTGCAGTACGAGGACTTAAGAACTCAGCGCCCCCAACCCTTCAAAGGACAAGCAGGGACGTTTCCATTCCTTTGCGTTCTGAACTCAGAACGATTGACTTCTGCATCCAGCTGTAAAATTTACACTAAAGTACAGAGTCCTTTCTCGCTACTTGCGGGTGAGGCCGGAGCCTGTAGGGTTTGGGGCTCAGCCTCCGGGCGGGGCTCCCCACAGCACTCGAGGGTGGGCCAGCCTTACAGCAGCTCTCCACGGCCCCTCTCCCTCACAGACAGACACAGCAGCGGGGCGAGCCCGTTCCTGCCGCTTTCTGGCTGCTCCCTCAGCAGGGCCGGGCCGGGCCGGACCCCTGGCAGTAGCCCGACCTCCGCGCCCGAGCGGGGCACCGCCTCAGCCCCAAGGGCAACTGCCTTCGCCCCGCCTCCCCAGCCCCGCCTCCCCGGCCCATTGGTCCGGGAACGTCACGTGAGCGAAAGGGCGTGCAGAGGGGGCGGTGCCGGGGCGGGCGCGCGCTCGCGGGGAGCCGGGCCCGGCGGGAGCGGCGCCGACGAGGGCGGACGTGCGCGGCCGGGGCGCGCGGGCGGCGGCCCCCCAATGAGGGCGCGGGGGGCGGCGGCGGTTACAGCGGAGCCGGGCGGCGGGCTGGGCGCCCGGCGCGGGGC
>WUAM01000431.1:64657215-64670406 GCA_024336885.1 Actenoides hombroni | reverse complement strand
GAGGGTTTCTTTAACTACAAACAGTCTTAAAACTGATATACATTGTAGGTATTTCCCCATAAAAATTACAAATGCTCGTTAAAGCGGAGCCGGGCGGCAGGCTGGGGCCGCTGCGCGGAGCCGGGTCTTAGTCCCCAGGTGAGCAGGAGGAGGGGGTGTGCCTTGGAGTGACCCCGGGCCTGTCGGGGTTATGGGGAGCTCGGTTTTTCCCAGCTCTGCTCTCTCGGTGGGGGGGGGGCGGGAGCCGCCCGGCCGCGGCCTGAGTGGGCCCGGGCCCGCCGGCGGGGGAATGGGGTTGAACCCCCTCGCTTTGTGGGGGGGAAGGGGAGGTGGCACGCGGAGGTGCGGGGCAGCCCCTTTCCTCCTGGGTGTGCGGGGCGAGAAGAGCTCGGAGGCTTCTCCGACGCCGGGGCGCGATTCCTTGGCCGTCGGAAGGGTTTGAGTGTGGGAGAAGCAGTGCCTCGCGTGTGGCCTGTGTCCCTGGGGCCTGCGTGGGAGCTGGCACGGGAGGTGAGGTGAGGCTGCGCTACGGCCCCTCTCTCGTGGTTTTGGCCGCTTCGGCTGCGTCCCGGTGGCGTCGGGGCTGAGGTGGAGTCACCGGAGCTGGGTGGCTGCTGTGACTTATATCTACAAGTGGGACCTGGGGGAGGGAAAGGGCGAGGAGAAACTGGCCTTGAGTGTTACTTTCCGGCGAATTCCTTCTCTGCAGGCTTCTCTGCCTTTTCTTGGCTGCCCTGGAATAAGTGATAACGCCCCATCTGTGTGAGATAAGCAGAGGGTTTAGATGCTATTGATCTCAGCTGAACCAGAAGTTTGAGGGATCTTGTTTTATCTGGTCAGGCTCTCTCTGTGCTGCTCTTTATTTTCCCTGCAGCCTTACCGGTGTGATTCTTGTAGGAGGACAAGGGTGGTGCCTGAGTGTGACCTTACCTGGAGAAGGGCAGGCAGCCCAGTCATGCTTCCTGAACAGCTGATGGAGGCCTAACATAGCCTTTCTTCTGGAGTCCTGATGAATCAATTCTGATCCTAGAACAGGAGACTTGATCTTGACTACCCCTGGGTGTTTTCGTAGGGGAGAGGGAGCGGGAAGACTACAACTGCACTAGGACCAGTGTTGCAATTTTCAAAGCTCAGCTCTGCAGTTTGGGTACCTTTTTGTTTGTGAAACTACCCAAATATGATTTCCGTAGATCTGAAATACGTTTCTCTTGGAGAGGTGGGAGGGGGATGGGAATGGGAAATGCCTGTCTGTTCAAGAGCATCCTCAGAGCCATGATATACAGTAAAAGCTGTCTTTTTTTTTTGGACACCTTAAACTCTGCCCCACTGTCAACTGAAGTTATCAAAGTTGAGAGAAGGAACTAACAACAGGGAACCAGACTTGTGGTTCTTGCAGGTTATGTGCTTGAAGACTGAAAATAACTTTTATTGTAGAGAATTTAATATCAACAGCACAGTCTTACTTGGCAGTAGCATCTTTACAGTTTATTGACTTACAGCAGGCTTGTTAAAAGTTCTGTCTACTGCTTTAATCACTTCTGGCCCCTGTATTCTGAACTTGGGTTTTTTGCTTATGATCAGATGATACCAATTTACCATTGTAAAAGCTTTTTGCATTTACTTCCTATATTAAGTATTTAAGGAATAGAGAAGTTTTCAGACTAGTTCTGTAAGTAATTTTCCTATATTAGGTTTTCAGTAGTAAAATTTTTGTTGTACACCTCTTGGAGTAGGCCAACTTGATTCTGTTTTGTATGCCTGAAGTGAAGCTGACCTATTTTCACTAGTGTTATGTATATGCTGTAAAGGAATGTCTAGTTCAAAGATTTAGCTGGAATGCTTTACCAAAACTCTGCTTGAAAACTTAATTTGACCAGACAATACCCTTTCTCAGTCACTCTTTAAAACTCTCAAACTTGTCTCTAATTATTAGTGCGGTGGTACTGGGTAACTGGGTAGAAGAGAGGTTGAGACATTTTGATCAAATCAAGGCAGTACTGATGGGACACTGCTTAGACAACTCAGATGCGTACACTGAAATCCTGGCTGGTACATGGATTCTGTGACCTAATGCCGCTTTCAGCCTTTAAGTTTTTTTCAGCTGCAACTTAACTGATTAAGCACCAACTGTTATTTGACCAAATGCTGGATAAAATGGCTTACTTCTCTGGGAAGTGTTGAGGTCCAGGATTCACAAGCAAGAGAACTGGCCCGTGAACAGAGCAAAAGTGACCAAGTGATGTGGCAGAACAAGCCCCAACATTATCATGCTTTGGGAACCTGGTTCATAGTTGGTTCTTTTCCTGTTGCTTTGTAAACTCTGTTCACTTTCCAGGCAGTGGATACTTGCACTTCAAACTTAACTTGATAATTTCTCAGTCACGTGGCATTTGAATCTAGTTAATAAGTGAGTTGCTTGCTATTACACCATGAATTAATCTGAATTAATGGCCTCTCTTAGCAGAGATACTGAAGGAGCCTGTTTTTCGCGGCAGCTGTGCAGGCAGGAAGCACTCATGGGAATACAAGCGCATAGTGGTGTCATGCAAACAGTGCCTAAGGTCAGTAGGTGCCTTGTGCCTGGAGCAAACAATTTGGGAATGGGAGTAGTGGTCTTTGGGGGTTTGAGTGAAAGGCAGTGAGTTTCTGGGGAGGCCACAGCAGTAGATAAGCATGAGTGCTTGTTGCTTTTCACACCCTCTGTGCCTGACTTCAAGTAACTTTTGCATGATTGACTTATGAAAGGTGCTGATCCTATCTATCAACCAGGTTAAGAACTATATTCTCAAACTCTTTCTGCCTTGACTTGGAAGTACTATCCTGCCAAGAAAAAATGTCAGTTCTTTGGGTTTTCTCTCTTCATCCACCTTCCATTCCCACGTCTCTGGTAACTATTCTGCACCACCATCAAGCAGTGGTGATAAAGTTCTATTGCTTGTTACATGCTATTGCATGGAGCAGCAAGGTCAGCAAACGAGCTTGACTGCTTCCTAGTGGCAATAATAAATTTTTCAGCTTTTGTTCTGCAATACAATTGATATCTGTCTTTTGATAAGAGGCTATGGAGCAGAAATTTTAAAAGTGCTTATTAATAGCTGCCGACGAGTAATCATTTTGTTGGTAATTTGTTTCAGGCCATTAAACAGGACTAAGCAACTTTCATCCATGCCTGCCCCAGAAATATCAAGCTGTCTTGTCGTTTAAGCAAGATATTCTATATAACTCATCCTTTGTCTCTTCATGTTCTTCTAAGTACAGCTTTAATAGCAATATTAGAGGATCTGTTTTGTCTCTTGTGCTTGAGATGTGCAAATGTGTTTTTCAAGACCTGTCAAAATGAGAGTCATGAAGTCATGTAATGTGAGAATGTTATTTAGGCTGCTGTGTAAGTAGGTACTTGAATCTCTACAGTGACAAAGTGCTTGCTTAAAACAGTTGCTTCCAACTGTTTTATACAGGACCCTGAGCCCATAGCCTTCCTAATGCTTGCCAAAGTGACCGAGAAAGGAGCAAATAATGGTTAAATAAAGGAATAGGAGATGTGATGCTGCAAAGATTCCTAGTGCAGACTGCATTTCCATTACAAATCAGAGACTGAAAAATATAAGAATTTGTTAAAGCCTTAATCCTGTCGACTGTTACTTTGTGAATTAGTGTTGCTGTCAGTTGATGTGATTTAGTATGAAATATTTCAGGCCACTAAAAGTGCAATGAAGCTGGAGTTTCTAATATAGGTTTCTTAGAGTTTGCAATGTGGCAGAACTAATCTGAAGTCAAAGAACTGGAAAGCTGAGAACATGCTGAGTTATGAAGGTGCAGCGATTTCTCTGGTTTCTAGCTCTTTCTGTAGATATCTTTACCTGTAGTAAAAAAGGCCATTCTTCAGAAGAGTGCTGGAGACCCTAGATTTAGCCCCAACTTTGGATATGGTTTTGTTCATGTAGCTGGACATGTTAAACAATGCTTCTGATTTAGATTTAATATTGATGACAGTGTCTTTGCAAGCTAGTGACTTAAATCACAGGTTTAAAAAAAAAAAAAAATCCTACCTTACAGGTAAGACTAATGTTGCATTATAGGATTATACTCAAAACATGACAAAGCACTTTTATAAGTGTAATTGTAGGTTCTATGTGAACTCTGGGCTCCATGTTGCAGAACAGTAACTGAAGTGGCTTTTTTTGTTGTTTTTTAAAGGAGTTGGTTTGTAAGGTTAGTGCTACCCTGCTCAGCAGGGCACTGTCTTGGGCACCACTATGAAGCAGTTGTTGAACAAGTGGAGTGTTTTTAGATCAAACTGCATGTCAGTTACCTCAGCTTTCCAGAAAACAAGGTGGTTTTGCTAATTGGGAAAGCTGCTTCCTGATTAGAATGAACTAATTCTAAAGTATGCACTGATCTCTGGTAGAACCTTCCCAGTAAACTGCTGCTGTGCTTCTCCATGATGGTACTCTTCTGCTATTTAGTGTTCTTGGAGTACTAGGAGATCCTGTGTCGGGTAGGTAAGGAATTCTCATTAATGTATTCACCAGGAAGTCTCATTGACAGGCTTTTATGGCAACCCTCTGCTTTTATCTACCATATCATAAAATACACTAGCCAAGCAATTTAAGGAAATGGTCTTTCAAAATACAGGATTGTGTGCTTGAAACTGGTGCTATTTTTCATTTTCAAAACCCATTTTAGGAAGCAATTTAATTTTTTCCTTTTTGTCTTATAAGGCAAACTAAAATCAAAGTTGACTTTATGGGTTGAATCTGTTCTGAAGCTATCATGGAAGGAAACTAATTCAAAAAACTTATAAGTAGGCTGACTGGTGGTGATATTGTAAATATTTTATCTTCAGTTAGTTTGTAAACTGGGAATCAAGCAGTGATCTTGTCCATCTCCTTTCCTTAAGTGTTCACAAGTGTCTTCTAATAGCTAGCGTCTGATGAGCATGCCTTCTTTAGTTAAGATTTTTAATGAAGTGTTTAGCCATGAAGGATTTGCTCTAAATTTTTGAGCTCTGCTGTACTACTTGTGCAAGTTATCAGATCAGCATTCCACTGCCAAAGAATCCCCATAAAGTAAGAGCAATTGTATTGCTGGAGCACAGACTTGATTTGTAGAGTTGCTGGGACGGGAGGACACTTCTGGAGACTGTCTAGTCCAGCCCTCTGACAGTGGTAATCCTGACCCATTAACTGACTCGTTGTCCATCCCTAGATAGAGCTTCATGCATTCTTAGTTTTTTTTCTCACAGGAAGGGCAACTCTTCTGCCTTGTGTTTCTGGTCTATTGGTACTAAAGAGCTTGTAGAGCTTCACTGCAGTGCTCTAACCATGACAGCTCTCTGATCCCAGGGAGGTTATGACCCCTGCAGCTACACACAGACCTCCAGTGTCTCCTGCTTGTCCCCTGTGCTGCATGCATTAGTTTACAGAAGCACCCTGTTGTGCTGATTTCCCAGGAATGGCTTGAGAGCTAGGAGGTGAGCTGTCTGTGTATCAGAGTAGAAGTTTTTTATTCTGGTAATATGCTCTGTGGAGAGAGGAAATGTCTTGAACAGCACACAAGGATAAATGTGTAGCTTACATTTTTGCATTGCTTCTGTATTTTCATGTGACCTGTCACTTGCTAGGTCATAAAGGGAAGTGTCCTGAACTAAATGTGTCCTCACTTCTCTTTGTTCAGGAGGTTCTGAGTTAACAGTCTGCCACCCAAAACCAGAGTTTTCAACAAGCATGTTATATTGTGCCACCCTTCCTTCTACAGCACTTTGGAGGCTCTGTATTTGGAGAGCATGTGTTTGGCTGTAAAAGCTTTTATAGTCGTAGGCAGAGGATTCTCTGAGGGAGACTAAGGATAACACTTCTCCCATAAGGGGAACTCTCCACAGCTTTTTAGTTTTATTAACTTCACACTTATGGGAGGGATACTGAAATTGCATGTGACCTCTGTACTGGTATAATAATCCAGTTTCTAATTAGAGTTAGCAATACTGCTTTTGGCTTTGATATAAAGTATATGAATACAGTAGACTGGAAGACTACATGCCTTTGTTATTGAAAACAGCTGTTCTTAGTCTAGCAGAAAGGTAGCTTCTTACATGTGCTGAATACTTTGGTATGGTATTCATTCTTCCTGGATGGGGAAACTGGAGTCAAGAAATCTGTTTAAAAGCAATTTAACACAGCAGCTAAGTTATGAATAACTAGTAATTTGCTGAAGTACTAAATGTCACTATTGTTGCTTTGTGTGATGCAAATGCACTGGTGGAAAGACTGAGGAAAAGGTTCAGTGCTTAGCACTTCTGTGATGTGGCTGATTGAGGGATCTTAGTGGCTCGGGTTATACATCTGGGACCTCTTCACTTACGTGTTTAAAATAGTGCAAGTACTTTCAGAGGCTACAGGGAGATCATTCCCCAGTGCCCCATGGGAGGTGGGACTCCATGGGTAAGAGTAAACTTAGGGGTTTATTACTCACCTACCTCCAAATGTGAGCACAACAATGGCTCACATTTCCCCAAAGGGAGATGTGAACATGAAACACTAACTGCAGTTTAGGAGCAAGGGATTTAATTGTATGGGTAGGGGGAGGTGTTTCTGCTGGTAGAACCTAAGCCAAACTAGATATTGTTTGGGCTTATAATTTATCCCAGGCACCCAGTTTGCTGGGGGAAAATGAAGACAGCGTGATCTAGTGAGATCCATCTTCAGGGGGAGCAGCAGTAGCAACTTATGGCTGTCTGTCTGCAGTGTCTTGTGCCACGTTTGCAAGACCAGTGGTCTGGCCCTGACGGCTCAAAAATTGAGGAGGGATGAAGGAAGGAAGCTTGGCCAAGTAACACTTCATGAGAGCTGAAGAGTTAAATTCTGCAACTCTGTAGCATGCGTATGGCTGAACTGGTATGTGGTGGAATTTGCTAGATCAATGTTAGTAGCAACTTCCTTGAGGGTTATACAGCTGCAGGTTATCCGCTGGAGTAGCTGAAACCATATTGTTGCCCAAGTGTCATCGTTTTCTGCTATGATCCTAATTGACTAGTGTGAGTGAAGGTGTCCCTCTAAGTAATTAAGCAACTAGACAGTTACTATCACAGTGATGAACTCTTAGCATAGTAGTACTGATTAATGGTGTGAACTCAGTCTTTGTGCTTGCAGATTTCTGTCAGGTTTCCTAGCGAGTTCTTGCTAGGATAAGAGCAGTGTGGTAAATGCTTCTCTCTTGCAGTCTCTCTGCAGTGTGTCTTCTGGGTATTAATACTAGACCTGGAGGCTTCCTGAAAGTATCTGGAGAGGTCTGGCTGGGTATCTCCTTACAGAAGTAGTGATTTGAGCTCTAATGGCACTAGTGTCTTATGACTTCCACTTCAGGTGACATTATCTCTTTGAAATAAAGAGTATGTTCTTCTTGGTGCTTTGTACAATCTGTTACTTGCTCTGCACTGAGTAATATGGAAAATGGATGGTGTTTTTTTCTTCCTGTAAAACTCTGTATAACCATGATGCTCCTGTGTCCTATCTGTGAAATGCTGAGGCAGTTTTAATAACTGTTTTGTAATGAGCTGTAACTACCTTTATCTAAATACTAACCTTTTGGGCTAGAGTTTAGGGGGACTGTGATGGACTGGGACCTTGCCTCTTGGGAAAAACTTCACTTTGGGATGGTGCTTCATGCCCCAATTGTGGGGGGTGTGTAATGCTTGTGAGCCTGATGCACCTGCTGTCTCTTCTGGTGAAGAGCAGTGTTAGTGTTAGTTAGAGAAGGGAAGCAGCATGCTTGTGCATATCTAGCTCATCACTGACATGGGACAGATACCAGTGTGACAGGATTCTACAGTAACATGGCAGAGCTGGTGAGTTGCACCCAATTGAAGCGTGAGGCAGGGCTCCTATTAGAATCTAAAAGGACAGGCAAACTGCAGTTCTACCACACTGCTAATATCAAAGGTGCACACCATCTGTAGAAAGCAATGTCAAAAACCTTAAAAGACAAGAACAGGTAAGAAACCTACTAAACATGTCCCCAGTTGCTGCACAGCTCCTGTGAACTTAAAAGGATATTTGCACTTTTAGTTCAGAGTGTAAAAGTGAATGGAGTAGCCCAGCTCTAAAAGGCAGAGTATTCTATAAACAGTACTTTGAGTTATTTTAAAAAGATTCTCAGCCTCTTAACGTCATGGCCTCTTAATCTTCAAAGATGCTTGTTGTGCAGGTTCCTTACTGCTCTAAAAGGATGACTGTTCTCATTGTCAGTGTTGTGGTGACCAAACTGCTCAGGTACTTATCAGGAGGGGTAATTCTAGATTTCTCTGCCCTGTTACTGTCATCTCTTCCTCGTGTGATTGTCAGTGTCTCTGGAGCTGATACTGCATTCAGGACAGAAATTCAAGCTTCCGGATAGTGATGATCTGAAGGCACAGAGGCACAGTATCATTAGGTATCTCTGTGCCTTGGTAGAGTCATGAGTTGCATTTTTCTGATATCATAGCAGCATGAACACCAACTAAGTGATATTACCGTTGCTTGTGCAGCTGGAGTATTGGGAGTTTTCCCACCACTACATTGCCTCTATTTTCTGATCCCCATTAGGATCTATAAGGAATCCTGTAGGGGAAACTGCCAGTTTATCTCCTTCCTCTGTGAAGAAGTCTGGGTGGAAATGGCTCACCTAATGACTGTAGGGGTACAGCACTCTGTAGACTTTTCAGGCATTATATCCTAGAGGAGCTGACCTTGTGAAGAGTATGGTTCCGTAGATAAAGCAGTGGAGACAACCGTTAGCTTCTGCTCTTGCAGATATTTCCAGTGCTTTGTGTGAATTCAAGATACGTGAATTTATGAACAGATGTGACATCTGTCCACTTAAAACCACTCACATAGGTGACTAGCAGATTGCAGCTGTACAAATGCATTACTGCACAACCAAGTAGCTGTGTTTCCACTTATTGAGCTCAATTTTGAGATGAGCTGTGCCTTTTCTTTAACAGGAATCAACTTGGTATCGGCGTAACCTTAGTTTGGTAGTAAATTGGAAAGGCTGTTATGTAACTCTGTTCTTTAATTAAAATAGTCTCTCTAATGCTGCCTGACATGATTCCTCTCTTTGTTTGTTGAATGGTCTTTGTATTCATGAAGATTAAGGGGAGAAACAGGCACTGCTTTATTGGGCTGGGAAATGGAGATGCCTATCTAAACACTGTATTCCATTTTTGTCACAGGCACAATTGTAGTGGGCACTTCATACAGATCCATGTGAAGATGCCCCATGACCAAAATTAAGCAGCAGAAATAAGTCTTGCATTCCAGTGTCTATATTCTGCCTCTAAGATGACACTGCATGTGACCGCAGTATTGCAGAACAGTAGTGTTGGCATGCTTACATGCAATTATAATCTCTTGATACAGTTGTTACTGGTTGTTAAGAGTATTAACTTTATATCATGTCCTTTGCAACCTTATTTACTCTACATGGGTATAAATGATTTTTTTGTATGCTGCAGTGCCTTAGAAGTACTATTTAAGGGCGATCTTTTTCTTCACGTAGCCTCCGATCAGAAACAAGATACTCATCTATTTTTTTCTTCCACTCTTAAGGGAATTCTAAAATAAAACCTCAGATATTTATATAGGGATACGTATGCATTTGCTTGTATTTCAGTTCAGCATAAGATCTGACTTTAAAGGGTTGTCTAAAACTGCTGCTCCTCTGGTGCTCAAACTGACCAGGCAGAGTCCTTCCTGTGACTAAATCTTTTGAAGGTTGCGTTCAAATATGCAGACTTGTATAGGATTTAGTTCCAGTTTACCTTGGACATCAGGATTATTCTGAGCAAGGTAATTACCTTGAAATTACTGTTAATGTGTAAAATAATCTCTATTTGTATTGAATAATCTAGAATGGATATCTGCTGAATGATGTGAGAGGGCAGATATTTAAGAATTTTATAGACTAAGTAAATGCCTGCTGTTGTCAGTTTTACTTTCTAAGCTATACTAATGCCTCTGAAAACACATAAGTAAACTTGGGCTGTGCTTGGCACGGATGAAGGGCAGGAGAATGTGCTGAGTATATACAGGAATTTCATAGTTAAAATAGATCACTAGTCTGGTGACCCAGATCTGATAACCTTAAAAGGTGGGGTTGTCAAAGTCGAGCTATAACCTGTTGCGAAGAACAGCGTGCTAGACTTTGTAAGTTGCTAGGGTAATGATCAGTTGAAGTAACAGTGCGTCTGGGAGTCTTCTGTTCCTTGTGATCTTATTCTACATAACTGCACGTGTTAGAAAAAGATTGGAAGTCTTTGTGCAGTAAGTCCACTCTTCTAAAGATCACTTGATGTTATTAAACAATTTTAATCTAAGTGAAGAGCTGAAGATGACTTTGCGTACAGATGTGTAGAATAGTAAAAAAGAGATGGTATGAAGACTTAGATCACTTTTAGGGATTCTTAATCTTAACTGGCTGGCATCTGGTGGCTGAGTGATGCTAGTTGATGTGTTATTTCTGGGTCCTAGTGTGGCTTGCTTCCTCGTGCACGCATGCAGGGAGAACTGATCACAAGTAAGTTAAAAATACTGCTTTTGTGCTGCGTATGGTGTGCTCTAGATGAGTCTTTGGGACTCTCCTGCAGTACAAATTCATCATAGAGGCTGCAGTCTTTCTTCTTCTGGAAGCTAACACTCCAATCAGATTAAATACAGTTCCTGAATTAAAACTGTTCCTCAGCCTGTGATTATTTACCCAGCCTCATAGCATATGAGGAATAGTCACGGTCTGGCTTTATGTTCTGGTTTAACCTTAAACTGCTGCAACATTGCAAATAGCCTTGTCATGGGCTTGCTGCTTGTGTCCAGGTAGCGGTGTATATATAGCTGCTGCTAGAGAGTAGCTGTGACAGCCAGGGTCTTTAAATGTACATACAATTCTGGGACTTGGGTGGATTGACTACTTTTAATTGAAACTAGTGTAATGTAAGCTTGTGAGTTCCAGTGTATCAAATAATGTGGTGTGCAGGTTTTCCTGTAACATTCAGAGGTATGGCTGTTGCCACTTCTTTCACCAAGGATCCAGTCTATATACACACCATTCATGCATGCAGTGTACAGTAGTTCTTTGCCCTAAATTCTTACTTTCCTCCTGAGCTTAGTTTTCCAAATCTGGTTGCCTGTTCAGTGCTCTTATCTTTGAATGTCTACGAATAGATCTTGCACAGAGAGAAAGTGCCTGATTACCAAAAACAGATCTTGGGTTTGAGTTTCACTCCAGTGCTGAGCCTGGACACTGTAGCAGGTTATTGGCCGCATCAGTACACTTGTCTAAGGAGCACAGTATGAAGACCTGTTTCTGCAGTAAAGTAACCTTTTGGTTGCTGTAGTTCTACTTTCTTTGGCCTCAGTTGTACAAACTGTTTTTCTTCCCTCACGTCAGCACTGGTACTGAGGCATGCAGCCTTGCAGCTGTGCCTGGCAGCCCCAGTCAGTCATGCTGAAAGGCTGTCCTACAGGAGATGGGCTTGAACAGCCAGGGGCAAGGAACAGGGAACAGAGGGAGAGAGGATGGTGATAGCAGCATTGGGTGATATAAATGGGGGCTGTGAAACTGGTGCCTCAACCTGCTCTGCAAGACGTCTCAAGCTGAATGAGTTCCTTGATTTCATTAAGCTTGGCCCAGAAAAATCTATAACCACAACTGAGAAGGTAAAAACACCCAGCAGTACATGGGGAAGGCTACAAGGATATTCCAAGCAGGGTTTTCTGCCAAACCCATCACAATCTCTGTTTAGCTTGAAAACCAATAGTTGGAGACCTGCCAAGAGGTAAGATATTAGCACAGCAAAAGATGATAGATTAGCATTTTTATTTTTAGCCTGCATATCCTAAAATGTTCAGTAGTATTAAATATGCCAATTAATCTCAAATGAACTGGTTTTTTAATAGTTGAATCACCAGTTGGAGCATTTACAGTCCATTGGAAGCTAATGGAATTTCAGTACTTAAATATTTTCTGGATAACCTCAGAACAGCTGAGGAGCTCTTACAGTTCATAGCTCAGTGAGATTGTTAATTAGCTTTGTGATCCAGGGAATTTCTGTGACTGCATTCTTGTGGGCATATCACAGAACCAAACACCTCAAAGCCTCTAATTCATATTCTGATAAATGAGGATCACTACAATACTGTTGGAAAACCTTGTCCTTTCTGTTCTTGCTTTTTGAGGACGTCATATTTAAGTATTTAATAGGTTGAATACTCGGATTTTTCTTTAAAAGTTGGTATCTGAAGGGTTTAACAAAGCTTCTCTGTCAAGTTATTGGGCTAAGTGTTTCTAGAATCTTATTTTAAAAGCCAAAGAATGGCTGCTTTCAGTGGCAGGATAGTAATGAAAAGAAATGCCCAAAGATATCAGCTGCACAGTGAGAGAACAAGGGCTGATCTCAGCAGTTTTGACCTTAGAGCTTTTTCAGTTTTAAATCTCCAGCTGAATTGGGGGAACTAGAAGCAATTCCAATTAAAGCCTTTGGAGTGGTCTAGAATTTTATTACGGTAGCATAATCTTTACTGGAAAATAGGTACATTTAATGAAGTTTCTCTTGTTTGTTTTTTTTCTATGTACTTGTGTGGGCTATAGCAAAATGGCTTCTTGTCAAGTTACAACTGCTTTTTCCTTTCTTTAATGGCTATACAACTCTTGAATTTTAATGCAGGTGAAGCAGAACGGGATGTAAAATTGCAGTCTGGCTTGAAATACATGTAGTTATAAAGTAATAGTCTCCGAATCTTGGCACTAGATAAACCAATACTGTTTGTTAACAATGTTCTGAACAGTTAAACTGTTTAGGCTTTAGCAAGTCCCAAGACTTGCATTTCTGTAAGTAACAAATGAGTTAATGTCAGTGTCTTGACTGCTTGAAGAATGCTTAATCTACAAAATGTCATGAGAAGTCACCCTTGCCTACTCAGAAATGACTGAGTGCTTCCACTTGTGTTAATTGATAGGGGGGTTTTTTTAACTTCAAGGAACTGTTAGATGTGAGCTTTGAACCATGGTATGTAAACTGTTTCTTGGGCTGCAGAGGTGGAAATGCAAGCAAACAGGTTCCAATGGCATGCCCTAGTGAGACCTTACCTGGAGTATTGCATCCAGTTCTGGGCTCCCCAGTTCAAGAGGGACAGAGATCTACTTGAGAGAGTCCAATGGAGG
>WUAM01000431.1:64616911-64654254 GCA_024336885.1 Actenoides hombroni | reverse complement strand
CAGAATGGACAGAGTCCTCCTTGGATGCCCCGAGACAAAAAACAGAAGAGGACCCAAACCAAGCTGAGCAGTGCCCAGCAAAGCAGGCAAAAAGGGACAAGACCCTCATGATATCTCAGCTTTATACTGAATATGATGTATATGGGCTGGAATCCTGCTCTGGTCAGTTTAGGGTCACCTGTCCTGTCCGCTCCTCCCTGCAGGAGTGGCCTTTTGCTTTCTGCACTCCCCAATGTAGTACACAAGATCCAGCAGTGGCCTTGGTCTGTACACCAATCCTTGGTATTAACTATAAACATGGAGATTTATCACTGCTAGAAGCAGACACTGCCTGTGAAGACATGCTATTAGCTTCAGAAAGTGCAGTTAGAACTTAGCTGAAAAGTAAAATCACTGAACAGAATTAGTTCTGTTCTCACTCAAATCAGAACAGGCTACTATTTTTTCAGTTAACTGTCTGTATAGAAGGTCTTCTTAAAGTTTCTATCAAATCAGGGAAAAGGTTTATGTTGAGCTTCAGTGACACTGAATCTGGCCCATAATAGTTGTGGTAGTCATGGAATCATGTTGATTTCTCAGCTAGTTTACATAAAGACATTGCAAAAGTTAAACAAAGCAAGTTTTCTTTCATCTACCATCAAATTTCTACCTTTCTTCTGACATATCTACTATTAACAATGCTTCTAAGTTTATGCCAGAGCATTAAAAACTCCAATGAATGGAAACTTGAAAATAGGCTTGCTGTGGTATAGCTAAGCAAATTAGTCTCTTTTCAATTATGTATTTAAAGGAGGGAACATGAAAGGTTGTGAGAAATCCCCACACATGGTTTAAGACTGGTCGCTCTGGTAGATTCCGTTGTTTTGAATGCTGATTTTTCCATTACCGAAGCTTGTAATATCTTATTAAAATTCTCTTTGGGTGTACAGAGATGTTTCAAGGAGCTTATTTCTTCACACTTATGTCTCGCTGCCTGATTATCAGTTCATTTATGCTTTCCAAGGAATCATTTATTTTTCTAAGACAGTGTAATTTTTGTGTAAGCTTGACTGTTATCTTGTTTGCTTGCAAAGTGACAATTAATTCCTGATACATAGCCTCTAGTGCACAGCCCTTGTCAGTTACACAATGAAATACTCACTCACTGATCCTGAAGTCTGTAGGAAAATATACCAAAACTTGTGTGAGGTTTGGGTTTTTTGTTTGCTTTGGGTGTTTTTATACAAATAAAATTAATGTTGACACATAGGCTTGAATATTATCTGCTCCCAGGCAGCTTCAATGAATTGCATTCACAACTATATTACTCTGCATCTGAATCTGCTGTTATTTCATTTTCTTTTGGAATTTTCCAGAAGAACGATGGTTTAGACAGAAACCTCCTCTGTTCACTTCCTTAAGATGCTTGCTTTAGGAATTAGCTGTCTAGTGTGACCATTTGTTTGAGAGCTCTTTGAGTTAGAAAATTACTTTCACCCAGAAAATTTTATTAAAAATCTTTAAAAATGTATAGGAAACTTTCCCCAACCATTTAATTACTTATTAACACAATTATTTAGAACGGAGTGTTCTATGACTGAGGTTAATAGTTTCGTCTTTGACATCAGTGAAAATCTTTTCCAGAGAAATCTAGAAGCTAGAAGAAAATCAGCTAACACAGCAGATACCTTTATCTAGATTGTGTGACAGATAAACTTTTATGGACTGGAACGATATGAATGGTATAAAACCTGAGTATCATTTTTAACTGAGGAAGAATTCCCTCAGAGAAGACAATCAAGGCAGGCAGGCAGCTAGAGGCAGCCTAAAGGAGCTTTAGTGTACCATGTAGTAAAAAAAAATATGTGGAAGGGAGGTGAAACTTATACATTTGTATCAGTAGGAATTTGAAAAGACAGGGAGAAAAAAAAGAAAGGACGTAACACTGTTCTGCAACCCTGAACTTAGTTCCCATCTCCATATCTGCCTCGGCTTTTCTGCTAATGTTTACACCATAAAACTAGTTTCTTTTGCCTCTATGTTAGAATAAAGCAACATCGTAAGTATATGCCCTTTTAAAAATATTCTTCTATTACAGTAAATAAAGTCTTAGTTTCAATAGCATAAGGGGTAAGGGGTCCCATTCTACTCCTCTTTAAAGTAACAGTAAAATTCAAAGTGCTTTTAATTAATGCTGTCAGTATTAATGAATGTTTAACCAATGTAATACATCTACCACCTTATCTACCATAATGTATTCTAGTAGTAAAAAGATAACTATAAGAAAAACTATACAGTATAAGAAGATAAAACAAGAATAATCCAGAGCTAACATATATTATTTATCAATCCAAAATCTAAAGGAATAAACAGGAAATGTTGGGTTGATATTGGTGAGCTTAGCATGACTACCATAATGACCACACTAGTCTACAATTGCAAAGAAATAATTTCCATTTGATCCCCCGTCCAAATTCTTTGTTTCTTTGTTTTTTTCTTTAAAGCTCCTAATCAGTCCCGTTCTTTATAAAGGCAAGTTCTTATTGAAAATATTTATTTACGTGCACATATGAACTTGAAACTATACTGGAGGATTGCTAATATATAAATGCCAGGATGGGAAAATACCTTGATCTGTCAAAACATTTGGCAGAATAAGTTTATCTTTGAGTTCTATCAGGCAACGGCGTGAGGACATTTGAAACTTACATTATATACAGTCATAGTTGATGTCATGAAGTGACATCTACAAGTGCATATCCACAGTCTGCACGATACTATGAAATTTCTCATCTCTCTAAGCAAGTGTACACACAGTAACATTAACTATTCCTTTCTTTTTTTGCCTGCCTCTCTTGTACAGTTTCTCTTTTCAGCATCATTCCTGACTTCCTTCCTTCCTTGGACATATTTTGTCTTTAAATTTTTTCTCAGTGTTTTTTCTTCTTGTCTGTCTTGCTCCATTAAATATTTACAAGCATTTACTTCTTATTTCCCTTTTTTCCTTTAGATCTTCTGTAGAGTCTTACCACACCTTTTATCTACCTTTCAGTGAGTCTTTTTCACTTCTATTCATTTTTTTACACTTTTCCATACCCTCTGTTCCCTTTTGTTTCTCCTCCATCCAGTTATTTAGTTATTACTATTCAGCTTTCCATTTACAATATTTATCTTTAATTCAGACTCTTCTGGGGTTAATGCAGTTCTTCCTGTGTAGTTTTAAACTGCATGGAGCACTCAATATAATCATCACATGATAGTTTTAGGATGGGTTTTCCTGCAAAGCTAGTTAGACTCAAATTCATTTAAATATGACAGAAATAGATAAGCCTGGAAATAGATGAGACTAGGCAGAAAAAAATCTGTTTCAGCATATTTGGGAGTTGTTGTGAGGGGATATATTACTTTAATAAATCATTTATTTCATTCAGTTTCAAGCTTGTTTTGAAACATGTCCCATTGTCATTCTGTTCATACTTTGCCCAATGTACCACTTCTTGTTGATCTCAAAGCCAGTCAATAAGAACTACTGCAGCATTCCATAGACTTTCTCTGTCTTTTGTTTTCTGCATAAATATCAATTTGTTAAACAACCTGAATCTTTGACTACTTACACTACAGTTCAGCTAATGGTCCATGCTTTAATGCATCTTATCAATGACAAACATCTGCCTAAAAATGGCTGTGCTTTCATGACTGTCAAGCTCTAGGGGAAATGTGAAGTTAGATGTTATTTTGTTGATTGAATTTAAAACAAGCACTGAAAGATAAAAGGTTCCTGTCTCTAAGCAGCAACTCCATGTAAATAATTTATAGTCCAAAAACAATGCGCTATTCAACAATCAGAGGAAAGAGTCTTCTTTTTGTTTCTGTTTTATGACCATTCCATTAGAATTATTCCAATTAATATTCAAAGATTACCAACTTCCTATCTATAAATGAGTTGCTTATTAACATTTCATAAGCTGTCCTCCTTTCTTCTGATGAGGCAGACACAACATACTGTAAACAGTATTGACGGGAAAAGACATGGTTTGAAACTGTAGTGAAGCTGTTTACCATTCATGAAGTAACTTTCTAATAATAGTTGTCTGCTTATGAAATTCTCAGTATGATACTAAAAGGAAAACCATAATGTTAAGGTTTCAAAAGAGCGCTAAGATTAAAAAATAATAGCAATAAATGACGTAAAACTGAATTCTTTTTCCTATAGATACATAAAGTGTTCATTTTGTGTTGCACATGCACATGTAAGACATACTTATAGTCAATTGGAAAATGCAGCAGAGTAATATGGCTTTATAATAAGCAAATGCAAAGCTCAGAAAAACTGGTTGTAAATGCCTTATCTACTGGCCATAACTATCAATAAATAAAAAAATAACATCTTTCCATCAGTGTGCTTTTGGGAACATAGGGGAACTATTTAGGCAGGACAAATTTAAAACAACTAACAATACTCTAGCTCAACTGACAAAAGCTAAGTATAGACTGCCTTCCATGATTATTGTATAAGTAAAGAGAAAAAAAAAAAGAAGATAATCAAACCCTACACACTACATCAATTTGTCTAAAGCATGTAAAAATCAATCAAAATAGCAATAACTGTTAAGCAGTGATGTACTGAATGCAACTTCATAACTACATGCTGATTATTTTGACAAGTTCAGCTGTTTAATATCATGCCTGACTGCTCCTTTATGGCTGATGGTTTTCTTTTGTTCAGTATGACAAGCCTAAATGAATTTGAACCCAAGTGAATTAAAACTCTGATTCATTTACTTTGGCTAAAATCCCGTATGCACAAACCAAATGTGTGTTTTTGCTTCTGCTAATTCGCTGCTAGAAGAGTATGACTATCTAAGAATACGTCTAGTTGAATATTCCGTAATTATTCTGCACAGGTTTATACAAGAGTCAGGAGACTCAGACCCTTCTTTTTATTGCCAAAAATCTTTTTGAAAAAATAAATAGTGACAAAGATTTTGTTGTCTCTTTAACATAAATTTTAATCTGGTTTATAGACAGTAAATGCAGTGTAACTTTGATAATAGAAAATATTACCAATAATAACAGAAACTATTATTAGATAATAATTATAAATTATTATTATTATTAAAATGTTTCTGAAAAGAAACAAAATAATTACAAAAGAATGAGCAGTTTCTGTTCAGACAGCATCACTATACCATACCAGGACCTACTATTTTAAAAATTAATATTAACCAGCACAGGATTGAGATGGGAAGGAAAACATGACAGTGTTTCCTCTACTTAATAAAATAAACCTCAGTGACAGTTTAATTCCTCTCAGGAGAATCTCTGCTACGGAGTTGTCTTTCAGAAGAACCCCAGAATGAAAACAATTTTCATACAGCCTATCTCTAATTTTTTTTCTTAGATTAAACCATTTTCACAGCAATAGGTAGATAAGCAAATAGGGAAACAACATTGTTCTCTAAAGCAGCTCTGATTTTTATCCAGTTCTTCTTACATAGGGTGACATACATGCTTATGACTGTATAATGTAATCATAACTTTCTATATTTCCTCTATGTGTTGCAAAATGCTGACTGAAAAAATGCAGTAGGAGTTATAAAATAGCCATAATAAACTAGAAACTGGGAAAGAGCAAAAAAATCTAGGTTGTAGACCTCATGCAAAATAAAGAAATAAAATATTCTTTCTTGAGTGGAATTATTACAAAGTTTTAAAACCTACATAAATATTTGTGTTAAGCCAGTAGACTCATAAAGAAAAAAAAGAACATGCACAGAGGAAAAAAATGTGTATAAATTGTTCATATTTCAATTTAGCAAAGAACACTGTTATCTTCTGAAATATCCAGAAACATTCTTGATGTTAATTATAAATATAGGACCTGTCTTAAGAAAATTAAATCCTTGGCCATAATTCTCTTATAAAAATCCCTACCCCTCTATCCTTTCTCTATCCTCCATCCTCTGGAAAATCTTCAGATAAACACACTTTGAAATCATTCTTGAAGGTATGCAATGCAAGCCGTATCTGATTGAAGTAGAAGGTAGACATGTAGATTACTTTAGCAAATACTAATTAATAAATATAGCCAGACTTTCTATATTTCCAGACTAATGCTCTGAAGAAGACTAGACCCAGGTGCCTTCAATTCAGTATCAGGATGCTTAGAACACAAGTTTCAATTCATCTGGGAAGTGGCTTTCCTTTTTGTCAGAAAGAGAAAAAAAGTAAAGTTTAGCAATAATGTTAGTGAAGTCTCTGTTTCATGTGAATTTCTGCCTCCTAGAATCCCCCAAATAGCCAGTTGGAATTTGATATGACTAAATTATAATGAAATTGAATATCTGCTAAGAAGTCTTCTAGGAAAGTTAGAAGGATCTTGTTTGGGTTTACAAAGTAGCTTTCCTAAATATGCATGGATAACTCCACTAAATTCTACACTTCCTAGTTAAAAATAATAACAAAAAAAATCTTCAAAATGTGAGCCAAGTGCTGCCTATGTTTTTGCTGCCTTGAGTATGAACACAGATGCGAACATAGATGCCTCTAGTGCCCAGGCAAATCTGTAGGGAATGCTCTGTTCAGTGCTACTCAATGAACTTTAGAATAAATGAAGAAACAGATGTGAGGTCTCCAGTTTCCTTCCAGTTGTGGATAGGGAAGAAAAAACGACATCCTCACTGGAGCAATACCAGTAGGGATAGACAGCTGCAAGCCTAAAACTTTAAATTAAATTCTGAACACCTGCAGCAGAAGCAGCAAACATGACCAAGTCCCAGGCAGCAGGTGAAGAACAACATTGATGTGTGCCAGTGATGAGGCAGGAGATGACAGCACTAATAAATCCATTCCTGATGAGCTTGAAATTCAGGTTCTGCAACAGTCTGCTATATTTCAAAGCTTTGGTAGCAAGAATTTATTTAATTTACCCTACAAATGTTTCTTTTAGAGTAAGAGAGAGATATTGTTTACTAATAGTTGCCCTTCTCCATCCTTGTGCAACATAAGCAGATAGATTTGATCTTGTGTATATATTATAACGTCATTATATTGAATATATAATAGACAAGGATGTAGGATGTATCTATCTAAAACTAAAAAACTTGGGTTTAGCATGCTGGAAAGAACTCCACTGCTGAAGATAAAAGGAACACAGACTGTTAGTAGAAAGCTGTTAGGTGATTCATTAGCTGGTTCAGACATGCATACACACAAGACTGTAATTTACAGTAACTGCTTCCTTGGGGAAAATATATGTTTATTCAATAAACATACTACACATATTCCTCTCAAATTCTGGCTAAACTTTACTCTAAATTGGGGTCTCCTTTTTATTGTTTCTTAAAGCCCGTGTGCCCCTAAGCGCTTTGGGCTTGGTTGTATGGAAATGTTTTGTTTTGTTTTTTTCTTTGGTTAGTTTTGGGTTGGGTTTTTTTTCCTTTTTTTTTCCTTTTTTTTTTCTTTTTTTTTTTTTTTTGGTAAGAATCACATTGATTAACGAATTTAATTTGGAAATTTAGATCATCCTTTGGAGTTCTGAAAAGTATATATTTTTTTTTTTTCAGATAATTAAAGGGTTAGTTAAAAAATATTTCTCAGTGAAAAACATTCTCATGGAAGAAGAATTTATCTTCTCATAGAAAAGTTGTGCAGTGAATCCTTTGGAGATATTTTCTCTTTAAAGCATACTAAATGTTTGGAACATCTGTACTAACACACTGTGTGAGGGATCAGGATCATATTGTTTACATGTACCTGAAATAACATGGAAAGGTACTGCATCATTCACCAGCTCACGTAATGCATTTTTAAAGTAACAATATTTCACTCAAATGATAATGTTCCAAAGAATGTTTATAAAGGCTGACAGTGTTTCTTGCAGGAAACTTCAGTAAACTGGAGCATACAGAGGTTGTTATGCTTCACAAATCTTACTGAGCTAAAATATTACCGAGCATCAAATATTTCCATTTTTGGAAAGTGAGTGGTAAAGTATTTCCTTCTTGGATTTCCCATAGTGCAAAGCACTAATATTTTTTCTTTTCTTTCTTTCCACTCTCCTTTCTGAGGGACTGACGAGGACTTTGAAATACTTAAAACACTTATTATTTCACATACTCTTTTTTTGGGCATGCATTATCTACAGCTCCTTTCCAGTACCCCGTAAATATTCTTAAAGCCTTTTGCAGAATATTACTGCTTGAATCCCCTCCAATAAAGCATTACTTTATGCTTAGCACCATCTTGCCACAAAATCTTATTCCTTTTTTCATGAGGTGAGAAAAAAAAAGCAAAATTATTTCCTTTTCTTCTCCATCTTCATCTTTTTAATTCCAATGTCAATAATTACAAAAGCAATAACAATGGTAACTTTACAAATTTACCATACCCATGCAGAAAAGGAGCTATTCAGTAAAAAATATACAGATGCCTCAGAAAAGCTAAGCAAAAAAATATGTCTTCTGAACAGCCTGGAGTTTGGAAATCAGACACGCTTTTCACTCAGTAGAAGGAATAGATAGTTTTGTTTACCTGAACAGTAGTTTCCTAGTATGTTTTAAAACCCTAAAAGGTATGGTCTTGCTCATCAATTGTTTTCAGGAGTGCAGCTAGGTGACAGAATAATTGCTGCAACGTGGGATTCATTTGTGCCCTTGTAGAGTGAAGGAACATCTGGTGTATATTTCTGTCACTTCCTCTCTTTACACCACAATGAGCTGTGTCATCAATATCACATATGCTTGTTCCTGTGTTACAACTTTGTTTCTCCCCTACATTGCTTCTAGATCCCATAAGCTATACAAAGTAATTTGGAAGCATAAAAGAGCAGCTCATGTATAATGTTGTTATTGCTCCTGGGATTCAACTATATTTGAAAATAATGTATTGACTTAAAAAAATAAAAGTGTTTTTAATTACAATTACAGATGAGAATACAAAATGAAAGTGAAATTGAAAATCTTAAGAGGAAAAGGCAAATAAGTATTATTTCATACGTACGTACCTTCATTTAACTAAACAGTAAATAAGGTGTTAATTTTACATCTATTTGATTAAAGCTGTAATCATGCAAATACCCCTAGCACAGGATAAAAAATTATTAGGTTCTTATCAGTTTTTACTAGGCAGACCTCTATTGATTTTAATGAAAACTTTATTGACCGAGAATTAAGTAAGGCCTTCACATTTCAGCTTTGTAGGATTACACTTCTGGATAAAGGCTGGGTGTAGAAACAGGTCTAAAGGTTATTAATGATGTTGATAAAGACATAATTTCTGTGGGTTAACTGCTTTAACATGATAGACACATAAATCATTGCTATTTAGAATAAGGAAAAAGAGTTTTCATGAGGTAGTTAGGAATGTAAGTATATAGGTGTATATATACTTATATACATATGTGTATATATACACATGTATGTATAAAAAAATACATCATAATGTTAGAGAAAACAGAAGGAAAGAAGTGTGATGAGTTTAACTTTGAAATTATGAGATTAGTCTCTAGCCTTAAAGCCAGTCCTAGTTTGTGGATATACTTTGAGATAATTTGGTTTGAGAACATGTGTATCGTCAAGGAAACTGTACTCTGTTTCTTCCTCCACTTCCTCAAAATACTTGTGTAAATCTTACCTGTTAAGAACACATTTATCATACTCTTATTTTTTTCACTTAAGTCAGATAAACCCACAGGGCAGTTCAGGAATAGTGAGTCCTAAGTACTAGAGAACAACTATGTGCTCTTAAGAGCCCTAAGATTTCATCAAAATAGAGATAGGAGAAAAACAATCTGGTTCCCAACAAAGGAAAAAAGGTGGCAGAAATAACTATATTTTCATTGTATGCTTTTTGCTCACTTCTGTACAGAGAAAGAAAAACAAGAAGCCACAAAGTCTACACAATGGCACAAAGTAATTCCTGAAGTTTTGGTAAGGCCATACATTTCAGAATGTTAGTTAAAAGAAACTAATAACAATCACAGAACCACAGAATCACAGAATCACAGAATCACAGAATCATTTAGGTTGGAAAAGACCCTTGGCATCATCGTGTCCTACCATTAGCCCTAATCTACAAGTTCAGCCCTAGACCATATCCCCCAACACCACATCTAAGCAATGCTTAAACACATTCTGGGATGGTGACTCAACCCCCTCCCTGGGCAGCCCATTCCCATATCTTATCACTCTTTCCGTGAAGAATTTTTTTCCTAGTGTCTAGTCTAAACCTACCTTGTTTCAGCTTTAGGCCATTCCCTCTGGTTCTGTCACTAACCACCTGAGAGAAGAGACCAGCACCAGCCTCTCTACAACGTCCTTTCAGGTAGTTGTAGAGAGTGATAAGGTCTCCCCTCAGCCTCCTCTTCCTCAGTCTAAACAGACCCAGCTCCTTCACAGCTCCGTCAGGGTATGAACAACAGGGGCCCTTAGTGGTTCTGCTGTGAGGACACGAGTGTTGCTACCCTAGCATCAACCATAGCCATCATAAGTCTGCAATGCACATGCTTGTTTTTTTCCTGTGTGGGAAACATGACTGGTGACACGTCTTTTTGTATCGGTCATTTCTGCTTTTGTCCCCAGTGTGCTGTTCTTAAAGCTGCTGCTCTGTGCTAATCAGAGTGTGGCAGCTGATGCTTGTGCTTCTGTCACAACTACTGTGTCCAGCTACTCTTTAATAAAAAAAGTATTATTTTTAAGAGGTCTCCAGTACTTGGTCTGTATAACATGGGACCAAAGGCTTGCTAACTAGTTCTTGTTAATTGAAGCTTACTCTTCTATGGCTTTGCAACATCAGGAGAAGGATAGAAACAGAATTTCTTGCAGTAAAGCAGATCTTTTTTTTTTTTGAAAGCAAATTGTGTTTACAACATCAAAAGTCAGAGAGTATAAAATAAATGCTAATGCCATGTCACAAGACTTTCTGCTAGAAGCTTTTGCAGCTTGTTCCTGCCAGAATTTACTGTGTATCGGCTTTTTTTTCATAGCCTACGTAGAGAGGAGATCAAAAGTCATCTTCCTACCTATAAGCAGATCTAAGATACAGCTCTGCTTCCAGGTTTAAAGTAAGCTGCATCAACATTAAAGAAGTATTTTAGATATGTGTAAAGCCTTATAACAAGAACAATAAAACCCACTTAATTTCACGATGTTTGAGAGTGTGGTTTTTTTTCTTTTGCAAACTGCTCTAGATAGCAGTCATGTAGGATGGGCTTACAAATAAGAACAGCTTGTTCAGCTAGCAGCTGCTTTGAGAAACCTTTGGCACTTTTATTAATGGTACTGTTGTCACAAATAGAAGGTATTTGTTCTAATACCTCATTCCAACTCATGCTTTAGACATCGGTGACATGGTTTGCTCGCTAGTGCATTGAAACAGCCTATTCTTCAAGCTTGCTGGGCAGGGTTTTAATCTGGTGTTTCAGCACTAGTGAGATTCTTTACCAGTATGCTACCATGATGTCACCAATGTCATAGATGACTGTTTCTTCTGTCTGCAGATCTAATTGGTTGCCTGGCATTTCATCTGTGGCAAGCAGGACAATGGCTGCCAGCAAGAGCAAGAACCAGAGTTCCTTGGCCCTCCATAAAGTAATTATGGTTGGCAGTGGAGGTGTGGGCAAATCTGCCCTCACTCTACAATTTATGTATGATGAGGTAAGTAGCTTTGTTTCAGCTTCTCTAAACTACCAATGGATACGGCTTACTAAACTCTTTTAGTGCGACAGGGGAACTAAATGAAAGTAGCAAAAGACCTGATGATTTGACTGTCAGGAGAAGAATGCAGGAGTCTGGGAAGGGTGCCCTCTGGGAACACCTTTGGCTAAGGGTGACAAAACTGATGCTTATTAGTGAAACAATAGTCTTCAAAGCCATGCATAATGTGCATATGTTTGGATGTGCAGAGGCCATCACTAGTTCGCACTGAACTTTAATTTTGTTGCTTTTTCTTCTAGGCCAGTTCAGGTGGAAGTCAAAAGTAAGCATTCTATCTCATTCTGAGCCAGGTGATGAAATAAGCATGTTCATAGCATGAATTTTTTTCTGTACTGGCATAGAGGAAGCTAGATCAGACAATCCAGACCAGTATGCGAAGAGATACATGATCCTATAATTCAGAAGCTAGTATTTATCAGGCTCATGGCACAGCCTTGTGTTGTACTTTGAGGCTTGGAAAGGAGTTGGGAAAGTAAGGAGCCTATGTTGGACGTGCGCTCTCAGCACAGAACTGCAAGTTGATCTGGCAATAGCTTTGTGGATCTAATCAATATTGAATGGACTAAAGTTTGTGCCTGTGTAATTATGGAGCAGGTTTTCATGTTCAACAGTTGGATGCTGTCATCTACACCTGTTGAAGCTTCAGATACCTGTACCAGAAGTCCACTCAAATGCATTTTCTTGAAGTGGGAGATATCTAGATAATGCCACCAGGTTGCTGGTAGCTTATGCTGTATCTTTGTCCCTTAAATTGTGCTGAAATTGCCAGTGTTTTATGTAGCAAGACAATTTCTCATGACTAGGCAGACAGGCTCTTTGATGTATTAAATGCTTAAATAACTTGCTTTTTATAGTAACTTAAAGTAATGAAAATTAGTATCTGACTGAATTATGAGAAGATTTGGGGGAATTTAAATGTCACTGAAGTGGAAAAAAAAATAGATATGGACAAATACTGAGACCTTTTGATAGTAATGCTAAACATTAATACCTTTCTTACATTCTTCAGTTTGTAGAAGACTATGAACCTACCAAGGCTGACAGCTACAGAAAGAAAGTAGTTCTGGATGGTGAAGAAGTTCAGATAGACATTCTGGACACAGCAGGACAGGAGGATTATGCAGCTATCAGAGATAATTATTTCCGCAGTGGGGAAGGGTTTCTTCTAGTCTTCTCAATAACAGAGCATGAATCCTTCACAGCAACGGCAGAGTTTCGGTGAGTAGTTTCTCTCCCAGGCATGGGGGAAATACCTGGTTCCCGTGTTGCTCTGACAACCCTTCTTAAAAGCTATAGCTCTTTATCCTTTGTCCATTACCATTTGGTAAGTAAGAGACAACCCAACCATTTTTCTTTTAGTAACTGGTAGCTTAAACCACTGTCTTCAGCCTCTGGCTGTAGTTGTCTTTGTGCCTGCAGCTTATGAGTACATGACACCAGCAGCAACTTCAGGCAAGTAACAGATTCTTGGATTCTGAAAACATGCATATTCTCACCAATTTTCAGGCTTTGTGGATGTGAAGTTTAATTATCTTAGAGCAATACTTCTGGAATTAAGTCTGCTTTTTGGCCATGTTTCTGACACTGTATTGCTTACTGCTAGAAGCAGGTGCTCTAAGGAAAGGAAGGATTAGCCTCCACTCTCAGGTATGGATTGGTTCCAAACAAGACTTGGCAGCCAAGTGGTACTACTGTAGGCAGACGCATTCCTGGAAAGATGTACTGTAGTAGTAAATGCTTCAATTTTTGTTCTTGGGATTACCAGTTCTAATGTAAAAATCATCACCAGATTGAGCACGTGAACTGCTTGTATAGTATCAAAGAACAACAAAGGGTTTAAACCATTGTTCTGGTCTCAGAACTTATGTAGCCAGGTTCTTCAAGGCAGGTGTTCTAACTCCTACTTGATAATAGCTGTTGCCTCAATGTAGGAGGTAATCCAGAGATTCCCTAGGACAGATGTACAGTCTGTCTTAGGTTCACTCTGCTTCAGTGGTACAAGCTTAACACGTAGCAACTGGTAATGCAAGGTGCTGGTGCTGAGGTAGATGCCTATTTCTGGGGTTTTCTTAAAGCTATAGCAAGCTTGCCTTGTACTTTAGTACTTCATTCCAGGTTCTTAATGTATTGTACTGTTCCAGTAGTAGTAGGAGACTACATAATCTTCTAAGAGGTATAAAAATACTGTTGCTTTGGCACGTAATACTTCTGTGACTCTGCTAGGCTTCAGAAGGCTTATAGTCATGTGGCACACAAGCAGAGCTGTTCTGCTCAGTTTGCTCTAATGGGAGCACTGAAAGGAGCTAAACAGTTGAACTCTTCTGGGAGTGCAAAACTCAGTACTCTTGACTATTGCTAGTACAGAATGGAGGAAAAAGTCAGATACTGTACCCAGCCGGGGTTTTGGCTTGTGTGCTCAAGTGAAATACAAGGTTAAACCCAAGGCTTAAGGCTTTGGATGAAAAGGAATAGGAGTGTTTATCTTGGCAGTCTGTGGTTTTTGTCAGACTTCTGTGACTAGGTTAACTGTGTTGCTTCAAGATTCCAGCACAGCAGAACAATGAAAAAGCAGCGCTAGTCTTAAGATGAGCAAGAAGGACTTAAAAGCTTTGAGATGGAGAATTTCCTATGTTTCAGTGGTTCAGAAGTAAACAAATAGTGAAATGAGTTAAATGGAATATTTACTTAGGCTGACATGCCAGAACCAGTTCCTTGAAAAAATGTTTCCTAGGAAGGAAGGGGGAGTGTGTATTATGAGTCACCAGCATTGAAGGCTAAACAGATTGGTGTTATTGATCCTCTAACTTCCAGAATTCTTAAACTACCAAGGAAGTTAAAGACAAGCCCATAGTTCCTTCAGTATTCAAACCCTAGCTTTCCTGCTGATGCTATGCATTCAGTGTTTGCTTTCAGTGCCTCTGTAATCTGAAAATGTGTGAAGGTACAGTTGAATGCAACAGCAGATTGTCTGCTTCAGTGTTAACGCTATTTTAGATTCTCAAGTACTCTACATATATTCAGTTATTTTGTGGATGGGAACTGCAGGCATCTGAAGTAGTGTGGTAACTCAGTGGGATGAGGGGGTGTAGCACTATAGTCATGCATAGTTTGGCTCTTGTTCATAACAAAATGAAGCAATCTAAAAATAAGTGTAGACCAGATACAGTTCTTTAATGTCCTAGATGGACAGCAACATTTGCCAGTCTGCTTTCAACCTGTGTTTTACTCCCATAATAGCACAGACATTGAGGCTGACGTGCAGCATCACTCAGTCTCCCTTCCTGGAGGCTGATAGGTCCTTTTAAAATGACAGAGAATAGCTAGGCTAATGCTGATGGTTCACATATTTTCTTGGAGTCTGAAGAAAGAAGGTTTAATTCAGCACTAGGTAATAACTTGCCTTTGTGTAAAGTTCAGGGAGCCATTAAAAAAGATCTCTGCCAGCTACTTACACTGTTCCAAACCTACTGCCTTGGCAAAGCCTCACTCTTGCCCAGACCTATATTGAGATGTGATGTAGACTGGAAATTGAAAATGGTGACTGAATGCCAAGGTGAAACTTGGCAGGTGTGGCACTGGTACTCTTTTCCTCATTCAAATATGAACTCCTGTTGAGTTGCTCTTCTACGGTTCTTGTTTATTACAGTCTGGTTGGTAAATTTACTAACTAAATGCTAAAACTGCCTTCATGGATTTGCAAAGTTTTTGGTAGTGTAAAGCCCGTAGTATTATTATGTTAAACTTGGAATGATTCTCAAGTGTGTGTGTAACTGTTTAATAGTGTTTACAACAGTACATTTCCAATGTGTAGACCACTTGATCCACCCCTTGTAAGGGTGGGATTTTTGTTGCTACTACTAACACATATTTTTATTTTAATACCTCATGCATTAGGGAGCAGATCCTGCGTGTGAAGGCTGAAGAGGATAAAATCCCTTTACTGGTAGTGGGAAACAAATCTGACTTGGAAGAGCGCAGACAAGTGCCTGTAGAAGAGGCTAGAAGTAAGGCAGATGAGTGGGGTGTGCAGTATGTAGAAACCTCTGCCAAAACTAGAGCAAATGTAGATAAGGTAAGACAAATGCCATCTGGTCAATTGGATTGTTACTGCTTGTTTAGTAGCTGACTAATTCTTAACTTCCGCTGGGACAAAGGCAAATCTAAAAATACTTGAACTTCTGAAAGCCTAGGTTATAAAAAAAATGAAGTAACTTACTGGAATATATAGACTTAAGTAAATACCTGGCTTAGAGGAGCCAGAGACCTGGTACAAAGTTAATGCTATTGTCTTGTTTTAACTGTTTGTACCTGAACCAATAGCTTTCCAATAGTACACTGGGTAAATGGTCTTAAGGATTCCCGGGAGTTGTTTGTTTATAGGATGTACCCTATTATTATTTTAACAGAAATAAAGAGCAAGCTGTAGACAATTTTTTAATTGTTCCTCCTTGCCTACTGAGCTATGTATGGTGCAGTTAATATTAAAGATTTCATTCTTGTTTTCTGCCAAGACTACTATGAGTACTTTTCTTGTTGTGTCCCTGTCTTGTTTTGGCTTGTCCATGCTGGTCTAGGACAGTCATTTTCAGCAAGTTTTTGCTGCTGGCTTCTTGCATGAATGGTGATGGTGGTGGGTTATGCCAGAAGAGATGAATTGTGACTATGGAGTATTTGCCCAGAAGTAGGGAAAAATCAGTTTCAAGCTTTCCCTTCATTCTATGTGTAGTGGGGATTTCTTGAAGAGTGTGCCTTTTTAATTCATCAATACACAGCAGATGTGCTGAAATTACTGATGGGTCCCCTAAGGACTTCAAAGGTGAGGTTTGGTAATCTGCATTTGTTTAAAGGTTACAGATTTTCTCTTTGGACAAAGAACACTTGCAGCTAGCTGTACTGTAAGTTCTCCTAGACAGCTTCCTTTTCTAGTCCAGTAGCTTACTAATGGAAATACTGTTGGTGTGTAAGTTACCTAGTAGGAATTCTATTTCTCTTACTGGTGAAAACACTGTATATAAAACTTTTGAATTGAGACCTTTTAGTTATAAAGGACATGGCATAACTTAAATGCGGTAAAGAACCTTTCTCATTTGTGGAATGTTATTAGAAAATCACTGTCAGATGCATAAATTGGGTGATGTAGTTAAGACATGAATACCTAGACTTGCACTTGACTATGGGCTCTCTCATGTGACTAACAAATACTTCAACTGTTTTATACATTGACTAGCTTTCTGATCACTTGGGATTAAAAGCAATGTAGATGTGTGTCTGGAGTGTACTAGCATGGTGTTCTACACTTTTGCTCATAGGTCTTACCTAGCTAGCTCACGTGATATGCTGGTTATTTTCTATATAAACTCTCTCTTGTAAAGACAAGTTATTGGCCATTGTGATGGTTGTGTGTTGACACTATAACAGTGTACAAAAAAAACAAACCTTAAGAGTTTTGAATGGTTAACTATTCTATTTCTAATCAGCAGTGTGATCTTGTTTCCAATATCAAAGACTTGCATAGTTTCCAACATAAAGCCTAACTCTACAGAGTGACACTAAGCTGTTCTGTAATCCTGAGAGTCATTTTCTCCAATAACTCTCTACAATAAAATAGCTGTTGCATCTGAAGTGGTATGTACCTAGACATCAGGCATACAGGGGTGAAATTGGCTAGAATTTTGAAGAGAACATCAGAATAATGACTTAATCTGAATCTTTCTTATAAATTAGTCTGAGAATTTTTTGTGCCTGACATTGTCACTTGAAGGCTGCAGCTTTTTAATTGTAAACCATGCAGAATACTACCGAGCAGAATATGCTTGTAACTATGTGGAGAGGACTGGATTAAATCCTTTGCGCAGTTAACGAGTGATTTGCATGGAAATAACTTGCTAGACACAGACAAATGGTCTCATGAGCTCTGAATGTTACTTTTGTGTTTTAAGAGGTTTTTATTGAATATCAGTTTTGCACAACTGTTGTATGACTTGATAACCAGGTAAGGTTCTGCTACTTCTTGCCACTGCTTGACATGCTACATAATTCTGACGCTGAGTTTCACTGAGATCTATGGCTAGACTCACTGTTGCTGTAGGTGCAGTGGTGCTACACTCTTACTTGCTGCTGAATACAGTAGTTTTTCCTCTGCTTTCTGGTGGCAGATCTTGTTTAATCTTTCTTTATTTTTCCCTCCTAGGTGTTCTTTGATTTAATGAGAGAAATCAGAGCAAAGAAAATGTCAGAAAACAAAGACAAGAATGGCAAGAAAAGTGGCAAGAACAAGAAAAGCTTTAAAGAAAGATGCTGCTTACTGTGATGGTTGGGAACTGTAAATATCTATCTACAGGTGGCACGGATAAGATACCACTAAGGATATAGGGCTGGATTCATGAAAGGAAGTCTGTATTGACTCCCTTGTCTTTTGCTTTGCATATCACACCTTCAAAATGTGAAAACAGAACTTTGAAACCATTTCTGGTATCCAACAAACTATGTCGTCTTAAACTGAAATGGGCTTCTTCTTCCCAGTGTCTTTCAAAACTAGAAACAGTTTCAGAACTACAATCCTTCTGCTTGGTTATACAAAATACTTTCATATTAACTTCCTAGTGTACTCAAATATTTCTTTGAATATGTTTCTCTTGAACCTCTACTGGCCTTAACAAGCACAGCTGTTCAGGTTCAAACATTTTTATCCTCCCCTCCCCCCTCCACTGTTGCTGCCCTCCTTGATGTTGCAAGCTGCAGAAAAGCTAGATGGCATCTGGTAAAGGGTTTGAGTCTGTCTTCTGTTAGTTGTTATTGATATTTCTTACACTGAAATCTGCTGGCTTCCTCCCCACACTATGTTAAGAATTAGCAACTGACACTTGAGAGGCAATTCAAAACAAACTTTCTTCCATGTTCTGTTCAGTCAATACAGCATGCATGAATCAAGCCTGTGGACTCAATTCAAACTTATTTAGGCAATGCAAAAATTTATATTTAAATATTGGCTAGATGCATTCCCTGCCGGTCTGTCTTCTCATCCTTAAGTGAGTGGTATGGGATGAGAAAATGACTATAAGCTTTTCTTTGAAATGAATAATGTTGTCCTCATCTCCCTGAAATGTTGTCCTAGGTTTTTTCCATGCATTCTGGCTAGACTCAATTATACTCTGCATCTATTGTTCTTCCCCTTCCTGGTACTGGAATAGTGAAAATCAAGGTGTTGATTTCATCGGTTTTGGTTTATATTAGAACACTTGTGATCATGTTGGAAAGCAGGAACATCTGCATCTGTCTCTTGTCTTGCTGAAGATAAAAATTTTGAGTAAGGATGGGTCACATCACACAATCATGGCGTGGACTAGGTGAGGCATACATGCTACCTCTCAATGATTAGCTGGCTAGTGAGTCGTATGGTGTCAAAGCAAATGAAGTCAAGCAGTTGCCACATCTGTTACTTGCTGTTAATTTTATACGTACTGTTTCTGATGCACAGCAACCTAGCACATGGGGATGCATGTTGAGTTTTGCTGTCCATTATGCAATGGTGGTCATGTATTGATAACAAAAACAGCCTAGGAATGGAAAAGTCAGTACTTAACAGGTCTTCTTGTTAGCTGACTGAGCTGAGTTTTCTGATGCAGTTTATGTGCAGTTGCCAAAAAACCCACTTCTGTCACTGTTTTGGAAAGTAACTGTCTCTTCTGATTGTGGACTCAATGAATTATGGTTATCTTCTGATTTGAAGGAGTAGAGAAACTTATAGTGACTGTACTTTGCTTATTAACTGGATGCTTAAAACAAGTTACCTGGTGAAAGGAATACGCAGTGTGACTGTTCAATGAAGCAACTGCAGCACTAAATTAACAAGTACTTAGTATTGTAATTTGAGGTTGAAAGACATTTTTTTTAACATGCACTAGATTGCTCTTGTGCATTCCACCTCTGGACCTTGAAAAAAGATGTGTTACGTATCAGAATGTCTGTTGGCCTGAGGTTTCACAAGGACTTACCACAAACTCATTGTCTTCCATAACTAGTTCAACTTCTCAGGCAAGTCATTGGATGGGGGGAACTGTACTAAATAAAAGGTGCTGTAATCTTCATTCTTGTCAAGTTAAATTCCTTCTTTGTTAATGTTATCTTATATGGGCAGAAAGAATGATTAACCAATCTGGAAATGCTGCTTCCAACAGTGTAATTAGTTGGTATTGCAAAGTCAACTTGCCAGTGCAGTTTTGAAGGAAAAGCTGGGAGCCTGCTGGCTTGTGAAACTTGGCACTTCAGCTGTATCACCAATGTCTAAAGTCTAAGTACCCAATGGGACACTTAGAGCTGTAACACTTGTTTCCTCTTGAACTTCTGTGGATAAAATCCATTTTAGAGTGCATATTGCACATATAGCAAATGAAAGCTTGCTTCTGGAGGAAGGCAGCTTACTTAGGCTTGGTTTTAGTTGAGACCTAAAGGTTAAGTCCTTAATTGACCTAAAGGATAAACAACAGCTGAGTTCACATTACAAGCTTATCTAGGTCAAGCCCATCTTGGTGGATTTTAAAATGTCTAAAAAAACTGAATAAGCTTTCCTTGCTATATGAATGAGTTCAGCAAAACTCACAACGAGCAGCTCAGCTCTATTGGCTCAAGAGACTTGCATGCCTTGACCTTTGATCTGTTTAAAATACCTGACAGTGTATGATAGGACAGATGAATTTCTACTTGGAACAGTGAGTCTCCCACCGGTGTTCTCACAGTCCATGTGCTGTTCTCACTCAGGTTTTTTTTGTTGTTTTTTTTTAAACTGATAAAGCTCCACCAGTGAGGTGGACTTACTTGGAAGAAAGTGTTTGCTGCTTTGTGACTTGATAGTGTCTCTTCAGTGTTCTGTGCTCATCACCTTTTCAAGAAAGACTAGGCCTGGAGACTAAATACAGCAGCTTTTCAGTGTTCCCCTTCTGTACTTGTGACAAACTTCAGTTTAACTTTCCAATTACATCTGAAAACATGATAAACAAGGCAGCTACCTTGGCTACTTCATGACAGTGGGCAACAATCATTCTGACCTTCACCAAGAAGGCAATAAAACTGCTCCCCTGAACTGGAATCCTAGTGCCTCCACCTCCCATGGTGGAAGTGCCTGAAAGCATGCCCTTCTAAATAGGGGCAATACAATTTGAGAGTCCTTGCCTGACTTCCCAGGTGTGTTTCACTGGACATCAACGTTAGATGTGTTGACTAGAGTAAATGAAAAATGGCACAGAAATGCTTCCTTTAGACTTGGTGGCTTCCTGTGAGCAGAGTAAATGGATCTTTGGCTTCTAATCTAAGTAACTAGCTGCACAGCATCACACAAGGGCTTTGGTAAGAGGGGGAGTGTGTGGCTGCCTGCTAGCCATACTGTGTATCTGAGGCACCTGAAGGCTGTATTGAAGCTGTTATTCTAGCAGCCATTGCATGTTAGGTAATTTAAGACTTCTCAGTCTATAATGTGCTCTTAAGTCTTTCTGGAGCATGGCTGTAGGCAAATAACAGGATATTTGAAGCTGGAGGTCATGCAAGACTTGACTATGCACTTGCACTTAAGCATTCAAATATTATTCTTGTGTAATGGCTTAACATAAGGTCAGGGAGCTGTTTACGGCTATACGCAATCTTCTGTATGTGGCTTAGCTGTGGATATGTACTCAAGTCCTCCAGTGTTCCTCTGGTTTGAGCAAACATCTGTGAGAAGCCCCCATTATAACAGGGGCTAAGTCATATGAATAAAGCAGACAGAACTCCAGGAGTGCAAAGGCAAACTTGACTCTTCTGTTTGGTTGGTGTGTTTTGTTATTGGTGGGGTCTTTTTGTTTGTGTTTTACTTTTGGAGCAGCATCTCTCCAGATGACAGTACAGATGCAGCATGGAGCGCATCTCCAATGACTTGTGCCATATGGTTTTTATACAGACTACTCTGCCTTTATTGCAATTTCTGAATGAACACTTGGCTTGAGGAAGGGAAAGATTATGCGTATGTTTACTGGGCATTAAACGTAAGTAAGATGTTAATAGCCATCTGAAGTTCTAGGTGAATCTGGCTAATATAATGCTTCAGGATACTTTAGTTCTAAGGCACAAAGCTACAATCTGGAATGTAGTAAAAGATGAGAGGAAATGCATATAACTAAATGCTCACCGAGATATTTTTTTTAAATCTTTCCAAAATGTTAATCTAGTAATTGGATCTGACAGGTCTATCAATTCTTGCTCAAAAGGAGGATACTGTTTATCAATTCAACTCAAAGCTTATGTAGACAGAAGTTGTCTTTAATTGCTATAAGCATATGTTGCAATGCTCACCTCCTGTTAACTTTGTGGTTGGGAGAAGGAGGGAAGAGGAACAAAAAAGCTATGATTTTCACCGTAATCTCCACACTTCATGGGAATGGCAGGTGTTCCTCTTGGGAGGGGAAGGTGTTATCTCTAACACCAAGAAGGAGGTTTAGCGTAGAGGAAGTGATTGTGATTGCAGGATTTAATAAAACTGCCTCTAAACTATGTATGCTATACTATACAATGTACTATACAATGTAAATTTTCCTTTTTTTTCTTAAATAGCTTCAGAGCTTTGTCTCTAACTCGCACAAACATTTTTAACGTCTATAAAACTGGTCACTTTTCATTATCATGCTAATACAAATGATTTGTATTACTATTGATAATAAAAAGAAAAACAAGCATAATACTTGTTTGTAACTGATTTTTACTGCATTTTAAAAGCGTGTCTAATCCACAGATTCTTGAACCAGGCAACAGCTGACTTTCAGTGTCTGGAACTAACCTTTGTGTCAATTCTGTAACGTGATTATATTACAAACTGTGGGAGGGGAGGAGGAGGTGTCCAAGGACCCCGGTACTGGTTTTCTGGAAATGGTCTGTATATGTTTTGGGACTGAACTAGTACAGTAGTTTGATTTGTTTGTAGTTTTCCATAACCTACTTGGATCAGGTAGCTTGTATCAACTGTGTAAATAACAAAATTATTTCTTCGGTCAGTTTTGTGGTTCAAATAACAGAATAAGCAACATTGTGCAGAAATATTGGTCCTTAGTCTTCTGAGCATGCCAGACTTATTTCTCTGTGTTGGTTTGTGATGAGCAAACTGCAGCAGAGAGGGTGATCTGCCGGAGGCAGGATAGTTCAGGACAGGCTCACTGTACTTTTATGCCACTTAATTTGGGGTGGCATGGAAATGGGATTCACAGTAAAATTTGAGTGTAACTTTTACTGCCGCTGCTGTACAAGTTGGAAGTGGAACATCCAATGGCTGACTTCTGGACGAACATTACAGTAATTTTATATAAAAACTTGTTTACAATGTGCTTGCCTGGTGTTTGCTGTGTGTTTCAGAATGCTGTGGTGGTTTGTTGCTCTCCTTTCCAGTTTTTTTTGTTTTGTGTTTGTTTTTTGTTTTGTTTTTAATATTCTGCAGCAGAGAAAATGTAGCATGAAGAGCATTGTGTAGGAGGCAGGAAGGTGTTCCAAATAGAGCTGTTACATAGCTGGACCCAAAGCCCAGACTGGTACCTTTTTCTTCAGATATTCAGTAGATGCTTGTGAGGAACAGGCCTTCCTTAAGTTGCAGCAGGATGAAACTGGAGAATGGTTGCATGTACATAGCTTGGCTTCAGCCTTCCTGCTTTCCTGTGTACTGCCCCAACCAGAACACTACAGTAGTGTGGTTCTGTGTACTGAATGTTCTGAGGATTCCTGGGGTAGTACAGGCACCTCTTCCTGAGAACTGTTGGCTCCATCTTGTGGTTTTAAGAGTTAGAAGCTCTACCATGGAGAGGGGCAGTTCAGCATGCTCAGATGAGCATACAAGAAGGAGCTGGTATTATACTGCTACGTGAATTAAACACAGAAATCAACATTAACTAGATTCTTGTATTCTCATTGCTCTGCCCTATGATTCTTTCATGCTGTAGGAGACCTTGTTCTAAATTAAAATTTTCCTTTGCATGCTAATGTTAACTCTTGTCTAAACATTCTAGTGTGCAACAGAACACACAATTTCTCATGAGGATGGTGTCTTTGTGATTTCTATGGCATTAAACCAGCTTGCATTGCAAGTGTAAGTTTGTTCTGCTCACTGAGCACTGATTTGCATGCCAGAAAGAATAATTTTTGTTGCACGGGACTGTGCAGTACTTCACATTGTGTTTTGAAGGGTTACTGAACATGCTGGGTTTTCTTTGACATATAAAGCCTTAACTGGGGTGTAGAGGGATGGGGAAGAATATCCTATTTAAAAATTCCCCCCCCCCGCTCCTCAGTCTCTCCTTCCCCCAGACTACTTAGCGTCTGTTGTGGGAATAGGATCTACTAGGGAAATACCAGCAAATGGCCTCTTGAGCCTTGTAACCCCAAAGGGGACTGGAGGTAAAATGCTGAGGTGAGGCTGGGGCTGTATGCTCTGTGCTTGCCTTCCTGATAAAATTGATTAATCTCTAGTGTTTACAGTAAGTTCCCCTCAATCAGTGTTGTTACTTGGCTTTGAGGCAGAATCATGTTTTTGATACAGAGTTTATAGAGTTTGTTTTTAAAGCCTAGTGTTCAGGGCATCAGAGGTTTTATGCGTGTTGGCTTCACAGGCCAAATACCAGAATTCAAGGACAAACTTGTGCATACATGTAGTATTGAGAGAAAAGGAAAGTTACTCCCTGTTTAATAGTGCTCTGTTTTTGTTTTAAAAGGAAAACACATACAACAAACTCAACTTGCTATTTGGGTGAGTGTTTCTCAACCTGTGGTCTGAGTGTGCTCTGTAACATGATTACCCTCCCCACAAAATGATGGCATTACACTTCTATACATGTAAACAAGGAAAACAACTGTGGGCTGGGGGAAGGAGTAATTACCCAAAAAAATAGCCAAATTCTTTCTTGCTTCTAAATGAAAACCATCATGATAATATTGCCCAAGATTGCCTGCAGTTCTGCTCCTAAAAAATTGGTGCTTTTTTCAGTTTTTGAAAGGCTGATGAGAATGTGAGATGGTCCTGGTCAGACACAGAACTCACTGACAGGAACCTCTTTGCCCAGAATCGCAGGATTCAGAAGTTAAAACTTTGTTTCCTGCTTGATTTTTTTCATAGCTTCACCTTCCAAAACCTACTAGGTTGCTGAAAAAAATGCCTGCAGGGTAGACAAGATGTTTGGGTTTAAATATGGTTATTCTTCTAGTTAGTCCTGGCCATGAGTGTCATCACCTCTTTGACTCTGGAGTTTCCATTTTAATTTCTTCATAAACCTATTTGGCTCTTTGTTCTTGGATGATCATCTTTACCCCTAGGGTTTCAAATATTCCTAGTTCTACTTGGGTTCAGGCAGCCTAACTATAAGCATGAGCACTTCTTTCCCTCCTGGTGACTGTACTTCCATTAGGTGCTGAGGAGTGACAGAAGATGACAGGCACATGCATCCTCAGCTATGATCAGCTGCCCCATTCCAACCCTAAAGACTGAAGGACAACAGAGTGAATCAGACTATGGGAAGAACAGCTATGCACAGATGGATTATGAGCACTAGGAGAGTTGGACACTTCAGACTTTGCTGATGAAAGCTGCTTCCTACCTGAGGAACAGCAGCAGAGTATGTGATTCACTTATTCCTGTAACCAGGTTAGAGCTTTCTTATGTGGTACCTTGAGTAAATCCATTTGGGTAATTGTGGTAATGCAGCAGTTGTGGAGCAGAGAGTAACGCTGTGCCTGTTTCAGTTGTTTTGATTTGTCTTCCCACCCCTCTTTCCCTCCCTGAACAGTATGGAGGGAGAAGGGCAGGCAGAATTTCTCCCGCGTGGGAATAAAGGCCACATTTGCAGCTTTGCCTCAGGAGCTTGAAAATCGTAAGTCAGGCCTCCAAAACTACATTTGGTTTAGAAGTAATGAGGTGCTTTAGAAAATGAACTTGGAGTTCTCTTTCACAATCTTTTTGTTTCCAGGCCTTTTGAGTACATTTGCTTTGTTTGCAAGCTTGCTTTCTTTGACAATGATGGTAGAATTTTTGGGTTTTGTTGGGTTTTTTGTTTGTTTGGTTTTTTTTCCAGTAAAACCAAAGATGTTGTTATGCTTGCTGATTCCAGTACCTGGGGCATAAATTTTAAAATATTGTGGCATTTGGAGAGGAGTTGAGGCAGGACACACAAAACACTCACTTTAAGCCTTGTTTCCTTTGGGTCACCATCCTCCACAGTAGGAATCTGAAGGATTACAAAAGCTGAAGCATAAGGACCCCCTGTTGGTGGTCCCAGTGACTGTCTTGGCAGCTTGCCAGGAGCCCAAGGGATGCACTTAATTTTCTTTATTCATTAGCATATTTTTAATCAAATTCATCAAACCACAATGTTTCCACATGTCTCTCCCATGGCAGATGAACAAAAACCAGGTCAGTACTCAAATATACCTTTAACACGCTGCAGTTCTCTTCTGTAGTTGCAGTGGGACAGCAAATGATCTGTCCTCTGTGCCTGGTGAAAAATCTGTGATGAAGATGACTTCACTTCTCTCCGAAAGGGGAAAGCGCGTGGAGTTTGTCAATGACACAGACTGCTTTTCACTCACTACCCAGTCAGAGGGCAGCAAAAGCTGCAGCTGAATCCTCTCCAACTTAGCTTCAAATTCACAGCATTTGTTTAATGTTAATTTCTAGTGAATAATCAAGCAGGTGCAATGTCCAGGGCTGAATTCCTTGGCCCTAATGAAGTTTCAAGACTGCTTGCACTTAGTTTAATAATAGGCTTTTTACATTCTTGTCACCTGTAACCTACCTTCATATACCTCATGCTGCCAACCCATCTCTAGCCAGGCAAGGAAAATGTTGCAGTGTTGAGATCATGTTCACACTTGCAGCCGAGACGTGTCTTGCCTTGTTTCTTATCTCTGAATTGTTCATAACAAGAGCTAAGTAAAAATTACTCTTCATGTTTTTTACATGAGCTTTCAAAGTTGGTTCTGGGTGGGGTGAATATTGCATCAACACCAAGTTAAAACTTATCTTTTGTTCTTCTTTTTTGGAAAGAAATGAGGATACATGTTCCAGGGAAACAGTCTTCCCCATGAGACAAAAGTCAGGTAAAGTCCAACGTATTCAATAGGTTTGGAGTATTTGAAATTTGAGTCTATGACAGAGGCATGCATGCTTTACTTTCTGTTTTCTTTCTTCCTCAAAAACCAAAACAGGACTTTGAGTTAAACTAAGTTGATGAAGACCCATCCTGAATGTAGAAATTGGAATGGGCTCGCAGCCTGTTCCTAGCCGTGGAAAAGCTAAGGAAGAGAAAGGTGAAAAGCTCTACAGCATCCAGGCCCGTTTCCAAGCAGCCCCACCTCTCCTGGTAACCCTTTCCTGCTGACAATGCTGTCACCCCAGGCAGGCTGCAGCAAGTGACGCACACACAGAGCAACCCCTGCTTCCGTCTGCTGCCAGAAGATTCTCCCTTTTGGTCAACAAGGGCTCCTTTGTGGTCTCTCTTGTTTTGGGAGCTAACCCAAGGGGTGAGGGTAGGAAAGGTGTCTAAGCAAGACTGTTAATTTTGGCTTTCCAGTTAAAGGTGCCAGGTACTTCATTTTAGGAAGGTCTTTTGCATGTATTTTTGTGTCAAAAGCCCAAAACTGGAATATAACCTTTAAAGCCTGGAAGTCCATAGTGAGAAGATGAAGTCTCTGCCAAATAACAAAACATCCTAGCCATGGGGATGGGGCGCATTTACTCCTTCCTTGTTGCGTGCCTGTAATAGTTCACAGCAGCAGTCATGTTATGGGCAAATACTCTGCTTCTGTCCATTTACTTTTCTATTCATTCAGCTCTTCCACTTTTACTCTAAGGACAGTCTCCACTAACTGCTATCAATCACTTGTTTACTTTCAAGTTTTAATATATACAGTTAAGTGTTTGCCTCATCTAAATCCACGCTTACTTACACCTGTATTCTTTTATTGTTCTTTAACAGCTACTGTTAAACAAATTCAGCCTTGTTAACTTGAAAGGTAAGTTACAGGAGGACCAATTTTGCTAAAGGCTCAATCCACAAGCTCGTTTATGCCTTGAGAATTACAGATGGGAAAGAGTCACTTTGGCAACTCTAACTCATGATCTCTGTGCTCTCCTGTAATGCCCACTCTTTGGGCAGACCTGGATCTGTAGAGCGTTTATCATGCAGTAGTTCGGACTCTGGGGGAGCATGGCAATGGCAGGGATGTTTTGGTTTGGGGGAAGCAGACTTAAAGGTCTTGGGCATCACTGTTGGAGTGTTGCAGTGCCTGTTCTCAGCAGCCACCACAGACTCCAGTTCTTTGCCTTTTGTTGCAAAGCTTCCTGTGCCACGCACTGTCTCAGAATGGCAACCACCAAAACCAAGAGGCTGCTTTGCTGCCTGAGCAAGTGATGGGGAACACAGCCTCTAAAATCTTCTTTGCCTGGGGGCTGAGAATCCCTTGGGCTTCATAATTTAGGCTCTCTCTTGGCTTTCTTCCAGGAACAGAGCGTGGGTCCATTCTTGCAAGGGAAAGGCAGGATGGTTGGCAGTGCAGGGGTGTTTTGTATACACTACGCTGAGCGCTCAAAAGGCTAGTGCTGAACATGGGGAATTGCACGTGGCTCAATTCCTTTTTGCCCCAGGGAATGTGTATGTCTCCTCTCCCAGTAGAGTGTACTTACCAGGGTAAGCTCCATGCCAGGGAGGGGACACTCTTTATCCTCTTAGAGCTGATCTCACATGAATTGGGTAGTTCAGATGTTTTGGCTAGCACAGTGAGAAGCAGGAAGGCCTGGCCTTGTGGCTTTCTGAACTGTCTACCTAGAGATCTGTGGCATCGTGTTCCCTTTGGTCACACACTGACTCAGCTAGAGGCTTGGATAGTGCTTCTGTCTCAGCATTACCCTATAGCTTGCTCCTTCTGGGAAGACCTGACCTGCCTTTCATGTTCCCCAGAACTCCTGTCAGGCAGGGAAGCGGACTGAGCCCAGCTCTTCTTTCATGAACCGTTGGACTACTGACTAAATTAAGGTATGAATAAAAATAGCCTACGCCCATCCCCTCCACCCACCTTGAGCTCTTTTAGAAAAAGGGAAGAAAAAAAATTATATTTATTGCTGCATTTTTGGACACCTGATCTGGAAGGTGGGCAGACTGAAAACACCTGCTGCACTGAGTCCTTAGGGAAGAAAGTCAGAGATGTTCATCTAGTCATTGTAAGGGACTGAAGTCCAAGATGGGTGCTGCAGGCTTTGCAAGGCTGAGGCTTTTGGCTTGCCACTAAAGCTAGTGACAGACTGCTGGGTATCTTGAATATATCATCATGGAAATTGCTACCCCATCAGATGCTCAAGGTTTCTTTGCATTTTGCTATGACCTAGGTGATTTTAACATACAAAGTCAATTAATAGGAGAAGGAATTCAGCATCGGTTAAAAACACAGATTTTACAAATCTGAGATTGCACTAGCAAAAGTTGAATATGGCAAAGCAGCATCTTCTATATCTGTAAGCTTTTTCCTGACCTGCATGCACGATGTTGTTTTTACTGGGAGTGACAGGGAGTGGACATGCAACAAACATTTTCCCGAAGTGGAAACTGTGTGACAGCCTGATTTCTCATGAGGTTTGTCCAAATAATTCATCATGCTGTGGTTAATTTACTTTGCTGCCATCCAGGAAATACACGTAAATAGCATGCAATCATACTGGTGATATTAAACAAAATATTCCTTTCAATGGGGACAGAACACCATTGGTGTCTCTAGTGTCCATTTTGTGGTAGGGGAAATGCTCTGACCAAAGGAACACCTACGAAAATTGAGCAAGAGCCCTTAAAAATATAGTCTGAGCTATCATACCTAATCTCCTCATCATGACATAAAAAGTGAGCATTATCTTCCCCACCACCACCCTAATATAGGGGTAATGTGATGCCTAAATAATTGCTTATCTTAAATTTCCCCTAACCCTGATGTCTGGAAAGAGCTGAGGCTGTATAAAATTATATTGCTAATTCTTTATACAGCCCTAGCACCCCTCACGCTGAAGGACTAGACACCTTGAACTCTGGACCATGACTACCTTCTCATTCCCTGCAAAAGGCCACAGTAAATGAGGGTGTCTTAGAGAAGTCCAGCTGTGTGATAGCAGCTGCTGCCTTATGTTCCCCTAAAGGGAGAGTGGGGCCTGTTTTAGGGTGTGATGGGACCAACTGAATGCAAGCCTTGTGTTTTCTTTTTCTTGGTGCCCTTCACTGCTTTAGACAGCCAGCCCTGCAGAAAAGGGTCCCAAAGGATGTGCAGCAGCCACATACAGACTATTGGAGGGAAAGTTCATGCATGATTCAGATCAAGTACTCCTTTACAACAGGCTCTAGTAGAGAAGAGTTGTGGAGAATAAAACAACTAATTGGGTCTGCATTGGGCTGCTTTAGTACCCATGCTGAAATTTGGCCAAAGAAATGAGGCTTACACCTTTTACTGTCGCACACAAATCAACCAAGATTTCTAAAGGATCTTTCACAACCAGCATTGGTGAGAATTTATCGTGCATATCATCCAAACCTGAATGCACCTGGCTCCTGTATGGGATCATTGGTGAATGGGGTTTTTTTTATTTGGTTTTGTTTGGTTTTTTAATATTCCATTTTCAGCTGGAAATTACTGATGTGACCAAAGTCCGATTCCCTTCAGCAGTTTCTCCCTTCCTCCCCCCACCTTTTCGCACTCCCTGAGGTCTGACCATCTGGAAATCCTCCTCCACCTCTTCATCATGTGTGAATTTCCACCTAGGGCTGAAAGTGTCACTGTACTAAAGTGTGATGCATTAACACATTGAGGCAGAAAGCAGAGGGGAGTTGGGGATTATAACACTTCATGACCCACTCCACAGTCGCTCTATGATTTAATCATCTTTATCAGCTTGTATCCTTTTCTTTGTATCCCTTTATTTTTCCTGTATCCTTTATTAAATATTCCCATAATTAAAAAGATAACCCCACACAAACAAGTACAGTACAGTACCTTGTCCTGAGACTAGGAGCAACTGGAAAAGGCAAATGTCTCATCAGAACATGCCTCCCTTCAGCAAGCTGGGGGACCTAGATTGCTCTTTCACAACCAAGATCGCTATTTGTTCATGTCTCCTATTGCAGTAGTGGAAACTTGGGGTTCTTTCCTGGCAACCCTCATGCACATGATCTGAGCAGCTGTAATTTTAATTTGTGTACATATATATAAAATATATAAAGTATAATGCTGTCTTGTACAGAAATGAAACCAAGCTCTGCAAACTATGTGTTGTGTTCGTTTAAGTTTCGGCAGAGTGGAATGGAAAATTCACTGGTTTAGAAGTCGGTTAGCTGCCTAGCCTTCTTCTAACTAAATACCAAGGCTTATTATGCTTCAAATAAATAAATATATATATGTATGTATTTCTTTTGTGGCTTGGTTGCTGTAATCATCTTGGAGGTAATAATGTTACTAGCCTCAGGGCTATATTTATTAAGATTTTAATTTAAAATCTTTCTGTCCTTCAGCATTTAAACAGAGGAAAACCCCATCTGGAGTAGCCAAAAAAAAAAAGTTCATCCTTTTCTTTTTCATGCGTTCCCCTCCCCTAGGCCCTCTCTCTCTCATCTTTTAAGCAAAAAAAACCAAACCCAAAACCCTAGAACAACATACTTTTCTATTGTAGCTCTGCACCCTCCTGACACTTCAGTACCTGTGTAGGTTTGGTAGACCCAGTGTCTGCTTAATATAATCCGTGTGCTCCTGTTCTTGCTGTCTCCAGAGCGGTGGTTTGTTTTCTTATCCTTGTATAATAGTACCACTGTGTTTCACAGTACTATTTCCCCATACTATGATTTATTCTTAATAATGCTCCTGGTAAGGATCTAAACCACAGCAATAAATGTTGGGGGGCGAGACTGTTACTCAGAAATGGCAAAGGGCTGTGAAGAAGTTTGAGAGTTATTCTTTGTGAATAAGCTGCCACACTTGTGAGAAGATCATGGCAGAGACAGAACAAGACCTGCTTGTAACCTGGGCAGTGTAAAAACTCACAATCTTAAAACCCCTTTGAAGGGACATCTCAGTCTACCTCTCAGTCAAAGGGACAGCCTGAGCTGTCACGGTGTGTGTGCTTTTTCAGGTGTTTTGGAAGAAATGGCAGACGTTAGCACCCAGGTCGTATAGAGTTTGCAAGCTGTTTGTTGGTTGTTTGGTTTTTTTAATCCTACAACGTATTCAAGCTATTCTTTCATGAGGGGACAGGTAGTGCTGACTTATAAATGAAAAATACTGAGCAGGGTAGAAGGTGATTCAGATATTTTTAATAACTCTCTCATGGGATTTAGTAGTATTGGAACATCAGTGATAGGTGGTACCTTCCTTGTACCTAATGTCAATGTAACAAACATGGAGAGTGAGGCAGCCTGAAAATACTTGCTGGAGGCCTGCAATGGCTAAACAGTGCTGGCCAAATGACTATAAATCATGTGGACCAACTCTCAGCTGGCCTAAATTGATAGATCTCCACTAACGGTTACAGTGATACTGCTTTGCCACAGTGGAAGAGCCTCCTTCCTTGAACTGGGGGACTTTGGTGCTGTTACAGGAGCCCCTTGCTCCTGGCCCCTGCAGTGAGTGCATCAGTCAACCATACCATAGTCGTCTTTAAAAATCCACTCTGATGTTCTTGTGCAAACAGCCAAACTGCACAACAGTTTTGGTTTTATATGACATGACTCATGGAAACAAAACTGGGCAATTTAAGTATGAACAGAATGAAAATTACTTTTATATACAGCACCAAGGCCATGCTGCTAGTGTCAAGCTCTATAAAAAGGATTAATTCCTATATGCTGCTTTTCTCCACTTGATTTCAAAGCAACTTACAGAGGGTTAAGTACTGTCATCCTCAACTTGCTAGTGAAAGTGGGATAAAGAGGAAGCAGCTCAGGCCTAAGCACAAGTATTCTGGCTTCAGCCTGTCCCACAGGCAGTAGGTGTAGGCACTTCATTGTGCTGCTTGTTTGTAAAAAAAAAAAGGAAGGTAGTTTATGTTCAGGCACTTACTCAAGTGCTACTGATTGTTCATCATGAGATGACTCAAGATTTTGTACCCCATTTCTCCCATGGCATTGGAAGGGTACCAGCCATTTTTTGCTTCTGATCTCCATTTAAAATTGGAGGGAAACCTTTCCATCTTGTCACCACTCCCTGATTATCACTGATTTTCGCAGGACAGCTGATACTAACATTGTTCCATCCTACTGTTCATTTTCCCAGTCCATTAGATGTATCAATCACAGCTGGATGTGTAGAAGAAACGCACCCGTCGACTGCTAAATGCATTGCCTGGGTAAGTAGTGTTCAAATTACGAGAAGTCAAGTTTTAACTATTTTGTTTACCAATTAAATGCAGATTTTATTTTTACTCACTTTGCTACTTTGCAACTTTGTCAACTTAAACAAACATGAAAATCGTGTTCTTTAACAGTATGTTAAAAGTGCTTATATGTTAAAAGTGCTCACCACAAAGCAGACACTTCTTTGTTGGGCAACCAGCACAGCTTTTTCATGTTGTCTGTGTGTCCTCACCCGCCCCAACCTATTTAGGTCAATACAAGCAACTTCAGAGGAAGTCACTGCCTGGTTAAAAGGCTACAGCTTTGGACTGCAAAGGACAGACTGTGCAAGGAAAACAAGAGCACTTCTGGGCCGCCAACAAGCAGCAGACAGCTTTTGAATATCACACAGGGTATCCACCTGATGGTATTCGGTCCCTTTACTTCGGAAGTTGAAGCAGATCCCTAAACTCAGTCCTTTGCCGAAGGGCGTGCTGCTTTCTGTGGATACCAGTCTGAGGCCAGGTACCTGACTGCATCGCTTCACTGCTCGTGAGATCCACCTGCACTTAATTTCCCACAGCAAACCTGGGAGCTTGGGTGCAAACCTTCCTGGAGTGCAAAGGGGTTACTGAAGAGGATCCGTCAGCCAAGATGTTGCCCGTGAAGCACTGCAAGGTATTTGAGCTGAAGGGAGTGGGACTACAGCCATGTTAAAGCAGGTGGAGTGGGAATGGGAGGCTGAGAGTATACCCTTGCACCCCTGTTGCTTTCCCCATGTCCCCATCCTGCCTGGCACTTGTGTGAGGAGCTGGCATTCAGTAGGTGCTCTTCAAAACCTTTTGAGGGCTCTGATTTTATTTTTCTGTGACTCATCTTCCAGATTCTTGTTGTACCTGCTTTGGAGTTCCCATTTTGGTCAGGTCCTTTGTTTCTCCCTTTTTCCAATGGTGTTCAGAGTAGGACCCTTTCTTAAAGAGAGCAAATCTCTGTAAACGGACAGTTTTCAGTTGAAGACGAACAGACAGCATGAAAGTAGCCAGATTAACCTCTTAGTGGGTTTTTTGTTTGTTTTGTTTTTTCATGAGTTAGATCGTCCTTTGCCAGTTCAGAAAATGTCCTGGTTGTTCAGAATGGCATCTAGCTACTTGATTTTCTATAGGACTTTCCCTTCTCCAGAATACTGTGCTTTTGAAACATCCACTGCTTTTGCTGACATTGTTTAAAAAGCAATTGTGCATAGTGAGGAATCAGTCTGATTATGGATACATAATTTCATCTGAAGCAAAAAAATGGCACAAATACAAATTCCAGATAGAGCACAGCACTCCCAGCCTGCCCCTGTAATTGTGCGTCTCAGTTTCTCTGTTTCCAGCAAGATGACAATAGCCACCTTGTAAAAACCTCTTTCAGATAGGAGGCAGAAGTATACACTTCAAGGTCTAGCCTTGAAACTTCTGTGGGATAGCAATGCTCTTCTGAAGTGCCATTTAAAACAGATTGCGTTTCACTACGTGCAAAAATCCCCCGTATAGATGCAGCTATATGAGCAAAAAAAAAGTGCTTTTGCCAGTATAGCCTATTTTATTTGGGAAATGCTTGCAGAAAAAGATGCTTGTGCTAGTAAAACTTGTATTTGCTGGTTATCAAAGGAGAAGCATTTCTAGTGCAAATCATGCCTCTTATATATGAAGCTTTATTCAGTTCAGCCATCAGTACAGTAACGAAAATCCTTCCTCAAAGGGATTAGAAAGGTTACCTAATAGATATTATTAATGGTTTAAGAGTACAAAAGGTGCTTTAGCAATACATAAGGGGCTGGACCCTTTGCTAGTGTAAATTCTTTATGGTGCCACTGAGGGCATCATGGAAACGCAGAGCAGTTAGGGAGCTGCCCTGTGTCATTGCTGTCTGCTCAGTTTCTAGAGCTTCTCACTGACTCGGGAAGGTGCAGAGCTGCACTGACCAGCCCCTCCAAAAGCATGACTTCTGCATCTGCCACCTCCTTAGAAGAATGTGCATAAGCCAATATCTAGGTTACAGAGAGTTGCAGTGGTTTGATGCCTCGGAAACATGCTGATTTATACTGGCTGAGAATCTTGGTTTATACTGATTTCATTATACTAGTAGCTTTAATAAGCATCAGATTGCAGTCATGAGACTTGATGTTGCTAGAGAAAATATCCTCTGATACTGTACCTTCTCACAGCAGGGCTCCTTGGCTAACTGTCTGCTTGCCCATTAAGCACAAATCCCAGCCATTTCCTTCTCGGTCTTCCCCCACATTTAATGTATGGAAAAGCATGACCCTGAATCAGATGAATAGCAGCCGGTTTGAGAAGGTGTGTGTGAAAATGTATCCTCACGCAGATGAGCTCAGAACAAATAGAATAGAGAGGAGGAAGGGAGGAGAGCGGAGCGGGGGGAGTGTGAAGCTACCCGTTCCCTGATAGTTCAGCCGGTATGTGTAAGCAACAAGTTTATGCCCAAGGGAGAGAACTGAAAGATGAGATCTTAAAATTAACAGCGCTTTATGGCTCAATCAATAGGCTGTGCTCCCCAAGCAAGATTAGAAATCAAATGTCACATTTCTTTCTGTTAACCCTGTTTGCTCTCCCTGTAGGCTCTTATGCCTGAAAGCATCTAGGGTTTGATTAAGTTCTTCTCTAGGAGGAAGCCAGAGAAAGTCCATTGTGTGAGAGCTGCCTCTAGAATGCTGTGTTGGACACACTTTAAATAACAATAGAGGTTATTAGTGTATTAGTTTGTTAGTAATTGCTAGAGAAGATAAGTCTTCCCAATATCTGAATATGCAAAATGGCTTTGGCTAACCAAAAAAGGGGGTAAACATGCCACTGCAGTGAGTAACAGAGATGATTAAAAATAAATCACTGTATGTAAAAAACAAAACCTCCAACTAGAAATACCTTCACAGATTTGTTATCCCCACCAAAGACATGATATTTTTCCTCTTTGGCATTTCATTCTTACTGGGGCAATGAAATAGTTTCTTTCAAAAGGAGAGGAACTATGTTTGCACCTATTTCTTGTTTGACAGTGACCTCTATGAACTAGTCATCACTGCTCTGCCTGTTGTTTTCTTGTTAGCTCTTTGCTGTCAAATTAATTACTGTGAAGTACTAAGCTTGTTGCATTCACGTGCTCTCATTAGCTCACAGGATGTCAGAGTGATTGGATTTTTAGCATTATTTCTTTTTTTACATTCCAGGCTTTCCATTCAAAACCTGTTACTGGCAGGGAGGAAATACTGCATCTAATTCTCATCTCCCATTAGCGTAGCTCCAGTGATACTGAGGATTTGATTTGCAGGGCTGTATATGCAGTTAGACTGTGTTTATATTAAAACCAACATGGACAATCAGATTGGGATTGCAATGTGATTTTGAGGCACAGCATTAAGTGTCTTTCCTTCTGTTGTGTGGAACAAGAAAGAAAATATTTATGATGAGAATAGCATTTGTTCCTTCCATTCTTAAATCACAGTAACTAGCTGATCCTCCGGCTGACTCTATGCTTCTGTGTTGCTTGTATTAGTAACAGAGAATAGCATTTGTTCCTTCCACTCTTAAATCACAGTAACTAGCTGATCCTCCGGCTGACTCTCTATGCTTCTGCATTGCTTGTATTAGTAACAAGTAACAGAGCTCACGTGTGTGCAGTCCAGGAACACAGAAGTTTTCTTCTTCTTCTTCTAAAAACTGAAATGACCAGAAGAGGCTTCCTTGCTGTCATGCCTTGAATTTGTGTGTCCTGCATCTGCCCTTTGAAAACCACCATTCAGCTCAGTGAAAAAGATGAGGGTCTTGAGATTTGCTTTCATTCTTGAAGTTAGATTTTTTTATTTTAAAAAAAAAAAAAAAAGAAAAGAAAAGAAAACATAATTAGAACCAGCAGCCCCATTGCCTGGGCCCGCTCCTGGGCTGCAGGAGCCTCAGCCCAAGGTGCTGCTTTCCCCAGTTCAGAGCACAGGCTTCACCTCCCACTTCCCCGCCCTCCGCCGGTGCGAGACCACTCCGAGCCGGCCAGCAGACCCCTCCGCCACCGCCTGCGACTGCCGGTGCCCCCGTGCCCCCGACCCGCGGCTCCCAGTCTGGGGCAGCTCCGTCCCCCGCCCGTTAACTCAGCGCGGGGCTCCAGCGCCTCCCGCCGCCGCTGCTGGGCCCGGGGACCGGTTTGCCCCCGCCCGGCCCCGCCGCCCGCTTCCGCGCGCGGCCCAGAGGGGGCGCCCTCTGCCCAGCCTTCCCCGCGGCGGCGGCGCGCAGGGCCGCGGGGCAGCGCGCAG
>WUAM01000431.1:64566844-64615843 GCA_024336885.1 Actenoides hombroni | reverse complement strand
CCGCCGGCGTCAGCGGCAGCCTGGCCCAGGCGGCGGCGCGGCCCAGAATGCGAGTGTGAGATGCTTCCCCCGGCAGCGGCGCCCCGGGCCCAGGCGGCGGCGGCCCCCGCGTGGATGCGGCTCTGGAGCCGGCGCTTCGCCCTCCACAAACATTTCTATAGGACTCATTCGCCCTGTTGAGGAGATCGGCCCGGCCCGGCCCGGCCGCCTCTCCCCCTCGCCGCCCCCTCCGCGCCGCGGAGCGCACGGAGCGGCGCTGCCTGCAGACGGGCTCCCTGCGGCGCTTCGGGGCGGCCCCCAGCTCGGCCCCCCGCTCCTCCGCCATGGACGGGGCGGCTCGCCGGGGGGTGCTGGCCGCGCTGCTGGCCTGCGGGCTGCTCCTGCTGGGCGCCGCGGCCACCCCGACCCCGCCGGCCCCCGCCGGAGGCTCCCCGCAGGACACATGCACCTCCTGCGGCTTCCGGCGGCCCGAGGAGCCGGGCAAGGTGGACGGGGATTTCCTGGAGGCGGTGAAGAGGCACATCCTGAGTCGGCTGCAGATGCGGGACCGGCCCAACATCACTCACGCCGTGCCCAAGGCGGCCATGGTCACGGCGCTGCGCAAGCTGCACGCCGGCAAGGTGCGGGAGGACGGCCGCGTGGAGATCCCCAGCCTGGACGGGCAGGCGAGTGCCGGGCCCCCGGCCCACGACCCCGTTTCCGAGATCATCAGCTTCGCCGAGACAGGTGGGCGCCGCCCGGCCCCGCGCCCCCGCCGCCCGCCCTCCCTTACCCGGTCCTCCGCGGCCCCCTGACCTGCCGCTCTCCTTGCCTGTCCTGCCTCACCCTTGCCAGCCCCCCTGTCAGTTCTCCCGCTCGCCCTGCCTGTCCTCCCGCTCACCTTCTCTGCTCCCCTGCCTGACGCTGTCAGTTTCCCTGGCCCTGCTGCCTGGCCCTCTGTGCGCCCTGCCCGTCCTCCTGCCCGCTGTAGGCACCCGGCTGCCGGGCTCACCCACATGCCCTCTGCCTCACCCGCTCTCCCCTCTGCCCCGCGCCGTCTCGCCCTGGCCCTGCCCGCGCCTTCCCGACATCACTGCGGGTGCCGCCGTGCCTGGGATTCGCTACGGGTTGTGCCCTGTAACTCCCCTCACTTCATGCCCCCATCCCTCTGCAGCCCCGTGCCCTCGGCTTCCCTCCGGTGGTCCTTCCAGCTGCACCGTGGCTTGCCTCGGCCCCTGTATGTCCCACTGTCCCTCTTCTGCCTGTCCCACTCCATCCCTTGCATCCCTTGCCTCTTCTGTCTGCCCTGCACATTCATCTGGTTCACTGCATACATCTGTCTGTTGAGGCTTTCATTCGCCTGTCCTCCCTTTCTGTTTGTTTCCCATTTATTTAGCTTGCATTTGTAACGTTGGCCTTGTCTGTTTGTCCACTGCATATAGCCTCCTACCAAGTGTGTCTCTATCCTCTCTGTCCATCAGTCCATTTACTAACTGTGCCATCCATCCTCACGATACCAGCCATCTCAGTCCTGTCCAGTTATGTGTCACTGAATCCCTTCAGCGTCGCTTTCCAGCAGTTCATCCAGGCAACCACTGTGCCTGTGAACTTTGCACATCTGGCTATAACACCATCTCTCTGCAAATTACCTCTCCTATCTGCACATCTCTCCTTTCCTTCATCGCTCTATCGCTCAGTTCATTTTTCTCGGTCTCTATCTTCCTGTGGCATCTATATACCATTTGTCCACAAAACAAATCTCTTTCTATCCTGTACACTGCCCACTCATCTTCTTTATCTACCCTCCCACTTACCAAAGTCATATACATTCACAGTATCTATGGGATCTGTTGCATTATACATATGCTTGTTATATTCACATACAAAATTTATGGACACACACAATCTCATACAACACAAGTGATGTTGATTGTTGCGGCAACACCGTACTGTTCTTTTTCTGTCACTGTCACCACAGTTTATGAAGAAGTTGTGTATTTACTAACATGCGAAAGGCTTTTTTAGCGTACATTTTTTGGTTTATTATTTTTTGATAGGTTGTTGCTCAGAGATCTGAGGTGAACTGGTACTTCCATTTGGTATTCAGTCAAGTGCTGGCTTTTGTAACGCTTCCAAAATTGACTTTATGTAAAACATAGACAAACAGAGTAAACATTTTTTGTTCCTGAAATATTGCAAGGTACCGAATAGGCCCTGGACGCACATTTGGAAGGCATTCAGGATAAGAAATGAAGACACAGGCTATGCAAAAAATCCCATTCAGAGATTGACAAAAATAATAAATATTTTTAGGAAGAGAAAGGGAAGAAAAATCTACATTTGACTCTTCATAGAAAGAAGCAAAACAGACAAAGGCAGATGAGAAAATGCCTTTCCAGCAATAATTTTAAATAGCGATCAGGAGGCTTTGATTCAAGGACTAGAATTACAGTCTCTGTCATAAAGGCCAGCTTGCACGTTTGTCACCTATGCCAAATTTAGTTGGGACTTACAGTACGAAATTGCAGGAGGGCCGCTGGTATTTCTGAAACATTTCATGCAGCAGGATCTTTTGTTTACAAATAAGGGGTTATGTCAGACATTTGGTGACATTTGGTTTTCCGTGACAATTTCGCTCCTTTAATTCTGGTGTTATTGAAAAGCGTATAGAGAACAGTCAGTGACGGCGTTACAGCAAGAGCAACCACTTCGTTGCCTCGCCTTCTATGAGAGTTTACAGTTTCGGGGGGAAATGGCAGAGGTCGAAACGATTAATAACAGCAGATATTCTACCAGACTAAGTGGGGGTTAGTTTGGTCTGTTGGACAAGCAGGCACATTAGAGAAATATTTTCCCCTCTGCCTTGTGAATCCTCTGTTAAACCACGATGAGAATACATGAAAATTGAAACAAAATCCCCGGTTAAGCACTGGTGTTTCAGTGGTTATTGAAAGGGCTGTCCCTGTGAGGACTGACAGGTAGCTGAAAGTTAAAACCATTCTTAAACTGACAAGATAGCAGAGTCCGAGTGCCGGTCTTTTCAGGGTGCTGCTGGAGCATCTTTAAAGCTGTCTGGCTGGAAAAAAAATCATATTCTGGAGAGCTCTTACTGATGTTTGTGGATCTGACACATCCAACTACAGCCTGATGATGAACGTTGCTGTGGGAAGCCCCTTTTCAATTCCTTTTGATTGCAAATCGGGGGTATCTGATTCAGTACGTGCCTTCTGGCCAGTACAGCCCTGTCGCCGCTCCCTCGATCTGCTGTGCTCGAGCATTGTCCCTGTATCCAGAACGGCGCACAAGCTAACATTTCCTTTTTGACTTAATCTTGCTGATCTCTCCTTATCTTGCAGACGATCTGGCCTCATCTAGAGTCCGCCTCTATTTCTTCATCTCGAATGAAGGGAACCAGAACTTGTTTGTCGTTCAAGCCAGCCTGTGGCTTTACTTGAAGCTGCTTCCATATGTCTTAGAGAAAGGCAGCAGGCGAAAAGTAAGAGTCAAAGTCTATTTCCAAGACCCGGACACTAGCAACAAGTGGAATGTGGTTGAAAAGAAAGTTGATCTCAAAAGAAGTGGTTGGCACACTTTTCCCATGACAGAGGCGATCCAGGCTCTGTTTGAGAGAGGAGAAAGGAGACTGAACTTGGATGTTCAATGTGAGGGCTGTGAAGAGTATTCAGTGCTGCCAATTTATGTGGACCCCGGGGAGGAATCCCACCGGCCTTTTTTAGTGGTGCAAGCCCGCCTCGCCGATAACAAACACAGGATCCGGAAAAGAGGCCTGGAGTGTGATGGCAGGACCAATCTATGTTGCAGGCAACAGTTTTACATTGACTTTAGACTCATTGGGTGGAATGACTGGATCATAGCACCATCAGGTTACTATGGGAATTACTGTGAAGGGAGCTGCCCGGCCTACTTGGCCGGCGTCCCGGGGTCGGCTTCCTCCTTTCACACCGCTGTCGTGAATCAGTACCGAATGCGGGGGCTGAACCCGGGCACCGTGAACTCCTGTTGCATTCCAACCAAACTTAGCACAATGTCAATGCTGTACTTTGATGATGAATACAACATTGTGAAAAGGGACGTTCCCAATATGATTGTGGAAGAATGTGGTTGTGCTTGATTTAAGGTGTGTTTTGGGGGGGGGGAGAGAGAGAGAGGGCAAGAGAGAGAGAGAAACATTCCCGTACGAGATGGTGTTGGAGGAAGTTTCACTGTGTATCCAGGCATCAGTGTTGGAAAGTCACTGTGGAAAAGTTTGACAAGAAAAAAAAAAAAGAAAAAAAAAAAAATCATTTCACTTTGGTGTCAGGACAGTGGCAGTTTGTGGATCTTGGACACTTATATATTCTACCACTTATAAGTTAATGCTATGAAATATCTTAAAGACACACACACACACACACGAAATGTGGGCATGCACACAAACACGCGCTCATACACACAAACACAGACACAGACACACACGAGGCAGCTCGGAAAAGGGACATGAGCACAGAAAGTCAGTGACCAGTGACGACGGACCTAAATGCCTGCCAGTACGAGTGAACGGCTGAGCAGCTGTTACCCCGCCTGCCGGTGAAGCCAGACCGAAATGAGCTCCCTTTGCTCAGGCAAAAGCACAGACTGCGAGAACACGACAGATTCTTGCATGCAGGTGTTGAAATGACCAAACTTAGAAAATTAAAAAAAAATAAATTAAAAAAATATGTCGACTGTCACCTCTTAGGTCTAATGGGAAGCTGCAGGACACCTGCCTTGGGAGGTGATCACTTCCTCTTAATTTAAATTTATCTAAATGTAAACATCACAGATACCTGCATCTTCCTGCAGCACTTCCAGCAAGGAATCGTGTGGTACCATCAGAGAGAGAGAGAGAGAAAGGGGGACAGGCACGTAAGCAACTGCTGTATTTCTAACATCTGACTGTTGCAAAGTCACAAGCTGGGGTGGTGTGATCCGACGCTTTAACGGCCCGCTAGCGATCTGTGGATGGCTGCACCCGCCGTGTCTTGGAAGAGGGGATCCGATACTGTATCTGGACTATGTTGACCATTGGCATCTCTCGCTGTTCGGAGAACAAAAAGTCAAAAGTCACGATCTGTGTTCTTCAATGGGGGACTCGGCAACGACACATCAGGTGGGGGATGAGCAAACAAGCAACCGCCACCACGGCTAAACCAATGAACCCGAAAGAGGAGTGACAGTAACAGAGTGGAGACATTCTGAAAAATGCAGTGCGTTTAATAACAGGCGAGGAACATTTTAACAAGTCTTGGAAAGGAGGAGAGAGCTTTCAATTTCCTTCTAGGAGGTGTCAAGGATGGCCATAAAGATCAGAAAATAATGATACAGCATAGCACTTGCAAACTGCTTGAATGCACGTATAATAGCACTTGCAAATTTCAATGCCTTGAAAAGTGGTACTTGATAGTGCACTTATCTTTGCTCACTATCTAGGTAAACAGGTGCCGCATGAGCTATGCAATTTAAAGTGTTGACCCATACTAGACAAAACTGGACTTATGATATGACTTTTTTATATTTTTTTATACTTGAAATTAAATCTTTTGCTTCTTTTTTAAAGCGAATGATTGCTTTTAATGTTTGCACTGATTTAGTTGCATGATTAGTCAAAAAACTGCCATTTGAAAAAAATGTTATTTTTATAGCAGCAAAAAATGAATACAGTTAAATGTATTATACATAAATTTTGGAACCAAAGAGGCCAACATATTAGTTATAATTTTTATGAGATGGCAAAGCCATCATATATCATGTAGTCATACTGAGCAATCCCTCACGAGGCCTACCAATTGTTTCAGGGTACAAAATGGATTCTGTTTGTTCTATTCAGCGTCTTTTCTATACCATACGCACATGGAACGTAGAGTGAAAAAAAATGACTATTGTAGAATACATTACAATATGTGCATTCTTTAAATCCAATTTTTATGTTTATTTAATAAAGTTCCTTTTAGGTTCTGTTCCATAATAATTTAAACCAAACAATTTTCACTTAGATTTGCTGTTGAAGTATTTTACATTTGTGTACAGTTTAAATAAATAAAAAAGATTGAAAACTGGAAGCGCTTTTTTTTTTTCTTTCTTTCTTTTTTTTTTTTTCTTCAGTGTGTAACATCTGGAGAAACTTGCTTGCTTTCGGAACTGAATGCGGCTGCAGACGGTGAACTGTCGCATTAGACCGTAGTCGTATTAGTCATTGCAGAAAGCCTTGTCTGAGAGCTCAGCTGCGATCCTAAAAATGTTACATTCTAGTTTTATTGCCGTCTATACATGTAAGCATCTGCTTCTTTCTATCTGCATCAGTGCAGGGGCTCTGGGTGCAGGAACGGCGCTGTTCCGCATACCTGCAGGTCATTTACAGAAAGTTCCTGGTTCACCTGCTGTGTAAGAATGTAACTTCTTGTCTGGGTCACTCCCTGATCGGTTAGGTTACAAGAAGTAAAAAAATAATGTGGAAAGCATTTCCAGGAAAAAGAGGTCAATACTAAGTTTGATAAACTTTTTTTTTTTTTTCTTTTTTAAATTAGCTGGCACCAAAGAGAGGGGGTTTTTTGAGCAAAATACATCTCCTTTACTAACAAACCGTCAAAACGTTGACAGATATTCATAGAAATTCTTGTCAGCTGCACATATATCCAGATATTGATTTCATTGATCTTCACAGATAAATTCTTCCTCCTGGAGACCTGAGTAAATGCCAGCTGAAGCTGAAAGAAGGACCTCTTGACTTAGCAAACATTAGACATGACCCTGAGACCTGGAAAATGTTGAAGAAGCAAGTTCATGCAAGTAATGATGGGTTCTAGTTACAAGTCACATTCAAGTGCAGCTCTACACACCCCTCCCCAAAGCCAGGCACTGAGGTTAAATGGCTTTGTTTCAGGAGACCTCTAGGAGCAATTTGCTGTGGCAGTGTAAATGACCTGCTGCACAGAACTTTGTCCCCCAGACCAAACTTCTTGAAAATGTCATAGCTTTCCCATCACCTCGAACTGCACAGTTATTGTCAAAGGCACCACTTGCTGTTCCTGCTCCATCTCTTAGCAGCTTCTCCCCTGTCTTTGTTCCCTGGGTCAACTGTGCTACCGAGTTCAATAAATTCCCCTTGACATCAGTGTCAAAGACACATCTCTTCAGTCTGAAGGCACATTTGACCTAATATGACGCTGTCATTATGAATAAGACTGGGCTGCCCTTTTAAAATGGGCTATATTAAGAAATCTTGCCCATTGAAATGCAAGGCCCTGGAGGCTGGGTCCAGTTAGGTTTCATTCTTAATTGAAATTATTTAGCTTCTGGGGTTGAAGCCTAGCCCTGCATCGGACACTGAGACTCCTGTGTTCTCCCAGGAGGATGGCAGTGTGTCTTGGTGTGGGATTTGGACCCGCAGCCCCAGGGAACAGGTAGCTGCCAGCAGCCAGGATGCCATGAGCTTGGGCTGGTTAGGAGTGAGGGGCAAGAATGGGCTGTGCTTTGTATCCCGCAGTAAACCCACAAGCAAGCCTGGGATCCTGGACTCTTTCACAGAGGCTGGCAAAGAGCACCCCTTTTCTTGGTAAAAAGCTTTCATAGCTTTCTTTCCCTGCCTTCCTGCAGGTTTTTACTTTCCCATCTGTCATTCCCATCCTTATAAACGTGAGCATCCAGTTTCATTGCCTTCCGACAGGTTAGGCACTGTACCTCAAAAAACATCTGTGTCAGTTTCAGCCTCCTTCCCTTAAGGTAATTAGGTGTCTCTCTCTTGTCTCTGATAGGCTTTGAATTCGATCCTGTAAATGCTAAATCATTGTCTTCTATCACGCAGCAGAATCAAACTCTGCAGCTGGAAAATCTTTGTCCTTTAAAATATTCTAACACAGGCAGAACCCCAGTCCTAGTGCCTGGACCTCCCACTGGCATTAATGAGGACAGTGTGAACAGGGTGACTATTACAATGGGGTGCAACAGAGCACTTGGGGAATTAACTCTGCATACATCATGTATTTCCACACTTAATAGACACCTCTTCCAAAATTGCCATCTCTCACCTTCTTTGCTTTGTTACTTGTGAGAAATGAAGTCAGCAGCTGAAATTAATTGCTGCACCCGCCCCTGCCATGGGAGAAGAGGGAAACCCCTCACTGAATGACTCTGTCTTAAGAATAATTTTTGTTTGGAATAATTTCTACTGTGAAGGGTTGAAAAACCATTTTGTAAAATGGATCAAAAATACCAATTTTTGTCTAAGAGGAAAGTCTTAATACTGGTGTCAGTCTGCAGTGTATCTCCTGAAGTCTGCAGATGCAATTCAGGCTAGCACTGATATAACAAATATAACCAATGAAGACACACCTGAATCTAGTTTTCTTGAAATCCTGAGAGGACCCAGCTCATTCTCAGTATTTCTAAAGAAAACCCTTATTTTTTGCAAAACCCACAGCTGCTGCATGACAGATCAGGACAAGAGTGCAAGACACCTAACTTGGTGATGAATGCAGGGACAATCTCCATGCATGCAGAGGAATTTGGCCAGGAATTAGCAATCCTCATCAGTACAAAATACCCCAGTAGCTTCCATTTGCTCACCCAGTAAGTACCCTTGAACCAAAAGCTGGGTTTACCTGGCTGCTTGTAATGTGAGGGGCCAATTTTATTTGGGTAACTTCATTGATTTCAGGGGAATTGTTTCTGATTTGTAGTAGAATAAGTGGGAGCAGATTTAGGTTCTTTAATGTTCTTCCAGTTTAGCTCTTGGAATAACTTATATTTCATTATTATGTGTTTATGTAATTAGTGCAATTATATCAAATTATATAATTGGTACAATTACTTGGACTCATGTAACCACTGCATATAGCATTCCATGCTGTAAAATCTTTTACTCTGGAAAAAAAAAAAAAAAAGGTCAATATTACATGGGAATCTTAATTTGTTTTTAAATTCCAGTATCAAATTTAGGGCCTGACCACATGCAAGGAACTTCTGGTTCACATCAGTGGAACCTCTTCGAGCAGGCAGCTTGCAGCCTTCATCATAGATATTGGGGTTTTAATCTGATTTGGCCAATTCTATTCAACAAAGGCCCTCCTTGAATGTGTACAGCTCTAACCAGTCTTCCTTGTACAAAGCAAAGACATGAAGTTTTTGCACACATGCCACCTGAGAGATCTCTGAAGCCATCAGAGACCTGAGATATGCAGAGAGTTTCCTTATACTTGATCAGATTTGCCATCTTTGTCATCTGTTGCTGAGAATTTTAAACCGATACTTTTATTAAATTCATAGGCTCCCTCTTTTTGGTTCTTGAAACTGGGTTGTTTTTTTTTTTCACGCTGCTATAATTTGCTTTGTACATTGTTGTGAAAGCTTGGAAATACAGGGGTCAGTGTGGGTAGAGGAGTCTGCTGGAAGAAAAGTCAAAATAAGCATATGCAGCAAAACAGAATAAGGGGCAAGAAGAAAACCTGAAAGATGTATTGATTTCCCTAGGTCATCACCATCAAGGAAGACCCAGCATGAGAGCTGTGATTGCTGGCCACCTGATGAACCTCTTGCAGTGAAAGGAGCAGCTCTCCCAGGTGCCAAGCATTTCAAGCTCTTGCCTGGCCCCAAAGCAAGCACTGAATCCAGGTGCAAAGTGCACAGACCTCACATGAGGTACATCTCTACCTCATGACAGCTCTGCAGAGCCTGGCTGCTGCGTGATCCTTCTCGCTTTGGACCTGCTTTTGGAGAGGGTTTATTTCCCAGTGTGTCTTCCTGTGGACTGGCCTTTGAAATTATGCTGGGAGAGGCAGCTGCAGCCTACTACAGTACAGCCATTTTAGGGCTGCAGCTAGTGCTGTCTTCCTCCAGCTGGTAAGTGTGCTCAGTGCCTGTTATTTTTATCTTGAGCTTTTGCTTTGTTTTTGAGGATAATTGCACATTATTGCTGCAATATGTTATAATAAGTGCTATAAGGATGACTGTTGTATCCAAGGGGAAAGAAGATGTGGCTGAAGAGCAAACTTAAACCTATGTATCAACAAAATAAACATGCTGTGTTTGGGCTGTGTCAGTCAAGTGGTACTAAAGTGGCATTTAGGTTTTGCCCGAGCTGGGCAGGCTGCAGGGTTGATGTCCCTCTTTGCTTTGTTGGATGGAGTGGCTTGTGCCCATTCCCACAGAAGAGTTTGTCACAAGCTGTGAAAGAGCTGTAGTGGCTGTGCTTTCCCATGGCTGGAGCTTAGCTCCTTGCTCGGGCGATGGGGGAGCTGGTCCCGGGCAGCACAGCAGGAGGACCAAGGTAGGACAGGTGGATGCTGAAGCAGTATCCTTTTGAGGATAGAGAGTTACAAATACTACTAGATCTGGCTCCTGTGTGCTGGAGCAGAATGGACTTTTGGACCCCTCTGTCCCACCTCTTCTTCACTCTGTAATCAGGTTTGGGCTCTTACGGCTTGTTTTTGGGTCGGGTTTTTGGAACAGACTCATAGCTGTGGGACTCATGCTTAAAAAAATAATTCAGGACCTTGTAAATTAAGGCCTTGGGCTCTTGTGAAAGGAAACAAACAATTCTTATCTGTCTTAATGAGAGTCGTATATGTGTGTTTTGTATCTAACTGTATGAATTATCTTTAACAGTGATACTTTGTGAGACCATGTAATTTATGAGGTGGTTATTGATGACTCATAGTTATTTATTTATGTCTTGTATGCATTGTGTATGTTTGGCTTTATCGGGGTGGCATGTTTGCACGGGTGAGTGTGCGTTTTATGTGTAAACACAGACAAGAAACACAAAGCTTTCTCTAAGCAAATCAACTTCTGCCATGTTAATGCCTCTGCAATAAAATACATTGTGGGGGATTTTGATGATAGATTGGAGGTAATGCAGTGTAGCTACCTACTATTCTGAGTAGATTTCTTGACTTTTGTGTATCTCCTCCTAAGTATGTTGTCTTGCATTAAGTATGTGATATATAAGTGCCCTTGTGATGGCTGAAGAGAAGACAGCCTGTTCTCAGATGTGGCTGTGCTCTAGCCAGCTCCACATCCAAGAGATCTCAGCAAACCAGTTTTGATCAACTCATGTTTTGAAATTGTTCAGAAACTGGTTTGGTATTTAGCACAATTTGGAGCAACCCTGAGGCTGCCTTTGGGATAGCTGTAAAAAGCTGAGAAAGAGACAGAACATCGTATCACCCTGGTGATGCATCCTGCATTGTGCCACACTTCCTATACTGGGAGCTGCTGGCAGCACTGGGACAAAGTGGGGCCCATCTAAGCCCCTGTGCCGAGCGTTTTTTATTAACTACATGACAGGCACAGAGATTTAGGATTGAAGCCAGCTCTGTTTATGTTAGCTGCACACCACAGTGGTCGAATCACTATGCTAACAGTGTGTGACAATGAATCAAGCCCTATATTTCATTTTATGGATGGGCTTCCCTTACTTTGTTCTCATTTTTCTTCCCTACTCCCCTTGACAATTGTAGACATGTGAATCTTGGAGAATGTTGCTTCCAGACCATATCTCCTTGAACTGGGTTAGTGCATCAAGCAGGGAAAGTAAAGCTATGTTTAAGTTTTACTGCAAATGAAAGCTTTTTCTACTCTGAATGCCACAAATAGACTTTTAATTATGAGAAGCACATGCTGTAAGTGCACCCCAGGATTTGATTCTGTGGTTTGTCAAGCTTGTGAATGTGCCAGCTCTTAGAGCAATCTCTTTCTTCAGCATTACCAGTTGCAGTCCACAGTTACCAGCTATGAAAATAAAAGGATGGCAAAGAGTCCATATGCTGATGGACACTGATTTTTCTTTATCTGGTAGACTTTCTTGTGATGATGCTGAATGTTACAACTCAGGTGTGCTCTGTGACTTGCTGGGCTTAAAAATCTGTTGATGTTAATGTAAGGCCAGATTCAGTTATTCGCACCTATGGAAAAGGGATTCAAAATCTTATCAAATTAGAATTCCCTGGTCAATTACAGTCATAAACAGGATGCAAGACTCTGCAGAGAAATGTGTGTAGTACTTTCGGTGCAATATCAGAGTCTGCAACTCTATGAGCTTCCTTTCAGTTGCACCCATTTGTACCAGGTGTGAATTTAGCCCGTTGGCTTGTAGACAAAATCCTTGCTTTATATCAGTCAGCAGTCAAGCTCCTGGTATTGCACTCTATGTATATCCGTAGCTGCTGATAGCAGCTATTGTTCTTTTCTGCAATATGTTCATGGCATCAGGCATTATGACTCATGTCATAATACCATTGTGAGCTGTTTGTTTAATAATACAGAATCCGTATCGTGTCACTCTAGTAATGTTCTTAGTTCTTTCTATTATTAACTTTTGGTTTGAAGTGTTTATACTTGTAATTTAGCTTTTCAAATTCTCACTGGTTGTAAGCTGGTGTAAGAGGAAAATGTTTGTAAACATATCTGAAACAATTTGACAAATAATTTATCGACTATGACTTATCAGAAAAGTGAGAAGTGTATTTTTTTGTGTATTTGTTTAAGGCTTTTTTGGTTGTTGGTTTTTTTGGTTAGCAATAAATGGTACTATAGGCTTTGTCAACACCTAAAAAGAAAACTGCTGATACTACTCTTTTTTTTTTTTCTTCCACTCCTGTAGGACTAGCTGGATTAAAATGTTAATTTAATTATTTAATTTGATAAAGCAGAATGCTGAAAAAAAGGTAACTTGCCTTTTTTCCTGTCAACCAATTCAGTAATTTGTTAGGGTGGTTGTTCTTTGAGGCAGGTGTATATCTACATCCTAGACAGAGATCTTTGAAGCCATTTGTGCATCCCTGGCACTGTGCAGAGAATGAAGGACCTTGTTAGGTCTTTGTGTCCACTGGCAGGAGTAGGATCCAGCAAATATTTGGACAGCAGATCTGTCAAAGATGCTGGAGTAGGAACCCTTAGCCTATAAACAATTTGGGGTCAGGGAACATCTGAAAAGTTCTTTGTTGATGATGTTCTGTTGCTGTTTTGGTTCGGGTTTGGTGGTGTTTTTTGTTGTTGGTGGTGGTTTTTTGTTTGGTTTTTTGTTTGTTTGGGGTTTTTTTTCTGTCTGATCACCTAGCTGCTGGCAATGTTGTTAATACAATGACAACCCAGAGGTGTCTTTCTGGAAAAGAGAAGAGTTCTGGAATATAAATGTTGCTCTCCTCTATTCTACTGCAATGTCTGCAGTGACCCTTTATTGGGGCTCTGGGTAAATCTTGCCATAATTGATAGAAACAGCTTTAAAAGAAAAGCAAAACAGATCATGAAGGAAAGAAAGAGCTGATAAAGCTTCTAGCATCAAGAGTGTGCATGTTGAAACACTCTCTAATTATATATTTATCCAATCCAGTTAATACTACAGAGCTTGCAAAAAAAGCCCCATAATTAGGGGTTATGAAAATGTCTACATAGCAATAATATAGCACCTAAATATATCATCTTTCCTCCTGAAGCACTTTACATCATTTGAGAAGGATGGACTCAATTCACAGCTGGCATTCACAGGTGCAACCTTATTGATTTCAATGGAATAGTGCCATTTTTTTGCCAGGGATGAATTTTGTCAAAGATGAAGTTTTATCTATCCTATGGGCTTGTAGGGCTGCCCATCACAATAGTACCTGCATATCTTTTACATGAAATTAGCTGGCAATAGCTAAACCTTTAGCAGACTTCATGGAGTCTGTGCCACATCTGCCTCGTCATGCTGCAGAAATCTTTGCTTAGGCTAAACTTATTTGTACTCTGTATACTGAGGGTAGGGAGAGAAGAGCAGATGATTGTAGCAAAGATGTACAATGCTCTTCGGGTGGGTAAAGATGGCTGTGGCTGTGGGTTTTGCTTAACATTTCTGCTGGAAGCTGATTTCACAGTTGTAGTTTCTGGATTGAGAGTGTTGGGACCTTGGGACGTGCAGAGCACGTCTGGAAGCTCAGACATATGTTCCTGAATGTAGCAGAACACGCATTATGTATTGGTCATGGTATCCATCATCAATGGGGTGAAAAAGTATAGCTGCACGTAATTTTATAATTGGCTTTAAGACTGCTTCATACAATTTAAGAAGTTGTAAGTGAACTTTGTCCAAACTGGAATTTGGCCAAGTCACCAGGGCTAAGCATCAACACTGGAAAGTACTACTAGACTCCCTTGTGTCAGAATAGGCCCTGGAGATTTTGTTCTACTTCTCTGCTGCTTCTCAGATTTCCTATAAATCTAAGAACAAACCTTTTAGCTACTTCGTACTACCTCTAACATGGGAAAGATAGTGTTTCCTGAGTGTGAAGTGAAAGGGCTGTGCTGGGAGCTCAGAAGGAATGGACAAAGAGATGGTTTATACTTCAGCCACGTTTGCCACTACCTGGAATAGAACAAGCAGTTCTGGACTGCACATCTCAAACGTAGCAGGACTTGGAATGGTTGAGAGAAAAGTTAAAATGCTGAGTTGAATGGCTTCTGTGTGAAGAACAATTGATTAGGAAGAAACTCCTCAGCCTGAAGAAGAGATTTTAGTGGGGTAGAAGTGAATTTTGCAAGGCAGCAGCAGTCAGAAGGTGGGCAGGGATTGTTTGTTCTGTGGCAGTACATCAATTAAGGTCATTAAATGAACAAGAAGCAGCCAGTCTCAAAGTGAACAAAAGGAGATACTTTCCATGCAATTGGTAGTGGACACAAGGAATTCACTGCCAAAGGTGGCTGTGGAGGCTAAAAGCTTATTAGAGTTCAAAGGATGACTGGACAAGTTTGTGTAAAGAAATGCATGGAGGATTACTAAATAGCTAGAAACCACATCTGGCTTAGGAAATACCTTGATCAGAAAATAGCTGGAGGCTAGGAGAAATCTGAGGGAAATAGCATAAGTGGTTGCCTTACTTCTACTGCTTTCTGGCTGGCTGACCGCTACAGGAGGCTGAATGATGGACTAGATGGACTGCTATGGCCATTCTTCTGCTCATCTTCAATGTCACACCTCTGCTATACAGGTTGTTGCGGCAGACGTGAGTCATTGCTCCAGAGGTGGTGTGTGCTCCAGTTCTCCTCCAATCTCAAATGGAGAACTTGGTCTCATGTTGCCTGTGAAGATCTGGGTTCAGATCCATTGTGGATGATGTTTTGTGCTGGAATACCTTAGTATTAGTAGAATAGCTTAATATGAATGGGAAGGAGAGACTGTAGAGTACTGAAAAGCATCCCTGTTTCCTGTAATAGCCGATTTTTCCTTCGAGACCTCTTCTCTGAAGCTTTACAAGACAGACCCTGCATAGCTCTGAAAGGATCGAGGAGCTGTAAAGTCTTATTGTGAAAGAGAATAAATTATATTGAGCAACTCCTACACACACACATACAGGAGAAAAAATTTCACCTCCTCCCATAATATCAGATTGTTGATATTCCCTGCATAGAACTGTAGGGAATAAACAAATGCATTCATTAACATTTACCCAGTAAGGTGAACTGAGGACAGAATATCAGTCCAGATATCCAGGCTTATCTCTGAATTTCCCTGCTTTTATGGGTTTAAGTATGACTCTGAACAGGTCTTAAGGGCATTTTTCTTGGCGGTTTAGAAGGGTCTGTGTTTGGATAGTCCCATCTATAGTACCTGTGGGATTGTGCGAAGCCCTAGCTTTACTAGTTGTATCTGTTTTAAAATCCTGCTATTCATTTGGTTGAGTCAAACAGCTTTCAAACTGGTATTAGAGTTGGGTACATAGCATGAAGAGAGTATGCATCTGGAAAGAGCTTGAAAGACTCAACCGAAGTTTCACAGACAATGTTGGAAAACAAACAAAAACCCCTCTGAAAATGTGGTCTGCAGATGGGTCTTTACATGCTCTTCCCTGTTATTTTAATGGGGAGAATTTGTTTTTAACAGAAAGGCATTCAGCACAATAACAGCAGGAAAATGACTGAATGGGAGTAATTTTCCAGGATATCTTTCTGTCTGGGTCAGAGCAAAATTTCTTCTGTGCCGAGAGATTCTGTACCTCATGGGATGGCTGCAGTGTTGGAAATGCCATCACCTTCATTGATGTCTTCCGCTGAAGCAGCACTGGATGAAGTTGTAAATTTGCTAGAGGTGTTTCTCTGGTAGTGATTACCGGTATGGGGCTCTGCTGCAGGCTTGCCCAATTTGCCACAGAAAGCGTCGTATGGCTCGGGCGGCCAATCCCAGCTCCAAAGATGGTGTGCTTGTTGCAAGCTTGTGCCAAGCCATCTGTAAGATTTGTCAGATAAATGTGACTAGCGAAGTGGCACTCGTGAGCAGATGAAGGGAAATTCCCTAGGGGATTCTTTATTCGCTCATCATTAGCAGGAGAAGCAATGGGAAAATTCATTGTTCAGCTGTACAAAACACTGGCAAACATTTGATACCAAATAATCTTTACGTGGGGGAGGAGGGGATGCTGAACATGTCTTGAGCAGCCTGGACTCTGTGCTGGATGCAGAGTGTCACATTCTGCATGTCAGGCTTACTTTGAAGAAGGATAAGGACATCCGAGTTCCTCAGTTTTGTATTTTACCTCAAAACCACTTCTCCTTCCTGGGGTAGCCTTATCCAAAGTGAGCTAAGGCATGGAGCAGCCTGGAGGTAAATTGCTGTTGTTTACCTGTGTGTATCCCTGATCATAAATAGAAAATAAAATCTGCACCTGCTGTGAGAAAGTACTGCCCGCTCACTAAATGAAACCTGCTCATGGGCTTTTGGGTGACAGCTTTGCAGTGAGGACTGAATCCAGCTTGTTAGTCATGAGATGTGACCTGACCTAGGTGTGATGACTTGTGGAACAAACTTACTGAGATGTACTACTGATATATATATATATATATATATATATACACACACATATATATATATTGTTGTTGTTGTCTTGGTTTTTGGTGGTTTTTTTTGTGTGTGTGAACTAAAGTGGGCCCCACAGTCTATACTGATGAGAAACACGTCACCAATCTCACACGTTTTCCATAGAACTCCTTTGGTGTACCAAAGGAAGTTTTTAGTCTTGGAAGTGAATAATCTAAGCTCTCACAACTGCCTTACCCACGCAAGGTGCTTTAGACAAAGCTCTTGGGTTTTATTTATTTTATTCTTGTGGTGGCACAAGGAGGGTTTATGACATCTCGGATTAGGTGATGACAAGGACATGAGAGGCACAGAGTATTCTGTTCTGATTGCTATCAGCCCTATTACTCATTCAGATTCCACTTAGGTTTAAACTGGAGCTTGGAAATTAAAGGAAACATTTTCTTGAAAGTTACAACATTCCAGTTGCACTGGTGGGGAATTTTCCTCCCAGGAAGGATTGGATGAGGGGACTAAGCTGTCATTTGGGGAGCACGAGAGAGGAGCTTGCAGTATTCCCAGTCCCCTGAACTCCACTGTTGGCTGGAAAGTAGTACATGCCTTGCCTCTAGGGAGGCTGACTTAGTGGAAAGATGGTAAAGGGGACATAGGGAGAGGGTTTTTCTCCTATGGTATCCCATAAAACCAGTCACCCAAAAGACTTGCTGAAAGATTCTGTTGTGAAAGACTCAGATGCTATCTCCCACCACTTCTTCACATAAGTCAAGATGAGAACCAAACCAATCAATACAGAAAAACATTGCCTCATCCACATTCAGCAGCTTCAGTATGTGGGCAGACTTTCAGAAACTGAGCCCCTCTGCAGTTCCACTAAGCTTGAAGAAGACATGAAGCAGTATTATTGGTAGTATTGAAATGTAAGACTCTATCAGTGAGTGAATCTTTATCTGTGAATAGGTTCTTTGCCAGATGCATCAGGTTTCATCAGTGAAAAGTTGTTTGTGAATTTGGGTTGGATGCACTGGGTAGCTAGAAAAATGAGGAGATTCCAACAACAGTGCCATACCTTCCTTCAGCCTTTGTTTAAATAGATGAACTTTCTGTTGACTCCAATACATTGGTGCTTGCTCACATGAGATTGGTCTTCCTTTTTTTTTTTTTTTTCATATACAGAAAAAAGTTACATCACAAGAGGCCTTTGATGTTTTAATATGTCCTGGCATATTGATGGATACATCCAGTGGAGAAGAACAATCTGGGACACTTGGGCTGCGTTTGTGCTTTGTTGGAGATTTGCTATGTAACCTCAAGCAAATCTATTAATCTCCCAGTACCTCAATTCCCCAAATGCAAAATGGAGATAATAAAACATAACTCCCTTAGCAGGGTAAACACATTAAAAAATGCACTTAAAAGCAGTTGGGTAGTAGATTAATGGAGACCTATATCTTGTGGGGAAGATTTGCTGTATTATAAATAATACGTCTTCACAATTATTCCATTTAGTCTGCCTTGAAGCCTTCAAAGACATACCACGCAAATGTTTACTGGCAGCGTGTTTCCCCCCCTTTTATTGGCCAACAACATGTTTAGACCAGACTTTGCTGTGGCAAAGTATTTCAGTGCATTGCACATGGCAAATGACTCTTTTACTGTAAAAGTAGATTTTAATTTATTTTTTTTTTCAGAGAATACCTCAAATAATGCAGTACTCAGCAAAAGCCTGTGCACCTGGAATAGCTGTCTCTGAGCAGTTTTTCCTTACAAAATATTCAGTATGCTCCCACCTAGAGCTTTCAACTGAAATGGAGAATGAAGAGCTGGTGGGTACCAAGGACAAATTTTTAAAGGACAAGTTAACTTTGCAGACCACCTGGAAGAACTTGGGTATGTCTCAAGTCAGCTAAGCAATGCTGGTGCCAGGATGTTCCAGACAAAAAGACCAGTGTTGCAGAGCACAGTTGAATTACCTAGGGTACAAAGTGGGGGTCTAGGGGACTCCCATTACAACATTTGTGCATAGGAGCTATTCAAGCCGTTAGACCACCCACTGTTTTAGCAGTGTTGCTTAGCTTCCTTGGACTCCGTAATTACTCTTGTCACGTTACTGAGGATAACGTAGAAATATTGCAAGCATTTGCCTTGAACTTGGAAGGCTGAGACTTATGTAAGGGGAGGAAAAAGGGGTAAAGAGACTAAAATGAAAGGTGTGATTCTTATCCTGCTTCTGCTTGTTGTATGCTGGTTTTGCCTCTGCTGCAGTATGTCCTTTTTAACATGGATGCAATGGGTTTGGAAGCAGGCCTGTGTTTGCTTGTGAAACATCTGCCCGCCTAAAAATGATATGTATTGGGGTATTTTTAAGAAAGCAGAAGCCTGGAATTGTCATTTGCTTCAGTTCAAATAAGTTTGGGCTTTTTTTGTTCTCTCTGCTTTTGGTGAAAAGCCAACATGATGTGAAGACAAGTGAAAGATTTGTTTCTGTGATCAAGGCATCAAACAGGGAATTGAATTTGCTCGGGTGCCTTTCCTATGGGGATGTTCCTCAAGAACTGATGGAAGGTGTGCTGTCACACCGTCTACTGCAGGCTGCTAGAGATGAGGAGCTAGACTTGCTAGTGTGAGACACCTTTCATGCTCCTGCTTTCAGGAATGGGAGCTGGGGGGGTGGGGCAAATGTAGTAAAACTGTGGCAGCTATGGAGATGGAGATAATGCCAGACCTGGGTTTGCTTCACAGATCAGGAGATCTCACATAGCCAGCTAAGAAGGGTTGGGTACCAGGATGTTTTCTTTTAACCTCTGCCCCTCAGCAGAGGACCTATTGAATTGAGGGTGTCTGGTTTTTTTGACTCCAAGGTAATGCTTTTGAGTGAAAGGCAACATGAAAGAACAGCAGAAGCACAAAAATATGAAAAAAACATAAAAAGAATACCTTGAGATAAAGATTATCTGGGAGAAGAAATAGCCTTGCAGACAGGGTTTCCAGCCTTAGTCATGCAATAGTACCTGACAATTCTCCTGATTTGAGGCTAACAGAAACCACATCAATGTATATTTTAATCTCTGGCAAACATCTATGCATTGGGGTAAGAATGAAAAGTTATCTCATGCTTGGGAAGAGTTTAGGAAGAGTGACTATGAGCTACTTGGCCATACTCCAGGCACAGCTGGCCAGTTGCTCTAGTAGGTGATGTTGGGCATGGTGGGAGTGCTCCTGGTGTCTCACAGGCTGCATGTACTGCAGTGTGCACAAATATGAGTTGCTCTACAGCCTGTTCTGTGATCTGTATGGGCTGTGATAGGGGAACCTGTAAGAGGGTTGAAGTTTGGTTGTGTCTGACCCCTGAATGGGATCCTATCACTGAGAAAGCAGCATTAACTTGTGGGTAGCCATGTGTGCTGCTGGGATGGCACTTCTGGTTAGAGTTTATTAATATTTATTCCATAACAAAACCAAAGCAGACTAACAATTGTTCTCTAGCACAAGAAAGAGGAATATTTCCATCATTTCCAAAGTCCATTGTGGAGAGGCCCATGGAGAGAGACTAGGTAGGAGTAGATACTCCAGCCCTGGGTATTTATCTCCCAGGGATTGTAAACTGAAGATCAATTATTTTTTTTGTTGTATTACATGACTGCTATTGTTGCTTCTCTATGCCCTCATGAAAAGCATTTATTTTCCCTCTGTTTCTTGGATATCCTACCGTATCTTAGTGCCTGCTGTCTAGAGGTGAACAAAATCTCTGTTTTGCTGGAAAATATTGACAATTAATCTAGATATTCCTTTGATGATATTGTGCCTGTACTTTCTATTGTGGTTGAGATTACCTCCATTAGTAGTGTCTCATGATTTTCTTCAGTCAAATTGCATGCAAATATGTGTTGGTTTGGGCATTGGGTATGCATTTGGGACACAAAATTTTATAATGCAGGGTCATTTATTCTTCTATGTTGTGATCATCTGTTACCTAGACTAGCAGACAACAAAGAAAAAAGTGGTAGCACCAATTTACTATGTGTCACTCTATGTATGTATTGCACCTAGCACAGTTGGGAGTATATATTATCAACACTGCTATGGTGTGAAGGGACCTTATTGCTCTAGGCACTACACAGGCAGACAACAAAATATGGTGCCTTCCCAAAGAGCTTATGAACAAAATGTAGTTAATGATCAATTGATCTTTGTAGCAGAATCCTGTAGGGGACCAGTAGATCAAAGCTGTATACGTAAAGTTATGACACATAAAATGACACACATTTATCCTGCTGACAATATAAGAGGGTCCATGTTACACTTGTGCAGAGGTTCAGGGAAGGCTGTATTTTAGATTATTTGGAAAGAATTTGCAAATACTATGTAGTGTGAACAGGAGGACCTATAATGGTGAAGTTCAGGTTTAGCTAAAGGCCAATGGATCAGTCAGAAAAGATGGTCCAAAATGACTAGTAAGAGAGGTTGCAAGGATCATGTCAGAGAGGGCTGAAAGTGTATTTCTACCCATGCTGTGTTTCCTTACCCATAAAGACAAGCCAGGCAGAGGCTGAGACTTTTGCTTGGTGCAACAGAGAAGCTTGTGGGAATGTTACCCTGCTAGACCAGGGTGTACATACTGTGTCATCACCCTGCAGTGAGGAGAGGCCATGAGGGCCCAGACAATCCTTCTTAGAAACTGGAAGTGGGGAGAGGCAGGGTAGGAAGAAGAGGATAAGAGGATGCAGCAGAAGTGATTAAAGAGGACCAGTGTTATGGGGACTGGAGAGGGACAAGGCTTCCAGAAGAGAAATGTGTATCTGCTATTGTGCATGATGTTGATGTGTTGATGGTTGCTCAAGACTGAGGATGGGAAGACTGAAGCTCATGTTTTCCTAGGAAACCTGTTTCAAGGCTCAAACTTCTACCTTTCAGACTGGCAGAGTAAAAGAGGGTGTTGCAAGGTGATGAAACTATGCCGCCTGTTTTTTAGGGAAAAGAATATAAAATGGTGCAGTGGCATGGAGAGAAATGAGTGAAGGCAAGATTGAAGGAGTGTCAGACTCACGGAGAAGATCTGAAATTGTGGGAGGTAGGGTTCATTTGCCTTGGAGGAACAAAGCTGGCTGTAGGGGAAATGACAAAGCAAGAGAGGAAACACGGAGACAAAAATTAAAATCCCAGTCACAAAAATGTGAACAGGAGCCCTTTGGAGAACATGTGGTGGAGGTGGCCAGCACCTAAAGAAAGGACTTCAGTGATGGTGTGACTAAGGCGAAGAGCTGAGTTAAAGCAGGAAACACAGCTTGTGACTACCTTAAAATAAACACTTGGTATTTTGATATTTTTCTTTCCTCTCTCCCAGATTTCACACACAGCTTTTGTAGGGACTGTAAATTATTTTGAAATACATTGTTGGAAAACAGTAGTAATTTCAATAGGTAAGTAAACAGCTCAGCATATTTGGTGATGTTAACTATTTGTTTCACAGCAGAATTTGGTAAATAGTTGTAAAACCTCAACCTGCTTTTCTTATTTTAGCATGAATGTGTGAATTTCTTTGTATGAATAGGACAGTTTAACACTTAAATAGGCACAGAAAGAAGCAAATGGAGGCTAAAAATTCAGTTAAATAGATTCAGTATGAATCAAATGGATTCAGATGTGAAATCTGCAGATGTAATCTACTGCAGTGCAAATCAGGTTTATTTTAAGTTTCCAAGTTTGAACTGCACCTGAGAAAGCTTAGCCTAAATAGAAATATGCATCTGTACAACGTCTCCTGACAGAGTTTAAAAAAATGATTTTTAGATAAATTAGTGCAGCTTTTAGTTATAAACAAAAGATGTGTATTGGAAACTGAACTCGGATTTCTGGACTTCCAATAGAGCACATACACCACAAGCCTACTGCTTACGGTATGAAACTTAAGCGCAACAGTGGCATAGGGCAGTATTATTTTTCTTTATCTTCGTCATGCAATATCCTACTATAAGAACTGCAAATGGGGGGAGCCAAGAGAAGGCTCTCTCTAGACACTGGAGTGCAGAAGGTTAGTGGGGAAGTATTTATATTGTAGTACTTTGGGGAACTGAGCTTTCAATACCTTACAGATTGTTGGTCTATAAATGGGCGAGTTTCCTTGTCATTCTTTCCTCATGGTGTGGAAAACAGTGACTAGAAACATCACCTGCATTTCTGAATTGTGTTTTGTGGTTTGGGTTTTTTTCCTCCCCTGCGGGCTGTGGGAGACTCGGATCTTTCTACTGCAAAGTCGAGAGCTGATAATCCTCTGCAGGGTCATCAGAGCTGCTGAGGTGCCAGACTCTGCTCTGTAGGTTCCCATGAGCACAGGTGCCCATTCTTCTTGCTTTAGGGGATGCTCTATTTGCACAGACTTAATCAGCAGCACATTATGGTTTTGGCCAGTGCAGTTTATGATGGTGACATAGTATATTTATTTTTAATGTGGAGTCGGCCCGTGCCTGATTGAACAATGTACAAATAAGAGATATTGAAATCAAAACTGGTTTGGCTTGCTGGCCAGCGTAGACAAGAATAAAATAAGAACAGCTGAACAATTCCAGCAGATAATTCTCAGTCTTTGGTAAGTGCTTAATTAAACTTCTACATGTCAGAGGGAGGAGAGAGCAAGACTTTCCCTACTAGTATTGCATGCATTTTGTGAATGATGATTACGACTTGGAAACATCAGTTCTCATGCAAGATGTTGTTCTTTGACATTCTGGTTTTATGAATATTAAAATCTTTATCATCTGGTCAATAACTCCTGGTATTCATTTTAGAAAAACCTGATATTTTCATATTGTTCTGTAGATGGGGATTACAGAGAGACTGCAGGATTGTGGAACAGTGTAGAACAAGAGCATGAACAAAACTGGAAGCCGGATGTAGTCTTCTGCTATAATCAAGATTGCTCAAAACTTCAGGTGAAATAAAAGGACTGTGATAGCCACTTTCACATGTCTGACCCTGTTGAAATCCTCTGAGAAATAATAAGTATCTTGCTATTTCTTGCTATGTGGGCAGGCTGCTTTCATTATCTGTCCCCGGAAAAGATTTCACTTGATGACAGAATTATTATTAAATCATGTATTTGGTTGCTGGGAGTTACCCCAGACTTGAAATTCAACAGAAAATAGGCTTTATGTTGCTGATAAGGTAACTAAATTTGCATATATTATGTCTGAAATAAATGGGACAAGCCAATGGAATCTCTAGTAAAAGTTTTAAAGACCTTTTCTACTGTGCTTCTGTAAACAAGCAGAAAATGAAACATTTCCCAGCACTTGGCTGAGTGCAATGATATCATGCTTGTTAAAGTGTTTAACTACAGCAAAACAAATAGCCCAACTGCTCTGTATCTGCTGGGGTAGAGAAGAACTTTTTGGGTCCTAAATGTGCTGTACCCATGAGGTACTCTAGGGATCCTGAACCAAGAAGTGTTTGAGGCACAAATCTGGAACAAATAATAAAATCTTTCTCTCACACTTTTTTTCCATACATATTTTTCTGTTTCAAAGGTACCTAATAACGCAGTGTGGTTGGAATAGTGAGATCATCCTCTGCTCTCCCTAAGAACCAAAAAAAAAAAAAAAAAAAATTATGCAAAGATATTAATCATACTAGTTGTAGCAGAGGGCAGCTATCTTCCCCAATACTTGTTCCATGACATAAATAATATTTCTGTGTGTCTTCAGGGAGGATTAAAAAGTCTGCTGTTAAAGAGCAAGGAAGATATGGATATTTTCATTTTGTCTTTCCTGCTGTTACTCCCACCCAAGATAAAATGTTAGCAGCAAATTTATCTCTGTTATGTCTTCTGTCGAAGTCAGCTTGGGTCTCTGCTTCTGACTGTTCAGTATTTGATAATTCCCATTTAAGTCAAAGCTCCGGTTAGTTTCTGACTGTAATGGCTGCCAAGGTATAAAATAGCCTCCAAGCAAACTCTGCTTAGTTGGTAAGTAATTCATGGTATAGGCCTTCAGCTGTGGTTGCAAATCAGACTGATAACATGAGAAATCACTACAGTGAACACTGAGCCATCATTATCTTTCAAAAATTGAGAATCTTGTACTATCTTGTAGGCAGTTTCTCTTGCTAGAGGCAAGGTGGTGGTGGGGAAGGCTTTGGCCAAGCTAAATCCATTGCAGAATTCAAAGGAATTCTCAGGGAAAATGATTAGATGTTTTGTTTTTCCGGCATTGTATAATGGATTTTGTCTTGGAATAGAAAATGGAGGTCATACTGAGAAAAGGAAAATGTTTGTTTCTTTTATGTGGTCAAAAGTGGAAGCCTTCCAAATTCGGGAAAATACAGTAATAAATCTGCAGCCACCTAGAATTATGTGGTGTTACAAGTGAAGACAGCTCCAAACTTTGTTCATGCAGCAGAAACAAAACTTTGTTTCCCCCACCTTGAATCCACTGCTGCCTGAGTTCATCTCCATTGACCCTCATACCAGTGACCTGAGGCAGAGTCAGGCTGCCTGAGCCCCTGTTTTCCCGGGCATCGCTGCCCACAGCAGATGTTTTTGGTACAGTTGCACCATGGTTTTTCACAAATGAGTATTGCCTATGCTGTAACATCTGGCACAATCAAATTCAGAGGTCCCATTGGACTAGGTAGCACCTTGTGAGCTCCTGAATCCCTAGCTATGGCAGGCAGCCACATTGGTTGACTTCAAGAGGGGACTTGACATGAAAATCAGTCTGAATTTTACCTCCATTGCTCTCCAGAAACTATTCAAGTGCCTCACATGTCTGATGGTTAAACAGCATCTGCCTGCCTTGCTGAGGTCCCCCTGCTCAGGCCTGGGAGAGCACCTTTGCCTTCTGACAGTCTATCCTTTACACTTTTCTCCCTGCATGCTTAATACTGTTAATTCATTGCATTTCCTCCTCCGCCTCTTGCTTGGGTATTTTCTGCCCATTTTCTCTATGTTGCCAAGTGGTTCTGTGTTGTAGCTCGTTAACTGCCAGTGTGTTGGTGTTGCATATGGTTAAAAAAGTGTAGCTGGCAATGTAGTATCACCTCCGCAAAAGAAAAAGATGTGAAACCCCACTGAATTCAGCCCTGAAGCTGCTCCCATGGGGACTGTCCGGGGCAGGGACCCTAAGGGGTGTGATTCATTAGGGATGCTGTACAGCTGGGGAGTCTGATGCACAGGGCTGAGGTCAAGCAAACTTCTGGCAGTGCATTGAATGTTGTATTTGGCCACCAGGGATTTTAAATGTTGAGGTTAAACATCATCACTGGAAACTCTGTGGGAAACTGGCAACTCCAGAGGAAGCAAAACAGGTAATGAGGGTGGAAAGCAAGCTCTGCTCCTGAGCTGGTGTGAAAGGGGAGGGGGATGATTGCTTGTCACTTAAGAGAAAGCAAGCCCCCCGAAACAGAGGTTGTTTTCCTCTGTGAAGACCAGGCAGGGAGAGGAGCTGAGGGAGTAGAGCTGTGGAGTAGAGGGGCTGGAGGAGGAGCAGGGGGAGGTGGGGTGAGCGGGGCCCAGCCTGGCAGGCGGTGGATGTGCCAGTGCCTCGGGTTGTCGTTTGCACCTCAGTCACGTGTGTGGAAAACATTGCTGCTGTTGTAGCTGGGTACCGCTTGCTGCGCGTGGGTGCAAATGGCAAGGCGAGATGTGGGACGGAGCAGAGCTGGGCCCAGCTGCTTCTGTTTATGCTCTGCAGGAGGGAAGCAGACGTACAGAGTGACTGTGGCTTGCCGAAAGTCAGCCGGGGGCTGGTGTCCACGAGGAGGCTGGCGGCCGTGAGAGTCAGTCCAGAGCCTGCTTGTTCTCCCCTATCCATGGTCAGACCCCGGTGCTTGTCCGTGGGGTTTGTTTCACTTGTGACTCACTGCTCATCCTCAGCAGTTCAACCCTGGGATGCCTCCTTGCTGTACTCTGGAAGCCCTGGCAGAGTACCGATATTTTTTTTTTTATTTTTTTTTTTCCTTTCTTTCTCTCTTTTCCATCTCGAAAACAATAGTAAAATTCCTGAAAAGGGGGTGAGCATGTACATGCTTGCAGGTGTACTTAGGGAGCGAGGCAACTGAAACTGAGAAGCGGTGGTGAAGGGAGGCAGCCCAGGGCCCGCTTCCACTAGCAGTTCTTGTGAGGGCATCAAGGCTGTGTGGAATTGCATTGCAAAGCCCAGTTCCACTGTACTTCTGTTTTTAAGTCTTCCTCTGTATCCCTGAGGACCATAAACCTCTAAAAAAATCAAACCAAAATAAAAAAATAAATATGTAAATCCTTCCCATGTAATAGTTGCAGGATCTGTGTTCTGAGGATGGTCTTGGTGGTGTCATGGTGGAAGCATGGTGCACCTGGAAGAGATATACAAGGAAAGGGGGAGAGACCTGATGTCTCTTGACTCTGTCTCTCCTTTTCAAATTCAAATAGGACATGTGGCTCCTGACACATGTTGTCTAACCAGCTTGGTTTTATGTGCTACTTCAGTCAGGAAATTAATCAGGAAAAAAGATAAGGGAACATTATGCTATTCAGAGTAAATCACCACGTTACACAATGCTGCTCCCATTGCCTAGGTAAAGCTGTTTAAGAAAATGGGCTGGCTTGAGGGCTTCCTTCTGATTGTCTAATTAAACTTCCAACCTTTGCAATTATGAAAATAACTGTGTGGTTAGAACTACTTGTATATGCTATAGGTAACTCTGGAATTAGCTAGAAAGAGACTAAGACATTTGCCTCAAGAGCTTATTCTGAGATTTCTCTTTTTTAATGCACTTTGGGTTTCTTCTGAAGATATTATTTCAATGTAGACTATCACAAGCTCATAAATGCAACCGCTGTGATGGCTGAAACTAGAGGTCCACTTTTTGCAACCTCCCGTTTGCAGCAACGCCCAGTTAAAAAATGCCTCTGGGGAAAGTGCAAGAAAACTGATAAGATACACAAAGCAGACAGGTCTTTGTAGCTGCAGCATGTAGCTTCCATTTTTAAAACATTTCATTCAATCGCAGCCAAGCAATTGGAAGATAATGTCTTGTGGCAGAGAGTTCCGCTGGTTAACTGTGTGCTGCATTAATGCTTACTTTTAACTGTTTTCATCTTTTCTGGCATGCAGATGTGCTTCCTGTGCTATTATAGGAGAAGGCAAAGTTGATAGAATTTTATTTTTTTTTTGATTCTGGAAACATTATGCCTATTATTTGTATTATTTTTTGGGGGTTGTTTAAATACAGATATTTAACCTGTAATTCCAAAACACTGTCCTATTTGTCTCAATTCAAAGTCAACAAATTCCCTTAGGATGGGTTCTAGTCTCATATAATTTTCTACTTTCTCCTACACCTGCAAATATTGGAAGCAGCTGTCTACCTGATCTCCTGGGGTACAATCCTTCTCAGGTGAAGGTGACTCCATCTTTCTCAGTACACCTGTGCACTATGCAAGAAGCATGCTCTGCCTGACACAGCTGTGAAGGTTTTCATTACAACAAGGCTACAGATGCAAATAGTAAAAAAACTGGTCTTCAAAAGAATTGTCACTTCTTAACCCCTTGATTCATCACTGTGGATGGCTGTGTCAAATGAAGGACTGGTAGCAGAGACTGTGTTGTCCTCCAGTACATCAGAAATGGACTTGGTGCTACTCAAAATGTTTCTTGTCAGGCTCTGTTAGCACCTCATTGTTGATATAAGTGAGCCCATCCCTTTGTTAGCTTCCTTGTGTCTTAAAATGTACTCTTCCCCGCCCCCCCCCCCCCGTTTTATCTGATCCTCCTTATAAAAACAGAGCTATGTGATGCATAGCTGGATGCACTTTGAGAAATCTGCTGCTGCCTGAGTGCTACCTGTTCGTGTGATCAGAGGGGAGCGCTGAGCTGAAGAATAGAATATGTCTTTTGTGATTGATCTGTCAGGCGGGTTTGATAGTGCGGAAAAAGTAGTAGGTGTTGTACGTATAGAAACGTTTTGGGCTTGGACTCTGTTTGCAGTCTGAAATATGAAGTGTGTTTGAAATTTGAAGGGAGAGAGGGACTTTGCATAAGCAAGCGGTAAGCGCAGCTGAGTGACTTGTCTGGTGCATTCGAGTGATTTATTTATTTGTTTTTTAAATTTTGTTTGTTTGTTTCTAATGGTGCTGGTTGCAGTGGGGACTTCAGCGTGGTAGCCCACGGAGGTACTGACAGAAGCAGGGATCTGGTGGTGAAGGTGCGATACATGTGGTATTCAGCCATCACTCAATGCCTCACATTCTTGCGAGAAATCTGCTTTAATCTGGGTCTGGTTCCAACTGGCAGTGCATAACAACAAGGCTTTCCAGCCTTCTCCTCCCCCGGGGTTTCAGTCCTTAAAGATGCAGGTTCTGATAGCATGTTTTTCTTTCCAAGCCAAAATTTAGTTAAAAAATTGACAAGCACTTACACCCAGCAAAATATTTAACCTTACTGCCAGGCTGGAATTAGTCTTTGAGTTGCTTTCTGCTATTTCATGGATAGCAGCACTATAGTGATCAGAAAACAGCATAGCTACTTCACTCCCATTCTCTTTGCATCCAGTAGCACCGTGAGGTCACCCTGCAGTCACCGTGGCTTCTCTGAGATCTTTCTCTAGTATGATTGTCAGCTACTTCTCTTCCTTACAATTTAAAGGCATTTTCTCACAAGGTTCCATGAAACAATAGACAAGGGATTGCAGCCTCTTGGGACACAGGTGTTGTCCTTGCTTTCCGCTCTTGATGTTCTATGCAGTGGTGATGGTTGCCGGAACCTGTTCTGTGTTCCAGAAGGGCTACGTATGGATCAGAATATGCCTTTCCTGATTTATTTCAGGGTGACCTTTAGCATTTTGACACCATTTTCCATATATCTGGCAGAGTGAAAATAATGTAGGCTAGTGATTGCACGCCTAAATGTATACTCTATTGTAAGCTGTTTATGCCCCTAGCCACTGAAGCGGCCTGTTGTCAGACTTTGTGTGAAGTATTTTTAAATGATGCTAACTCAAGGAAACCCACTTTCTTTCTAGCCATAGCAACGAAACCAGGCTCAGTTTGCACTAAAAGGTCAGTTGTTCATGTCCCTTTGCAGTTGATGTGATCTATGGTTTTTGTCCTACAAAGATGCCTCAGCAGGTCTCTCACTGGGTTTTGGTTTGTTTTTTTTTATTGTGACCAGTATAAAATATCTCCTGCCCTTTCCTGAAGGAAGACTTCTGAATTGTCACTGACTTTTGTAAGTTCCTCTTAAGATATTTATCTGTAGCACTGTAAGAAATGTAGTCTTGATGTGTTTAAATCTCTATCTAGTATCAAGAAGCTCTTGGTTACCTGAATGTAGGAGTGAAGCTGTCCTGTGCTGGTGGCTCCAAGTAGACCTGGTGGCAGTACCACTGGCCAGTCTATCCAAGGGTGAAGGGATCAGTTTTTGGAAGATTTTACAGGACCTCTTTGTTCAGTCTAGCATTGCAGAGCCACAGTGAGCATTGCAGTGCTCCACCCGTGTTGCTTTTTGAGTGCAAGTGCTGATATGGCCCCTGGTACCAGGCATCACTCTTGGTATAGCTGGGCTCTGACAGTGCAAGGATTTTGGTATTTTGCAGTTTGCAAATTATACTGATGCTCAATTCTTTACTGGTCTGGGACCTAAAAATCAAGTGAGGTTGTAGTGGACTGAGTGCCTAGGCAGAGAGACTCCAGGTGACCTCTGTACAGTCCTCATGACTCTCTAGATATATTATTTTTACCCATGCTGCTCAACTTTCTCCAAAGAGAAACTATTGGCACCGTCTGTCCAAAGCGTACTTGATTTAGCTTATTTTTCCATTTACTTTAATCGTATTCTCAACCCATTTAACAAACAGACAAATGTGTAATGCTTGGGGCAGACCCAGTTCGCCTGTGGGAGAAATAGTTATTTTAAATAAAAACAGTCTGATTTTTCTGGAGGTGATGAAGACCCGCAATTCTGATTGACTAGTTCACCAATAGATAAAAATCAAAATATCATCAAACTTATCTATTTACAAATTGTCCAGGAGCAGATTGTGAAATTGTCAGGTTTGTCATGTAAAGTTATTCACTAATTTCTTCAGGGAATAATTAGATCATTAGACAAATATGCCATAGGCAATCTGTGTGGGAACTTGTGTAATTAACCAATCCAAAATGAGTGATAAATTGTATATCGGTAATTTTCACACTTAGCAATTTAAGATGTGTTAAGTAGTTTTGTCATCAAGTGAAGGAACAGAAACAATACATTGTGACTTATATAACTAATTAGCATTCCCGATTTTACAAACACAAACAATTTGGAATTTACCTTGGGCAACAGTTTGCTCATGTGAGGTAGGAGAATATTCATGAGCGCAGAACTTTGCTCTCACTTTTTGCAAATGCTTGAACGTTAAAGAGGTCATAAATCTGGTTAATCAGAAATTTGCCTTTCAATTCTAACAAATGTTCATGGTATGTTACTAAGGCGGGGGGGGGGAAATAAATAATTCTCTTTTCTTTTCCTGATATTGGCTCAGCTTCCTGTAAAATCCTCTTTGACAGCACTTACAGAATCAGAATTCTGTTGTACTAAGGAATGGGCTTGTGCATGTTTTGTAAAGTACTGGGTGATTCCTTTGTTCACGGAATTGCTGACTTGATGGTGCAATGTCAAATTATGACTTTCATTGTAAATGCAATAATCAGGAGAGGAGAGGTTGGAAACAGAAGAATATAGTAATCTGGAAAGGTTAAACTGAGAATGGATGGATGTTATCGGGAGAGGTTACACCATGGCTACAAGTAGACAAGAGGCACAAGGCTGGTTACCAAGTGGAAAGGCTGTGATCACCATGGTAATAGGAGAGGTATAGCAAGGAGAGGTATACCATCAAGTGGTGGAGGTTGAGCGAATATCAAAACAGAAAAAAGCTCTGGATGCTGCAATCCATTTAAGACTTTGGTATAGCCACCTAAGAAGGTGGGATCTACTATGGTAAACTGGGGAAAACAAAAGATCTTGCTGAAGGTTTTACATATATATGTGTGTGTGTGTGTGTGTGTATATATATATATATACACACATGCACACATACTATGTGAAGGAAGATGACCTCATGGTCCTCTTCCATACCTGAATTTGAGGTCCACAAACCCCACAGTTCTGCAAGTGGTTTAGGCACAAAAATGAAATTTTTCTCGTCCTCTCCTTCTATGCAGCATCTTTTAGCTACAGAGTGAGCTCATCAGCATAATATTAGGTCAAGCACTGTGGAACCCTACGTATATATAACAAGGCTGTGGTGTGTGCAATTCAGGGCTACTGATGATATCAAGGTCTCTGGGAAGAACAGGCAGCTGTCTGCTTTTGTACATTATGCTGATACTACAAGAACTGTGAATGGCCTCTGGTTTGCTCAGAACACATAATCAAACAGAGACAAATTAGTGACACTGTCCAGTTGTATCAAGACACCAAAAAAAATTCCCCAAATCTACCTAACTTGAACCTTTTAAAGATCAGTGGGTTATATTCTCTTTTCTCAGCTTGAAAAAGGTATATGAGAGTGCCAGGATGCTTTTAGAATGAAGAGTGTTGTGTTTAGACTGTTAAAAATAATAATAATAAAAAAGAAAAATGCACTGCACCACCGCAGAGTCAGCAGAGGGAGCGTGACTTAGAAAGCCTCTCTTTTACTATCTGAATGGCTACAATGTTGGAGGAGGGAAGTAAACAGAAAGACAGGTGTGAGCTAGACTTGTGGGGAAGAAATAGACCTAAAATAAAATCTTGATGATAAAGTTAAGGTGACAGTAGCAACACTCCTTGATGAAAGTTGTAATACCTTTGCCCTTGAAGGCATGTGAGCTTGATTGAAAACATGCTAAAAAATGTAATACATTTCTTTGAGGTTGTCTAAGCACTTCCAACTCCTATGATTTTTAATTATTATTCTTGCAATATTTTGTGCTCACATCATCTAGTCCATCAAATCATAATTACATTAGATTTCTTTGCTTTTCTGTAATTTTTGCCTTTTGGGTTTCTATTGAAATAATACAGAGTCTCAATATTCCCAAGATGGTTGTGGAGTCAAGCTTAAATTATGATCTGAGTGCATTTAATGTGTGAAAAAGCCATAAGGCAAATAACAAGATTCTCAGGGCTTGAGAAGTCATGATTGAGCTGGCAATGCTAGCACTACCTAAAATGACATTTAATGAGAGTGCATTTCTGGGCAACTCCACAGACTCTATTTTACCTCTGTATCATGTAGGGTTTTTCTTTTCAGTTGCAGAAAAAGATATGCAAGAAAGCCTGAAAAAGTATTTTTGTGTTTATATTAAATTTGTCTCTTCCAAGAATACACACTTATTGTCTGGAGCTGTACTTTATTTTTCTGGTTAGGATTTTCAGCCATGGAGATAGTCAAGAAAATGATTGGTATCAGACTTGATTGGCTATCTTTTAGAAAGGTACATCTAGAAGAATGACCAGGAGTGGCCTTAAAATTTAAACCAAACTGTGGTTTTAATTAGGGAAAAACTTCTGTTTCTCAATCCTAGAGGTAAGAAATAATGCCATACTAGCTGGATGATATTTTAAATAATTGAATGTGGTTTTGTCTTGTCTGGCAATTCAGAAATACATAGCATGACCTTTTTTCACTTCCAACAAATCTGCATCTATGCTGAAGATCAAAATGAAGATAAGTGATTGTATAGGAGAGACTTGTGGGCTACTTGCATTTTTGCTCAGTTTTTAATGCTCTTCTTTATCTGTACAGTAATTTACTTTGACGTGCACACTCAGAAATGCTGCTTGAGATTAAGGGGGAAATCATGCTGAAAAACTACTTGTTTTTTTTAATAAATTAAAAAAACCCCCAAACAAACAAACCAACCCAACAAACAGCATCCCCCTCCCAAAAGTATCTAAGATCTATTCTACTTTTGACTACTAAAGATCACTCTTTGTAGGACACAGAGGTATGGTGCTTATCTGTGTCTGTCTCATGTAGGCTATTGTGCTAGTAACTCTTCATGCATTTTCAGTTTGTTTCTTTCCAGTATTATGTTACCCAGTTTAATTCCAGTGTGGTGGGTTTTTTCTTTTTCCTTTTTTTTTTTCCCTTTTCCCCCCCGTCTTTTTTTTTTTTTTTTTTTTTTTTCCCCTCTCCCCTTCCTAAACTTCTGTCAATGTGTTATGGTAATGCAGCTCTGCTTTCCACTCATGAGGTGCCTGCATTCATTGGTGGGTGATACGAATAAGTAAAACCTGTCTCTTAGTGCGCATTCACAAGAGTGTTGAACTGAGATTACACTGACATCTGAAATTCTGGCAGTTTGCAACTCCAAGTGCTTACACTTTGTAAATCTCAATCGCGTCCTTAATGTAGATTTTGTTTCGTTTCTTGCTAAAGAGTAAAAAATGTAAATTTAGAAAAGACTGTCACTCTCCCCCTTGGTCTTTGAGTGATTTAAGTCATTCCTTTGTCAACTGATCTAATGTGTTTTTGCAGCGATAATGTCTGCTTAGTCTCCAACATCTGTGTGCTGGACAGAAACTGAGATTCCTGGATGTGTCTTGGGTGCACTGTTATCTTCACCATAGCACAATGACACGTAGGTAAAATGCATAGCTTTCTGCAACAAGTACAAATGAGGCTGATTTGAACTGAGCATTGTTTGAAAGCTTTGATGAAAGAAACTAGCATCAGGCACAGACTTATTTGAGTTTATCAAAACTATCCTCTTGAAGGAACTGGAAGCAGTGTGAGTCTGTGGTGCCATAACTGGCTCTGATGCTGCTGACTCCTGGGGAAGGTCAGATGTGGGTGAGAGTGGTATGACTCAGGGTTCTTGCTGGCATGGGCTGAGTCACAACACCAGTTCATGTGTCTTTCTGTTGCTTGCAAAATCTATGTGACTATGGCCTTTCCTAAGAAGAGGCTGAATCATGTCCTAGGTGAGCAGAGACCTGTGAAGAATGTGTTTTCTTCTGATTCATCTGGAGAGACATCTCTTGCTGTTGGTTGTCCCCAGTGGGACTGCAGGATGCTTTATTTTCGTTCATGGCCTGAGTTTTGATACAGCTTTAGCTCTCATAACTAAGCATGATCTGTTTCCTTGCCTTTGTGCCTTCTCCACAGACATCTGCCACCTTTTTGCCCACCCCTAAGTGCATGCACTTAAAGATTATTCATCAGCTGAAGTAGCCTCAACATTAGCATGTGCTGCAGGCTGCCTGTGAATATGAGTTGTTTTATTTAGATCAGAGGGAACCAGGAGTTAGCTCTATGCCTCTGACCCTGAAAGTGCCCAGAGGCTAAGCAAGTACCTGTGATACAGTTGTAACTCACAGAAGACTAGGGTTTTTTTCTGCCTTGTTGCTTAGTGAGGCTTGGGTTAACATGGCCGCAAGGGTCTTTCTCTGGTCTAGACCTTGGAAACAAAGACTGCTCCCCAGCAAAGAGCTGATGAGCCTCAACATGTCAAACCAATGACTACCATTTGCCCCTGTAGAGCATCACCTGTTAAGTAAGGAAGAGAAAGTTTCAGCTACAAAATTATATGGTTATACAAATATAAAATACTTCTTACAAAATAAGAATAGCATGCCAAAGTAAACCAATGCTTTCTTTAGTGGAGAAATGGAGCAGCTGCTCTTGGGCAAGATGAGGGGTGTAACTGTAGATGCCAGAAGTCAACCTCCGTGTCGGAGTGCAGCGATGGGGTAAGATAGTTTCTGTTGCGCAAAGTGTACGGTCTTTAAGTATAGGGATCTGCAATTTGATCTCATGCCTTCCTGAGGACACATGGTGGGATATGGCTGTGCTTGCTTTGCAGGATCTCTGAGCTGGACAGTTTCATGACACTGATGTGCCCAAAAGGGCCTGTGGAAGGGGAAAAGGAGAGGGACTGGGGGGAGGGGGGGAGGGGGTCAGTCCAAACTCTGTCTGCAGCAGTGGCTTACAACAGTAAAGCCATGTGTGTCCAAGGTGGTGTTGAAGCAGAGAGCTAGGACAGGCCATGGTTGGGGTCCAGGACACTCTGCTCACTGATCTGGGGATTGGTATCAGGTTGTCTAACCCATCTCTGCTGGTGTCCCCAGTGATTGTCCAGCTTTGCTCAGTCACTTTATTGTCTTAACTACTTTTTTTGGATTTGTTTTGTTTTGTTTTCCCCTTTTTCATATAGGAAACAAAGTAGGTATCAATGCTGACAATTTAAACGCAGCAGTCATAGACCCTCTGACTTCTCCATTCAGTGTCTTCCTGTAAAAGATTGTTTTGAGTCAATTGAAATGGACTTAATTCTTTTTCTGAATAAAAAATCATCACAAGCAAAAGTTGCTTCTGGCCAAACCACTGTCTTTCATTTCTTGTTATTCAAGCCTTTATTAATTTTTATTAACAAAAAATAAAATTGACGTTTTGGATAAAACCCCATTTTGATGTTTAACTCTTCCTCCCAAACCCAGAACTTACTTAAAAGCCTGAGGGAAACTGTTTGACTTATAGAAGTTGTTCTCAATTCTTTCAATATACAGATCCAAGTTTGACATGCAATATCAAACCCTGTTGATCTGAAATAAACTGATAAATAAAATAGTTGTCAAGAATGTTGCCAAGCCTTCCTCATGTAGACTTCTGAATGCCAGCTGCATTTGTTTTTTATTTTTAGGATTTCTCTGTATTGGAACAGGTTTAAGCCTTAAAAATGAGGGCTGACATCTTGAAGACCAATGTCATCTCTGGAAGCCTAGGGCAAAAGACAAGAGTTGCAAGATCACTGTCTTGTGTACCAACACATTTTCTGGTGTTTGAATAATAAAAATGCTGCAATTCATTTTTATTAACTTAAGCCAAATTTTCAAGGATGCTCTACTTTTCTCACTCAAATAAGAGGTTAAGTGAGATGGTAGAATTTTAATTAATTGACAGCATTTTGCTTCTAAGCTACTGCTGGTCACCTTACTGGCTGAACCTTGTATTGTGTTTGGAGCCAATGGTGGGTGGATAATCTGATTTTTCTAGACCAAGGGCTTTTGTGGTAGTGCTACCAGCACACCCACAGTCCTTCCCAAGGAGACTGAGTGGGAGAAGTGCTCTTGCATCATGCAGCCAGAGCTGTGGACCATCCAGATCCATGAGCTGTGCTCTCAGTTTTGGTGTCTTTGAATCCTATTGCCTATATTTGAAGAAATATCTGAGAGAGTGGCAGAAAATCCCAGATCTCTGTGTTGTTCTATCTTCAAGACTTGCACCTTGGCATAAAGGGTTCTATCTCTTGATCAGACTATGCATGGTATGCTCTGTGGTTCCAGATGCAGAGTTAAACAATGCAAGAGGAAATACTGATGGTATATGATCAAGTGCTTGGCTAGTTTGATCAAAAAAAGCATTGTATTTACTGAATATATAGCATGGATTGTTTCTTGAGCTCTGCCCTCAGCTAAGCAAGAAAGTGTTTATGGAAACACCCCTGGTGCCTGTAGTTACCCACAGAATTATTAATATTTTGCCAGTACAGTCCATTTTAATTCAAAGAGCTTGGAGGGGAGACAGTGCTACAGCCTAAGTACATCAGCACTCCACTGCTTACACTTGAGAAATCTGCTTGTGGTTGACTGTAGCAGACCTGATCTGTGATTTGTGGGGCAGCCATCTGAGAGCATCTCTCTGTGTCAGTCTTCTTCACTCAGAGCTTGTCCTTTTCGAAGAATCCATGAATTGTTTGTCCATGGGTTAAGGAGGGATCAGACTACTTATCCTTTCTACTGAATTGGTGCAAGTGAAACCCTAGGAATGGTATTTAGCCTATCTGCAATATCAGCCTCAAGAGCCACCACAGAGTTTGAAAATAGGTAGAGTATGCAGCGGTTTGTTGATTTAAAGACTCTTAAAAAGAAAAAGGGGGAGAAAAAAACCCATCCTTGTAATTACTTACTTTTTGGCACTTCTTTCAGCCTGAGTTGGACCAGTGCTTCTTCATTGATCCATGTGAAGATTGCTGAGCCATATAAAGATCCTGCTGTCATATTCCTGTCAGATATCCTGTCATGTGTTCCTGCCCAACTAGTAAAATGTCATGCAAACACAGCCTTTCTAACACAGAATAGCCTTCGGCAAATGCACTCCGCTAGTGCCTAACAGCCCATGGGATCTAATCTCTGCTCCCTTACCGACTGTTCGTAACCTTTCTGTGCACTTCAAGACTTTTCAGACTAATCCTCTTGCATATAACCGTAGCAAATAAGAATTTGGAAAGGGAGAACCAGCCAAGTCTGGGTCTGGGGACCTAAGTGTCTGCTGTGGTAAACCTACATTTCAGTCACTTTTCCACATTATTTTCAGGAAGCAAAGTGTCTGAAGACAGAACCGCAGGGAAAGGTTTAACGTGTTGTTGCCTATTTGCCAGTAAGAATAATCCTTCAGTATAACTTTTTATGACCTGTGCTTCTAAATCTTGGAAGACTTTCTATATGTGACTCCTGAAGGTGACAGCAATGGAGCTTTGTTATACCTTGCTGTCCTCCTTGGATGACAGGCTGTCCTGTGTACCAAGATCCAAGGAAAACCTAGTACAGGGTTACCTGATGCTCAGTAGTAGTGAATTTGTTTCCAAATAACTGTGGATTTCTATACTCTGCCAGTGTTGGTCAATACACCCAGAGAGCAAGCATGCCTTTCCTGAGTTGTAGTGGGAGAGGCTTGTTCTGTGGATGCGATGATTTGGCATTTCGCATGGGATGGTCCACTTAGGGGCGGGTTTGCCGAAAGTCCTGTGAGGTCCTGGAATAATTACTATTATGGAAATAATTTTAGAGTGAAGCAGGTGTTGTGAGGTGACATTTGAGCTTGGGTGGAGTTGGGATGCCTGATTAATTGCTATAGTCAATTAAATCCACCTGTGAAAGTGCAGAGAGGTGGAGATGCTGGATGAGAAGGCATGGGAGTGCAGCAAGTGCAGCACTGTGAACTGTGCTCAGGTGAGCTCCAAAACATTGGAGCTTTTTTCATTTTGGTGTATCCTTACAGAGGCAAATCTCTCTCCAAAATGTTACGGTTATTGGGCCTGGATACCTCATGGGATAGCATTAAGCTTCCTATATTTTTGTACATGTGAAGCCAACCAAGTTTATTAGCAGCTCTGGGAAAGTGAGCTAAGTCAATGAGTGCCTGGTGGCTGTTCTTTGCAGGTATCTCTTTTGTGGGACTCACATTGGAAAATGGACTCACTGCTGTGATCTGTGGGACTTGGCAAAGCTCGAAGCTGCAGACACTGAACTTCCACTCTCATCTTTTGTGAGAAACTCAAACCTGCAGGTCAGGCCTGGGACGTGAAGGTGCCTGTAGATCACATTTTTTCATCAGCTCTGCCAGAATGATTCCTTTCACCCTGTGATAATTCTCTGAAGTATTTTCACAGTTACACTTGAGAGAGATGCAAACGAGGTGATTTGTGTGTCTGCAACTAATGACCTTTGCACTGAAGTCATACAGGGAGCAGCACAGATACTGTCAGCAATGCTGGTGAGCTGAATGCAGCTCCTCCTGTGGCAGGAGCCCCATCAACTTGCCCTGCTCTTCCTCGGGCAAGGAATTGCTTCCTTGTGATTAAAGCAGGACTGGAACACAGGAGGTCGACCACTAACTCCCAGCTCTGCCCTGGATTGCTTCTGTGGTCTGGAGGTGGCCTCTCAGAGGAGTGCCCTGTTGGTGTGGTGCTCCCAGAGCTATTTCAGTCCAGGTGAACTGTGCTGGCCAAAAGTATTTGCTTGAGTGGTGTCAGGATGGACCAGAGGTGCTGGTGCAAGCAGCTCAGCTGGCAGAGCTGGAGAGAAGTCGGGACACAGCTGGAGGCAGGTTGAGGCACAGCTGTGTTTGGGAAGGCTCAGGGTCACATTTGCAAACAGAGAGATGCCGCTTCCTTTCTCTTCCCTCCCCTCAACAAACAAACAAATCCCCCAGAGTGTTAGTTATTTCAGTGAATTACATCTGGGATTAACCTGTGCTGTTGACTTCACTTATCTTTGTGCAAAGCAAGTAGGAGCACTGAGGCCGTCTCCAGGAGCTGGGAATGAAGGATTGCTGTGCTATGTGACATATTCCAAGGGCAACGAAAGAAAAAGGCTTTGCGTTATTCCTTGCGTATGTAGCAACTCTGAAAGTACTGGGAATCTTGCCCCGGTTTCTCGATATGCCGTAATCCTGCAGAGGTGTTTGCGATAGCAGCTTTGATCGTGCAGTACCTCTGACCTCTACAGGCTGGGGTGCTGGAACAGATTCAGACCAGGATGGCTCCACTGGTCGAGGGGAGAGGTCAGACAGCCCAGGGACAGAGGGAGGAAAAGTGTTCACTGGGACAACTGGCGTCTGGACTGATATGCTTTCTTTAGTCTTGGAAAAGGTTCAGCAGGCTTAACTTCTCTTGAGACAAACACTCCTTAGAAAAATAAGTCCAACCACGGGGAAAGTGCCCAGACATCACATTTTCAAAACAGACCCTTTTCCATTTGCCTTCATGCATTCATGACGTTTTAGTCAGACTGAAACTGTAACTGTGCTGTTACAGCAGGAGACTTGGGACTCTCTATCTTACTGTATAATTCCCTTGTTTGCTCTAGGTATATCTTAGGAAACAGACAGAGGCTGGGGTCTCTTTCATGAATTGCTTACTGGTCTAAATGACAGATGTGATAAATGAAGATATAACAGACACTAGAAAAAGGCAGAGCAGGATATTACAACTTGTGGATTCGTGGTTTCTGAGTTTAGATGCACCTATATTTTATTGGGTCCTCTGTTTATACCAACACAGGAGGCCAGATTCTCATGTCGTGTGAACAACGAGCTGAGCTCAGGGCCTGCTCTTTGATGTTTGTAGGCAAAGGGATTTCTCAGGAGCAGTTTGAATGAGGTGAGGGGCTGATGTGTGCTGACTAGAGCTTGGAAAGCTGTTCCAAGCATGAGAGAAGGTGTGGGAGATGGTGCAGAAATGCCTCTCTGATGAGGGAATGAAGGGGAATGCAAGGTCAGTGCTGCGGGACTCGCTGGGGGGTGGGTCGGGTCACATGCAAGACTGTGGCCAAATCCATTAACTGCTCTGTGCTTAAGCTTTGCCGCTGTAAAGCGGAGCTGGTAATGCAGTATACTTGGCTCCTGTGGTAACTCACAGTTGATAACAGAGATGTACAGAGTAAACAAAGCTAAGCCTGAATGTGGGTATGCATTTGGGTTTGTGCTGTTCTTCTTTCCGATGCTTTTAGAAACCCTGCCAAAGTCAAGAGGCTATGGGAAACCAGGCTTTCTATCAGCATCTGGAGGCTGAAATCTCAGTAGAAGACCAGTTACAGTATTATTCTACTCCATTAAGTACCTCCTTGAAGGGTTAAAGTAGCCTGTGAAAAAGGGTTATTGCAAGCAGTGGAGTGTCCTACAGCCTTTTGGGAAAAGGAAAGATATGCTATCTGTACACTTCAAGACTCATTTGTAGTGGCGGTCACATAAGATTTCAGCCCATTTCCCCCAGCTCTCTACTCATCATACTACCTGGGCACTTCAGATATTGCAGATAACTCTCTTTACTCTGAAAGTTTAGCACTGGCTGGAAGAGAGTCTTACATACTGGAGCTTGTACTTCTTCAGCCCTGGACATATGTAGGTCAAAACTCAGATGCTGGTTGAACAGGAATATATGATGTTTAGCCCATGCAGCCACAGAGGGAAAGATAATTTCAAACTCATCAAATGTAGAAAGCTGGGGTTTGTACTGTCTGCTTTACTGCTGTTGGGATGTATATGGGTTGGTGCACACTGGGCTGTATGCTATCCCTTCCTGGTGGTTCCTGTCCTGAAATAAGCACTGCTTCAAGTTACCATTTTCTATGGACTTTCAAGCAATAAATGCAGTGAACTCATTTTCATTAAAACAAAGTTTAAATGTGAGTTCAGGAGTTAGTAGGGTAATAGATTCTGTCCTGTCAGATTCAATACCACAGTGTATAAAATGTGTCAGATAATTCATCAGCTGTTGGGATTAGATAACTTAATTAAGGTATGGTTTTGCTGAAAAATGTGCGTTGAGACAGGAGTAATGCCATTACTGAATACCGTGTAGCAACATGTAGATGTCTTTTCTAGGACAATAGAAGAATAAACAGACATCAATATGGATAAATCTTTTCACATAGTATTAGAGATGATCAAATAATTTATGACAAAATCCAGCTTTTCTTTTTCTTCCAACTTTTAAATCCTTCATAATCCAGTCTTTGCTTCTATTTACAACTTGTTAGTGTTTGCCAAATTGCTTCTGAACAATTTTCAGCTGACAAGTTGCTCATGAGGCCTCTGCTCTGTAACTAGCTGGTATTTGTTCATGATGTGCTTGACTGGCTGCTGAAGTCAGTCTGTACTCTTTTTCTTCCTGAGTGGATGGGTTATACTTTTTGAGTACAGAGGAATAATGGAGCAATACACATGTAAAAATTATCAAATGGTGCAGTTTATTAAAGTCATGAAATCTTTGGGTTTGGGACCGCTTTCATAGGCGGTGATCCAGGCAATCCAAAAAGGGAATAGTATGACTGGACTGGTAATAGCAGATAGATTTCTTTGCCTTTCCCTTCCCTCTTCCCCAGTTCTTTGCATTGTTTAACTTGAATGAAAAAAAGTATTTGAGCTTCTGATTCCTGTCCTTAGTGGGGTGTGAGGTGCCCAAGTGTGATGGCTAACCTTTCTACTGGGTCTCTGCATAGTTTTCGGTAGGTCGCTCTCTTCCTGCTTGTACTACTGAAGCAGCACTGCCTGATCCCCTCTGGCTGTAGGGCTGGTCCTCTCTGTGCACACTTGTCCTTAGGAGTGGAGGTGGCCTGCAACAGATTGAGCTAACAGTGGATTACAGTAGACCATTGGAATGCTTATGCTTGAGCTTGGTACTTGGTCTCCTTTAACATTGTAGGTCTAACCTGTGTGACTTATCTTTGCCTAACTAAGGAGTTGATTCTTTTGTCATTTTGGAGAAATATTACTGAGTGCAAAGGAGGAGAATATCATAATTTGGGAGTTCATTTATTAACATTTTTTTTTCATGGGCAAAAATAATCAGATAAACCAGAAAACATTCCATATGGACTAAGGGCAGCCTTCAGGGTACCCAGTATTACAGTGTTTCCCCAAAGCACAGGTTGGATATGGATAAAAGGGAAGAAAAGTGCAACTTCTGGGGTAGTGAAAACCTTGAGGTGGCTCAAGGAGAAAGAATATGTAGAATCTCTTGGCCTGTAGGTCACCTCTGTTGTCATAAGTAGCAGACTAATGTGTGAGAAGAATATGCTTATTTATATGTGTGGTTTTACCAGAGGGGATTGTCAGCTTATACTTGATAAAGCTTGAAAATGTTTCTGCATTTATGGCACTCTTGATCTGCTGAAAGGAACAACCAAGCAAATAACTGATGACTGATTTTTTGCCGCCTTGTGGAAAAATATGTCTAAGTGCCTGATCTCAGCAGACTTCCCTACCACTGCAAGTGAGCATCGGTATTGCAGACTTTTGGGATGAGGGATGAACTTTGCTTGGAAGTAAGAATAAAAGAAGGAGGAAAATAATCATTTAAGTATATTGTAATGAAACATAACTGTGTCTTGCAGGTATTTTCTCTTGCTTTTGTATTGATTTATGTCCCTTGCTTTGTTTGTCTTTACTCTTAAGAGGAACAAGGCAGTGATTCATCACAAATATGCAGGGATAACTCACTTTGCGTTTGTATGGTATTGTCTGTCCCAGTGGCTCGAAGGCCTTTACAGACTTTAAGGGCTGTGTCTTCAGCTGGTATAGCGGTGTTATGCTGACACCATCTGAAAATCTGATCCTATCTCAATTCCCTTTTTGTCTGCATATTTTAACTTGACATACCGTAATATCACGGATGCAAAACCACCCTCCTACAAACACAACAGCATCATGATTTGCTCATGGATGATTTCTTTAACATCATCTTTCAGAGCTGCAGTACTTGTTTCCCTAGTCTATAGGAGTTCTTTGTTCCTATAGTTTTACCTATCTGTACTAAATATGTTCAGGTTAGTAACATTAACATTACTTTGTGCAACAGCCCTGCATTTACTGTTGTTTACTATCTGTTAATCCTGGGGGGGGGTGTCTCATGTGTTTTGTGACGGTTTATCTTGTACATCGTAATTTTATGTCAGTGAAAGTTTCAATGCTGGACATGCATTCGGACATAGAGAACGGCTCACAACTCCCTTCTGTGATTGTTTTCTGTACCATAGCTAATTATACATTAGTTGGCAAATGTGCACTATTGATAGTTATACTGTTACAGCTTTCTAATGTCAAAATGTCACATTGAACCAAGTGCTGCAAAAACTTTACTTTTCTGCAAGTAGCTATATTGAACTTGTCACCTCTGAAAAGAATTGAGACACTTTGTATACATGTGTATGTGGAAATTTTTATATTTGTACATGTTATATATAATTGTTGTCAATCAAATCGTTGACATGTGTTGATTCAAATAACAATCTGATTTTTTTTTTTATTAGATGAACCTCTATCAGGTTCATTGTGCTTTTTGTTTGTTTTCATTCAGTCCATGTTACTTTGAATACAGGTTCTTGGGCTGCCCTACTTGAATGCTTATCTCTTGGTGTCCTTACTTATCTTTATTTTTGGACCTTCTGGAACCAATCTGATCTTCTAATCTAAAAAAAAAAAAAAAACTAACAAAAGAACATTAAGATATATAATTTCAGGTAGCTATCTTTAGAATTTTAAGTTATCTGGAACTATTTGCTAACAAACATTAATGTTTTTTGATGATAAACATTCTTTGTTACTAGTAGAAAAAATGGAAATCTTCATTACTAATGGAAAATACTTAATCTATGTAGTCTGTGTAATTAAGAACAAACTGTAGGAACATTATAGGCTATTTGCCATGTGGAGATGGTAAAATTGTCAGTAAAACTGCAGAAAAAGCAGAAATTATTTTTACTTGTTTTTAGGAAAAAACATTAGCTTTATGACCTCCTAATTGGTTCCTCATAGCCTCAAACTTTTCTTTATACCTTTTGCATCTAGCTTGCTCTCCCCGTTCAGCATTATCTTTGTCTTTTGAAATAAGACTTTATTAGTACTACTGGCTGGGGAGCTACCTGCACCAAGGCTAAAAGATTTTGGGTCAAAATAGTCCTTTTGGTGACTGCCAATATGCAGTCTGGTAACTAGCTCATTTTGAACCCTCAAAAATATAATAAATGCTATCTCTCAAAACAGAGATTCCTCATGTAAAGGTTCTCATGAGTACGCGTTGTGTTAAAAATTCTCTGTAATTTTCAGAAACGTCTCACTAAAAACTGTGGGGGCTTCCAGCAAACTGGAGTCATGTGCAATGCAGTTTTTATTTCTTCACATTAAACAAGTGTTCAAGGATTAAATCATCCTGCTCCCTGATGTGATTTGGTGGTCTAAACCAAACATGGACTAATATTCCCCCACCTGGGCTTTTACATTTCCCTGAAGTCTTATATAAGCCATGTAATACAACGGGATGCTGTGTCACTTATTCCAAAGGTATCATCACCAGTGGAGACTTGCCAGGTGACTTCATCCTCCCACTCAGTTTTGCCTCTGTCTCATGGTTGTGTTTCGGGGAGGGAGCATACCAGCCTGTTGTCCTTGTGCACCTCACTGAATTTTCTTTCCATGTTTCCTACTGTGGAGTCCTTGAGGATTACTTGCCCTTTTAGGAAAGCCGAAAGGCCTCCTTTCATAGCTGCTTAGTTCCTATCATAAAGATACCTCTTTTTCTGTGATATCTTGATTTTTCTTTTCTGTTTCCCCTAAGAATGATTCCTTGGTATCTGCTTTGCTAAATGTTGGATATTTCTAGCTGGGTAGAAATTTCTCCTGATTCTTTTTCCTTGTGGTCACAAATCTGTTTCTTGTATCTCCGGTTCTTGTACCATCTGTCCTTCCCCCTGCAGCATGTGTGGCTGTAATTTGGGTAACTTATTGTCCAAGAAGTCTTTGTTTTCTCAGATGCTGTGCATTAATGACGTTTGAGTTTTAGACTGTGTGTATCCTTCCTTTTAATGGACCAGGAGCATATTTGGACCACTGTCAGACTGGAAAATCTGAGCACAGCCAAAGCGCTACTAGGAACTCTTCCCTGCTCATCTGCTGTTTTCTTACAGGAAACAGTGAGCCTCTCCTACTCAGGCTGTCCCCCAAATTGGTGGTTAACTGCAGCCCCTTCCCCAGAAACTCAAATAAGCTTAATTTCAAAGATTCAGTGACATCATTTTGCAGAAGTGCTGGGTGAAGCATAAGTTCATTTCCCTCGACACCACTTCTTAATGCGTTTTTGTTCATCAATGCGTACAACTAATGTGAAGAGGCAATTCAGTCTCAGCAGTCATTCTATTGAGGATGAAATACTGATAGGTACTTCATTTAATAAAATAATAATGCTGTGCAGCTGTACACTGTCTCTCCCACAAGGATCTCTAGGTACCTGAAAGAGTATTAAATAATTAAGCCTGACAATACCCCTGTATTTCATTAGTTCCATTTCACAGGTGGATTAGCAGAGGTTAAGTGACTTGACCAAGGTCAGAATCAGACCTTATTCCTGGGAGGAAAGCCTGTTCTGGGGATAGTTTGTATGTGGGTGGATCAGCTGGTCCTGCATTGGGTCTCAGTGACAACCTGGGCTCTGTGAACAGAGGCAGAGCCAAAGCCTGTGGCAGAGCAGAGAGGGAACTGGGGAATCCTGGCTCTGTTTTCTTAATATGTTTCCAAATGTCCGGGCCTGGGATAATCCATACTAAATGCGGTGACAGGACTGAAGGGTTTGATTTGCTGAAGCCACAGAAATATATAGCCTGGTGCCCAAGAGACATATGAGCATTTGTTTCATATCCACTGACATCTCCTGTCCAGTCGGCTCAGCGAGTCCTATTTTCGTAAAGTTATTTTGCACCATCTGTATTGAAAATGGCAACCTGGCCAATTACAAGGTATTGTCAGTTTATTCTGTAAGAGAGTTTTAAGATGGAAAGAATCCAGCAGTGAGACAGGGGAGGACATACTGTATCTTTCCCCAGGAAAGTCAGGGTTTGATCCTGCAGGCAGCTGAAACATGCCAAATTAGTTGGGTGCTGTATGTTCAGCGCCTTTTCAGAGATGCTCGGGACTTTGCAGAGTCAAAGCTCTGAGCTATAAGGTTAAGCATGAACATTAATGAAATGTTATCTCTCTACCAGATGGAACTAAGTGACAAGTACTCTGGCTGTCAAGCGCAGAAAATTGTGAATCTGTCGCACATCCCCTGACAACAGTAAGGCAATCTTCTTAAAACTGACTTATGCAATAGGAATTGTGCTGTGGTGGGGTATCTCATTCACGTGGTCAGAAAGCTGACCTTTGGTCAGAACTGTTTGCCCCTGTGTGTTGTGGGGGTTTTTTTGTATGTTTGTTTGTGTTGGTTTGGGTTTGTTTGTTTGTTTTTGGTTTTTTAATTATACATATATTTTATGATGCATCTAGCTTTCTGATCAGCTGCCACCTTGCAAATAATCCACTTAAGAGGATGTTTTTTTCAAGGCTAAAATAGCTACAAGCTCAGGCTCAACTTGCATAAAAATTACATGTATACTTGAAATCTTTACAACTGATGATTCCAGATAAGAGCAGATACTCCATACTGATCAGCCTTCGGCTGAAAGGTGTAACCACTATAAGCCTTTTGCTGTCAATGAAACATCTTCCCTGTCTACCAGGATACAAAAAAACCACAGTATGTTGCCATATCAGAGCGCAGCAGAACTTTCCTGGAGCCTTAAGGGATTGCCTCATATTTTACAGACTTAACTAACTGCTTATAAATGAACAGCATCATATTTTTTTTACATGTGCATACTCTACATGAATGATCATGTAGTATTATAATTTCATCCACGACTGAAATATCTTCTTTATAGAAGTGGAATGCAGAGTATAAGGGGAATGTACAGAAGAACACTTAAATATTTGAGGTGGGAATTGAGATGAAAAGTGGAGTTAGGAAAAATAAACAAACTTTCAAAGAGATCTCAAAATCTGACTGCATCTTTTTGGTCTAACCTTGAAGCTGCAAGGTGATAGCAAGTAAAGTGAGGTCATTCAGAGGAAACTAAAGTTCCTCTGGAAGTTTGGCTTCTTGTGGTTTTCAGAATAAATTTACCTTTGCCATATAATTGACCTGCTGCTTCAATTCTCACCTGCTCTTGGAAAATGTTCTTGTCTGTTCCTTCAAAGAAGGGTTCATTTTATCACAAAGTTTAGATGAATGGTTGGAGTGGATTTTTTTTGTATAAAATATTCATTATGAACAAACTGTGAACTTGTGAATATGCATGATTCCCCTTTAATCTGTTTTTTAAGAAACATTTTCTTTCGAAACAAAAAAGGCAGAAATGGGCTTGCTCAAACTGACCAACAGGACTTAAGTATCAGTTTCTGAACAATCTGTGCACAAGATGCCTACAGGCATGATTATTTTTCATGTAAATAATCTGCTGAGTGATTTTGAAGTAAACCACAAATATGACTGTGGACAACTGCAGTGGACTGAAACTTGCTCAGTAAGTCATGTGTTTCACTCTAACAAGAAAAGAGTCTCTAACTAATGGACGATATATGGTTAAGATAGGAGAAAGAAATCTGGAAAAAGAGGATTTAAAATCTTGAGGATATACCAGAAAAATCCTGTCATACCTGGGAAGTATGTTCATTAATTTCCTTTTCTTACAGCAGAAGGGGAAGTGGCCACTGGGTTAATGCTTGGATAAGTGCTTTTTGGTAGTGACAGAGATCAGCTATGCATGTGAGATATTAACAGTTCTTCATCAGATGTTTGCTGGGATGTTTTCAGAGATTGCTACCACCTAAAATAGTGGCAGTCTGTGGGGAAAAAAACCCAAATATTTTATAATATTTGATGTATCCTGGGCTGCATCAAGAGAAGTGTGGCCAGCAGGTCGAGGGAGGTGGTTCTCCCCCTCTACTTCACTCTCGTGAGACCTCACCTGGAGTGCTGCATCCCGTTCTGGAGCCCTTCTTACAGGGAGGATATGGATGTGCTGGAACATCTCCAGAGAAGGGCCACGAGGATGATCAGAGGGCTGGAGCACCTCTCCTATGAGGACAGACTGAGAGAGTTGGGGTTG
>WUAM01000431.1:64544565-64564193 GCA_024336885.1 Actenoides hombroni | reverse complement strand
AGAAGGTAATTGCAAATGATGCCATTGCCAGGGAAAACAAACAAACAAATAAATAAACAAACAAAAACCCCCACAAAAAACCAGCAACAACCAACTTCTCCCCCTCGATCCCTTAGTCTTCAGAAGCAAAGTACTTAATATTGTTTGGGTACTTTTTTGGCTTGAAATAGAAATGTGTAATAAGCAGTACACACAGGTTGTCAAATGTGAAGTTTTGTGGGGACTATTTTCCGGAAGTGTTTTCAGATATCAAATTGTTGGAGGAATTTTCTCATCGATACTTGGTATTTTTGGACCTAAGATGATCTGCCTAAAAACTACATATGGGCAGTTTGAGTAGGGATATATGAGAACTCCTTAGGTTTTTATATGTATGCATGTGAATTATTTATCAGGGAATTGAAATGGATGCTTCATTTTTATTTAGTGTAATTAAGCTCCTAATATTAATATATAATCAAACATATTGCTTAGGGGTTGACTCTTCTGATTCTCAGCCTCAGCCTGAAGATATTGTCTGTCTTTCCTCCTTTTTTCTCATTAGTAGCTTAGATAGGCATGAAAAAAATTTTTTTGAGCTTAAATAAGAGATCTTTGTTGTTGTTGTTGTTCTTGTATAGTTCAAAAGCAGTTAATTTTTAAGACCTCAAACTTGGCACATGGCCACTCTCAGCTGGCAAATACACCGTTGCTATTTTTGCTGTATGTGATTTTTAGTTCATCTGGAAGCTGCTGCCAAACAACTTTAGTCTAATTCTCCTGCCCCTTGCCTCTTCCTATTGCTTTCCAAGTGCTCTCATGTGCTTCCACCCAGTTAATGAACCATCTGTAAAATGAAGGAGTAGCTCAGTCCTTGATGTCTCTGCTGAATCCCCAAGCTGCAATGGTAACTGTAGTGGCTCACACAGCAATGACCAAGTCAGCTGGTCTGGCAGCACTGCGCTTCCCTCTGACCCACGCTGAGCAAGCATCCCATGGATAGCAAAATTTGGACCCATGCTCAGTAGGTGTAAGGTGATCTACTTCTTCACCATTACCCTCTGACATCCATCGATACAGGCAATTGCATCATTACAACCACATCATTTTGTCTAGCATTCAGTCTGCAAGTTGGGAGAAGATTCTGTAGCTTCAGGTGTGTGAAAATGGGAGCTGGCATGTTTTGTGAATGGCAGGTGGGAGTTGTTCAGTGGGAAGGCTAGATGAAGTGGTAACTGGGAGAGAGTCTTTAGGCTAGTTATGAGGCAGGAAAATTTCTGTGGATTTTCTTTTCTGGTTTAGAGCAGTTTAGGCAATGAAGACAAATATCGTATCAAATTGGAAAGCAAAGGGTGGAATGAGCTATCCAGAGGTAGAGACTAAATACAACAGAATCTGGCTTGGACAGTATGATTAAGCAGTAATTCTTTAAAAAAATCCTCTTTTAAAACAATACTATATATATTAAAACAAACAACAAAAAAATTTGATCTAGTATAATGCTATAAACTCTTTGCTGGAAATTTTCTAAATTAAACTTCAGCAGAAAAAGTAAAAAAGAAGCTTGCAAATCTCTTGTCTTTTCCTCTTGTCTGCCCCCTTGTTTATCAGTAACAGAGAAAATCTGTCTGGGAAAAGATATAAAATACTAAACAATTTTTGTTCCATCTGTAAAAGGAAACAATATCTCTTTGAAATGCTTCAAATGGCATATCCCTCTCCTGTATCATCTCACTTACTATACATAATGTTACAGTAGTATTTTGAAAATACAGTCAAATAATATAGTGTATCACAAATATATTGTTTTGGTTTTACCAGAAGGAGTTTGGTGAGCAATTGAGTCATTGCTCTGTGTGAATTGCTAATGTATGCCTTTCCAGAACTGAGTATTATCTGTGCATGGTCCACCCACGTTTCCTGGCATGATTGGCAATGCTTACAGTCAAAGGTGACTGAAGGGCTGAAGTCCCTTAGAGATGGAAATAGTGTAGGTGAGAGACACAATATCCAGGAAGGATAGAAAAATAGTCATTGATGACAATGTGCATTTAAGAAATAAAACAAACAAACAAAACCCCAAACAAACAAAACAAAGCAAAAAACACAACAAAACAAACAAAAACAAAAAACCAAAACAATGATATTGGAGTGGGGGAGTTGGATGTTGATGTTATTTTTGATCCTTCGGGGTTATAAAAACCCTAGGCCAGAGGAGTATGGAAATACAGGCACTTTCATGTTAGGTTACAGATTTCTCACAAACACAGAAGGGTGAGTTTGTACTGAACTGGTAGTAGATTGAATTAAGCAGACAGAACTGGCAGTGTAGCCATAACTTTCTGAGAGTGACAAAACTGAAATTGGCAACTGCAAATTAAGCACACCAAGGTTTTTGATATGGTTTTGTTTAAGATAACAAGTGAGACATCTGCAGAAACTGATGTGAATTGTCTAGATTCCCAGACACTTTTTGCATCAGTCAAAGTTTGGGAGTGTGTCTGTCTGCACATGTGATCTTTGCTATGAGTGTCTGGCACAACGTGATCCTCAGAAGCCGTCTTCACTCCAATTGCACTAGGGTCTTTGCTGATGTCATTAATTGGAGGATTTTTTTCAGTTTTATCAGGAAGATAAGAGTTTAGTCTTGCTGTGTATAAATCCTGAATATTAACTGCAAGTTCCTCAGTCCCTTCCCTGCATCCAAGATGGAAGGTTATGAAAATGATGTGGCTTGCAGTATCGCTGAAGCTTGGTTGATACTTGTATCTCTAATCGTCTTCTCATTGGACCTGTGTTCAGTGGTTCCTTTGCTTCCTTAGCTCTTGGCAGAGGTGGTAATGAGCTGTTTGCAGCTCAGTGCTGAGCGGGTGATAACAATGAGGATTGTTCAGGAAGAATGGGTGGGACCTTCTGCCTGCCTCAGCTTGTATGATATATGTCCTATACTATTATATGACCTAAAGGCTTTCTCTCAGCCTGCAGGAGAGGAATCAAGCCATTTGAAATCAGCTACGTAGTCAGCTACTTGCTTTTAGACAAGCATGTATTTGTGGATCTTTAGCTTTCTTGAACAGAAAATATAGACACAAAGGAAAAATGAAGGGAGGCAAGGAAGTTCACAGAGGATCCATACATATGCTATGTATTTTTTAAAGATAATTTGTGTACGTTTCTTCTCATCTATTGGTGGCAAAACAAAATCTTGATGAAAAGCTACTGGAGGAAAAGTAATTAGAGTGAAGAACTTGGAGATCAGAAAATGGGCAGGATGGGGAATGGATGGCAACATGCAAACAAGGAGATACAGAGTATTTTTGTCTTGGGATTTTTCTGATCTGCACTAAATATCATATGGTCTGAGTAAGTTTGAATGAATTTTCAGCTAAGGTTGTTAAACTTGGCTGTGTGGGCTGCACATTCAATAGGACAGATTTATGAACTTAACTCATGCAAGTGGTTAGACCTGTGTGCTGTTAGCTATAAAGGAGCTTGTAACCTTCCTCTGAATCCCTCCACACCTTCTCAGTTGAAGGTCATGATGTGAAAAAACCCACAATACTCCTAATCCCTGCAGCACCTGTAGCTCTCTAGGAAAATATTAATAATAAATACTAGTATTTAAGGCATGCATTATCTTTGCATTCAGCTTAATTGACCATCGATCTTAACTGCAGATTGTATATAGTGCATATGGTTCTGGTCAGTCTTAACCACCTTTACAGAGCTAATAAGATCTAGGTTTCTAATTTGCCTTTGTTGTTCTTCATTCAGTCTGCCTTAAGACTGTGTTGAAGCTTCCAGTATGAAAATTCAGGCAGATGCATTTAAAATGTATTAGGCTGATGGACTGAGCTTTAGGATTAGTGATGTGCTTTTTTGTTGTTGTTGTTTTTGTGTGTGTGTGTGTAATTACAAAGGTGCTCTATTAATTTGCTGCTATTTATAGGGTTTCTATTTTTCCTGTATGTATTGTGTTGTTGTAACTCTTTAAAACAAACAATTATCATTTTTTCTGGTCTTATCTTTTACAGTGGATCTCATCCTTGTGGATCAGAGATTTGTTTTGTTTTCACTGTTAACAAAACCATGTCTTTTCCACTCTAATGCACCATGGCTAAGCTGATAATACTTATATGAAGCTTCAGTATTTGGAAGCATACTATATACATTTTCCAACCAAGTTAGTAAGTAGTATTTTCCCACATTGTACAGATGAAGAAACATAGTCAAAGTAGTTAAGCTACTTGCCAAACTACAAAGTGAGTTAAAGATGGAGATATGATTGGACTTTGTGGTTCCCAATCCCTGTTCAGACTACTAAAGTATATCGAACCTCTGGGTTGTTTTTTTTTTTAATTTATTTTTGTAATGTAATATCAAAAAACTCTCTTTGATTTCTTTATGTAGAGTGAAAATATCATTGACAGAAAGACCATTTGATTTTTCTCAGCCTTGAGGAGAGTATGAATTTTTTTAGATCTGAATTTTTCATCAGAAAATTGTATGCTGACTTTTATACGTCACAAATGCCATATGGACTCCTAAATATGGAGAGAGAATAATTATGAGCCCTTTTGTACTGACTCACTTCTCTGATTTGATTTTTTTAAATATTTTTTTTAAACTGCATTTTGAGGATCCAAAAGCTGATTGCTAATGTGCTGTATTGCTTCTGTTAGGTAATCTTAGCTTTTTAACAGAATACAGACGTGCAGTGCCTTATGATTAATTACATGTACAACAGGTGTTGATCTCATTGGACTCAGATTATGAAGTTCTCTGCTATCCAGGTGGTCTGTTTTAATATAAAAAGACCAGTAGCATAATGAGCAAGAAATTGAACTAACAAGCAGGGGGAAAAATACTTGAATGCATTAATCACCTTTAATAAGCTTAGCCAGCTCAGCACAGCTAATCAGCTGGGAAGTCCTTGCTTTGAAGCAGCATCAATTGTTGTATACCCAGTAGGGTAAATAAAAGATAAGCCAAGAGGGGTGGGAAGGGTGTTTGTATATCTAAAAGCTTTCAAGATTTTCCAAATATAAGGCACCTGGTATGATGTTTTTTTAAAAATTATATTAGTCAAAATGAAGATGCTGTTACCTTTTGGTAATGAAGAGATATGTCATTCAGATATCTCCAGATGCACTAGAATGGCAGTAACTATCAAAAAGTGCTAGTTATTTGCAGTATAGCTTGTTTCAATTTTCACACTTCGAAGGGAGAAATGTGCCTGACTTAAAGCCATCTAATGACCCCTGTTCATCCACCCTGAGCTCAGAAATTTGAGGCTAAGATACTGCTCTTAAAGATGTACTGATAATTCCCTTCTGCATAAAGTATCTTCCATTTTGTATACATCAGTTCTTTATATTTCAAATTATTTGGTGGTGAATGAAGTGTCTAATAGTTAGTTAACAATCCTCTTAGCATAGCATGCATAATCTTTTTTCTTTACCTAATACATAAATATATTTTCTTAACTCCTAGGTTTGCAACTCTTTTCCATATGGTAGCAATGACTACTTGTGCTGCTGTTATACTGTAAACTATTGGACAATTGCAGTGTACAGAGACATAACAAATGCATAGAACCTCCAATGATGGAATCCACCTTTTCTTAGGAACTTCACCAGTACTTGTGTGTTGTTGATATTAGGAAAAACTGCTTATCATACTGGAGGTTGCAGGTAGGACTGTGTATTTCAATGGTACTGCATCTCTTTCATGCATATTCTCTCAGCAGCATCTCCAGGGCTGGAAAGGATGGACAGGCAGCTCTCTCAGTTCCTGTGGCACTCATTTCCTCTGGTTATTCATGTGATTTTTGCCCTACAACTGCTTACATGGTCCCTTCCCTTCCCTCCCTTTCCTTCCCTCCCTTCCCATTTTTCTTTGGCAGCTGAGACACATGGTAAGCTTGAAGGGTTTTCCCCTCTATTCTGCTCTTTGGTGGTGAGCAAATCAGCTTTAGGGTTGGTTGGTTTGTTTGTTTGTTTAATTGAAAAACATTTTCTTTGCTCTCCCATAACTCTCAAAACAGCTGAACCAATCTTCTGCAGACTTTCCAGACCAACTTACCTTGGGGATGAAACCAAGCAAGCAAAGTTTCAACATTTTGGTGGTGAGAAAGTAGAATTAAAAGGGAAGTCCAACCATACTACACAACCACCACTTGAGCTAGAAATCCTGGTGTGCTAAAATAAACACATTGCTGGCCTTTCTGAAGGATAATCTTAGAAAGAAGTAATGTAGAATATTTTTAGATATTACACAATCTGTCCACTGTAACGCTTTGGGTCAAGATAAGATGTTGTCTACAAAGGTGATGTTAGTGGTGTAGAGGCACTTAGTTGGAGCAAGACACTTGAATGCTTACCTGGCATCTTGGTTTAATTTTCCTGGTACAGTGGGAATCTATGTCTATGATCACATCAAGGCAAAAGCAATTACTGCTATATCATCTTCTCATAACTTCCATTCTGTTACTAATGGTGGTTATACTGAACTTGAGGCATGTCTATACAAGCAACTTAACACAGATGAAGCAGGACATTGATGTTGTAGTTGGGTTCCTGGGCATAACGCTCCTGTAACTAACATGATCTGATGCTGCTGTAATTAGGGGGTAGGTAACACCTAAAATATTGGCAGCATGTGGACATGTTCAGTAGACACTTTTTTTTACATAAATCTCCTTGGGTTTTCGCAGCTGCCTGGCAAATAATTTGGCAGGACCTATGCTGAACTGACTGAGGAGAAGGTGATCTCACTCTCATAGTATTTTCATGTTGATGTACCTCATTCTCCAGTAATGTTGTGATCCAATTGAGGCTGTCACATATTCCTTAACGTGTCCAGACGAACATGCTCAGATTTGGCATGGTAGGTTGAAATGTGCAGCCAGGATGTTGGAGGGTGAGGAAAGCCTCCAGAAGTTGGTTATTCACGGAAATGACCATGGTGTCATTCATTTAAAATGGAATCCTCACAAGGCTCCCCTTACTATACTGTTTAGTAGTTTCCACTGCGTTGTGGCACAGTCCCAAGTGCACGAAGCCTGACCGTCTCAGTCAGGGCTTTCAAGCTGAGGACTTTACCTAGGGTGAGAAAGAAGCTGGGAGTAAAAGATGTGAGGGACAGTCCTGTACTTGTGTTAATGCATCTGTGCCAATGACCCTGCAAGGGGTGACCTGGATGTGGTGACTGCAAATGTTGCTTTCTTCAATTAAAAAAACTGGACTGTGTCCAAGCTGCTGATAAATGTTGAGTCTGAAAACGGCTGGTTTTTATTTTGGGATATCACCATCAAAGTCCTTGATACATAATTATGATCCTTGAGGCTGGAATACAGCAATTCACTTTTCCGCTTTGGGAATAGAAGGTAGGGGGAACAGCTGCTTTCCTTTCCTCCTGCTCCTGTCCCAAAGGCTACACACTCCCAAATATTCTGGGTGCTTTTGGGAAGATACACAAACTACATGCTTGCTGTTGTTAATTATATTGGGATCAAACATTCCTATTTCCCTAAAACAGGAAAACTTCTTATGTTGTGTCACAATGGATACATGTCATATCAGTTGGACCTTGTGCTGAACCTCCTACCAGACTGCAGCATTGTTTTATAGTCCTGTATTTGCTTGTGCCCTGTGCAGGTAGCATGGAACAAAGATGCCAATAAACAGAAGACAGATAAAACTACTTTCAGGAGTCTCTGGCCAAATCCAAGGCCGAACCCTTATGAAGTGTCTTTGCTTCAAGACTTGACTCTGATTAGGCTAAGATAGGACAAGTTATCCATCCAGCACTTTCCCGGAAGACATCAGATAATGCAGTATATTAACAACTCGATTATAAAATAAGACAAGAAATTGGTACAACTAGTTTTAATAGTCAAATATTATTACTTCAAATTCTCCAAAATGATTTCCCCTATTATTCAGGGAATTTGTTCAGTGACACAGTAAAACTGAAGCTTGGTTATTCCCAGTGACAGTCAGTGGCAGTGAGGGAAGAGGTGGATGGGATGGGGTAACCCCTATCACCTTTACCTTCAGAAGTCTCAGAAGCAAAAATGGCCTGCAGTCATGGATATAAATTTACTTACTATTTCCCTGAGCAATGCTATAATAATGAGTGTTATACATTAAGGGAGCTGAACTTAAGCTACCTCCCTTATAGATTACTTTGCTTCTTGCAACTACACAGTGCTTGTGAGCATATGTACATGCTGTCAAAGCATGATTTCAAGAGGGAAAATCAAGTTCTAATGATAATTTGGGTCTTGGCTGCACTCAGATTATTTCAGTAGTGAATCCTTCTTATACTCAATTTTCATTAAATATTTCTAATGCCCTTTTAGATGGCTAAATTGTTACCCTTATTCTACAAAGTAGGTGCTGGAAGTATTTTTCTCATTTTGCGATGTAGTATAAATCCCTTTTTCTTCCACGTGTCCTGCCAAACCTGGAAGTCTTGCAGCTCAGTCAAGATATAGTTGAATAAAGCAGATTCCTGAAAATTTTGTTGAGCTTCTGTACTGCTTTCAGAATTGCCAGAGGTCAAGCTGACCGTGTCCTTGCAAAGGAAGTTAAATAGTAAAGCTTTCTTTAGTCATACAAATAACAAGGAACGAGGAAGCGAGGCTGATCAGCAGTGATGCAATCAAAAAGTTTGTAGTCTTCCAATAAGTAAGTTGATACTTCGTCTCTAGCTTTTAAATAAATATGATAATTTGTAGTGTGAAGATAAAACCAAGACTTCTAATGAGAATGAGTGCACAGAATGAAAATTGACACATCTGAGGTGGAAGTATGACTGAAGAAAGTAATGCTCTCAAGATGCAGGTAGCAGATAGTTTGCTTTCAAAAAAAAAAAAAAAAAAAAAAATTTCTGGCTGTGTGCAGTGGAATTCCACCAATGAAAGCTTTTAATACATTTGTCAAGCTAATGTTGTGACTGTGGAATAACAAATGTATTATCCATAGACATAAGGAAATGTGGAAAAATCATCTGGGCAACTACGAACTTGTTAGTCTGGACGGAGAAATATGCAACTCCTTGGAACAAATTATCAGGGAAAGTATTAGACAAGATAGTAAGTGGAGGATATGATAAAAATGTAATGTAGTTCTAACAAAAGATGATCATGCCAGACTAATCCTATAGTGTTCTTTGATGTGATAACTGATCTCACAGGCAAGCCAGCAGTGCTAAATTTAATATACTTGTTTTTCCGTGAAGCATTTAGTGCAGTGCTACATAGGAAAGTATTGGTTGAGGAGAAGGTAGGGTTTGGTGTTGTAAATCAGGTATTAAAAAGCTAGGGAAGGAAGGAAAACATCATCATTGGTTTCAGGAAGATGAAGAGTAGACAATTTCAAGGATTGCATGGGGGTGGTCAGTGGAGTTAGTTTGTCAATGAGATACATTTCTGTCAGCAACATTGGAAGCAGAGTTGCATGATGCATTGCAATACCTGGGACAGCCTAGGCTTTGAATGACCAAGAATTTAGTATTTTGTGGTACCAAAGGGTGAGGTCATGACTTAGGGAATGCTAGCATCAGTTCTTGTAAACTGCGAGCTTATCAACAAGAAACTCAGTAAAAGCAGTAGTAATCGTTGTACTGTCATGGTGTATAAGAACTACTGCAGGGCATAGCAGTTGAACAGAGGATCATTGTGAGCTACCTTGTGATCTGACCACGAAAAGGCAAATAGAGTGCAGGCAATTATTTACAGTAGATGCATGAGCCCTTAATGCTTGTAAATAAGACTTTGTATACACAAAATAAGATGTAACTTTCAGTCACTCATATTCAACAGAGAGTGGTTTACTGGAGCAGCTTCAAAGGAAGGTTAGCATAGAGGACTGGGAAAATAGTCTATTTCATGAGTGAAGCTGTAAAAAGTTTGGCTCTTCTAGTAAAATGAAGGCAAAGAAGGGACATAATTGCTGTCTATAAACAAATCACATGGGTAAATAATAAAGGTGGGGAAAAAAGTTAATCCAAAATGCAGTGTTGATAGCAGAGCAAAATATTAAGTTGGTCACGAGTGTGGTTAAGATGAAAATCAAAGATTTCTAATCGTCAACAAAAATGAAGTACTGGAAAACTTTTCTAAAAGAACAACAAAGACAACGAACTTTTAAGATATGGTAAGACAAGTCTATAACAGAGGTTGTGTCATAGTTGTCCGGTTCTGAAGGGTCGTATTGGATATTCCTGGTGCCCCTATAACCAAAGCTTGTGTTAGGAGACTACCATGAAACTAGCCTGTGGCCTGCTCTTATGTGTAGCCCCAGCATGCTCTGAAGGAATTGCTGGTTGCGGTTATGACTATAGAAATATATGTTTTACCAATGTTTTATTACTATAAAGTACAGCTGAATGGCCATTGATTAGATCAATAGTCTAAGTTGCATAAAACTAGTTGTCTACAACACAAACCCCCACATTGTCTGTGTTTGAAAGCACACAAAGTGAGGCACCAGTCTGTGAAGACAGGGTAAGATTTTAGGTAAATATAAATTAATCCTCAGAAAACCTTTTATGAAAACACAAGACAAGGTCATAGCCTGGTATGTATTAGCAGAGTGAAATCCATAATGGAGTAATATCAATTCTCTTAAGTTCATTGGTATGGCAATTTATTGCTGAAATTGTCCAAAAGGAGTTTTCTTTGCATGTAGCTTTTCATCTCGTTCTCTGTCGATGCTTGCTGCTAAATTTCACTGCGTCCAAAAAAATCTGACAGATTTGTGGTTGTTGTTTTTGTTTGTTTCAAAATCTTCTGTTCTCAAAAGTGCAACATTTTTACAAGGGGTTCTTATTTTCAAAGAACTTAAAACATCTGCTTTCTGCTTAATCACAGCTTCTGTGTTGGTTTAAGTTAAATTTCACTTTTTATATTGCACCAGGTGTGGTCTATGCGCAGCTCCACAGAAAATAGTCTCTCCTTGAACACCAGTATCATTTAGAATACTCACCTTAAAATTTAGAGCTCATAATCCCAGATGTGGTTTCTGAAATAAGTTTTATTACACTGATCCAGCCACACTGCCTTCCCATTACTCCCAACTGGACACTGTTTGAAGGCTTGGGGTGAGACCTGCAGATCGATGTTATGCAAATGCAGTTCCCCAATTCCAGCAGTAGCAGCCACATTAATTCCCAATGTGGTTGTTGGGGCTCAGCCTGGCTGAGCCCTGCCTCCCTGGCATCATTGCTTTTTTCCATCCTCAAATAGGTGATGAGTAATTACTTGATTTATTATTCAGACCATAGCAGTTCTGTTACAAAGTAAACAATTTTTGTTGGCTGGGTCCTAATGCAACGACCGTTTCACAACCACCTCTTATTTTAGATTTTAATTGCTTTGCTTTGCTGTCAACTGATGGCCCCATCCCCCATGCCTGAAGCCCTCCTCCCCTCTCCCCCCTTCATGGTATGGTTTTTTTTCCTGTTCCCACATTGCTAATGTGATGAGCAACAGTTACGATATCATGGGGCCCTCCCTGAAGGAGAAGGAAAAAAAAAAGAAGAAGAAGAAAAAAAAAAAAATCCCAACCACCACCTTATTTGCTTTTAGAGCTCTCCCGCCTTTTCAGTAGGGGCTGTGTTAGTCCTTGCACTATGGAGGGAAACCCCTATGTAAATCAAACCAGTGCTCTATGCTCTCCTCCTTCCCCCCTCCAGCTCCTGTATATTACATGATTGCTTTCCTTCCTTAGGAAAGATAAATGATTGGTTGCTTTACTCCTGGCTTTAAGCATATTTTCTTTTATGGCCCTGGATTCTGGAGTTAAATCTTGTTTGTTTCTGTTGACACATCTGGTTGATACTCTCCTCAACCCTATTAAAAAATAAAATTATGTGTTAGTGTTAAATTCAGCATATGACTTTGTTTCTATTCCCTCATATTATGCCGTACATTCTTGTGAATTTATTTTTCACCAAGATGCTCAGAATAAACTAAGTCATTTCTAGATTTGAAGATGCAAAAACTAACACAACTCAACCCAGAGCAGATTGCACCTTCCCCCCCCCATGATGTTTTTTGTTTTGGTTTGGGTTTTTTTGGGGTTTTTTTATTATTTTTTTTTTGTGCTGAATAGCCTTTTCTGGTTTAGCCTACACTCCAAGGCTAGATTTTGATGTCAATGATTAGTATTTCTAATCGGTTGAACAAGGACAATGTCCCTTCTGCTGTGCAGAGGACACAAAGGCCCAGGCACTGTTTCTGAACCCCCATGCAGCATTTTGGCTCTGCTGGGCCCTTTTGTGGGTGGCTGTAAATCAGGGGAAATTCTGCTCATCCCCTTGGCGAACATGGTTAGAGATTAGAGCTGCAAATGTGGGGGTGCCTGGGTTCCCTAAGGTGGGCAAAGTAGAGCGTGGTGCAGGATGAAGCCCACGTGTGCCTCTACAGGGGGCATCTGCTCTTTGCTGTGGATAGGGCCTCTGGGGGTCTCCCTTCGGTGCTGGCTTAGCAGCTCTGGATTTGCTGCTTTGGGGGAAATGACTCTGGATTTCCACCTGTAAAGCAGATTCCAGGGCTTTATTTTGCCCTGACAAGGCAAACTTTGCTGCTGGCAGCCCCTGCTTGGGTCCTGGCAACATCTGAGGGGCAGAGGCTGAGGGCCCAATCCAACTTTCTTTGATTTTAATGGGTGTTTGCAGTTCTTCTGTGTCCCCAGGATGGATCCCTGAATTGGTCATACAGGTTCAGGCTTCACTTCTTTTATTTTTCCTGAAACAGTTAGTAAGTTAATTTACATGAGATGTGCACCCTGGCAAATGCCATCTCCTAGCTATTGTTTCAGCTAAGCAGCTGTCATTTGCGTAACATTATGCATCCTTCATTGTACCATGCTAATTTTTTGAGGGGCAATTTTTCTACAATGAGCACTGTGGCTTCTAACAGAAACCTCTTTATGGCATTGGCCCCGGGGAGCTGCAAGCCCTGCCAAAGCAAACAAAGGCTTATTGCTCCAACTGGGCATGTCTGTGCCTTTAATACAGCGTGAAGTTCACAGAACACTGCATCCAATCTGCACATAGTTAACACCTGGTCCAATGCCTTCTGGCAATTAATCAAGATATCAATCAGTGATGACAAAAATTAATAAATAACCCATGCTTGCATATTGCACATTCTCAGAATGGGAGAATTTGCATTGACACTTACAGCCCATTTACATTTTTTTGACTCTGTTTTCAGTGTGTGATACTGCACAATATAATAATTATTGGTGCATATAAATAACTGGTACCTTGTGCACTTGTGAAGGAGTACAAAAAGCCACGTTAGTCTATCTTGGTAAAAAAGCTTTGACCTTATTGAAGTACATCCCCAAATGTTCATGTAGGGCCCTGAAACTCCTCTACTTCTAGTAAATACATCAATGGGTCTAGTCTAATTTTGTCGTCTTTCAAAAATAGTGGAGTGGGTTTGGGTTGAACATGGCTTTTTCTTATCTCACTAATTAATGGAAATGTTTTACTATACCTTAAGCCAAATTCTGCTGTTACACCTTTGGGTTCTTGCTTAGAGTTAACAAACTTCTTCCCTTTTGAAGGAAATTGGAAGTTAGCCACAGCTTTAAAGGAAGGAAGATCTGTTCCTCTCCATTTAGAATCCATAGAATTACTCTGGATCATGTTTAATTTTTCAAAACAGAGATGGCACTTTGCAAATATAGGTGCACAGTCATCTGTACTGGCCACGCTAAGGCGTGATCAAAGGAGTGGCTTGTCTCCCCTGAAAATAGATATCCCTTAGTTGGATATTGGCAAAGGTGTCCTCTCTTTTGTAAATGATGGTATGTGTTCTCTTGTGATGCAAAAAAATATTTCTGGCAAAGAATGAAACAAGTATTTTTTGTTATCCTGGAGAGTCCTTACTACAATGGTCAGAGATGGTAGACACAAATCACTGAGAGAAATGTTTTTTCTCCTTTGCAGCCCAGTAGAGATAATGGCTGAGACACCATGGCTGAGCAAACCTGGTGTTCAACATTTGCTGCAGCTTTTAGGTCAGGGTTGAAGCTCATTAGTGGCACAGGGGTGGCAAGTTTCTTGTGCTTTCACAGCATGTTTCTGTCCTACCTGCTCTCTGAATGAGCAGCGCTCTCCTTGGGTAATTAAACCTGCTGACGAATGTCATGGCTTCGAAAGAGGGTCATGTGTGGCCAGTTAGAGCCAGGAGCGGGCAAGGAGGAGCTGTGCCCTGTACTGACCCACTGCACTGCTCTGCTTTCTTGAGCAATATTCTGGCAATTGTACTGGACCGGGCAGTGGCTTTCCAATGTGGGTAAATATAGCCTTGGAAATAGTAGTTTTTGTAGTCCCAGCCTAAGTATGGAAATCATGCCAGGACCTGTTAGAACTGGGTAAGCATAGTAGTTTCGCAATGGTCTGGCACATGAAACAAGAATACAATTCTGCCATCTGAACCCCAGTTCTGGTATCTCCAAAAGGTAACTTCTGGAATACTTCTGGTTTGACTCCTGAATTATTTGGAGTGTAACAGTTCCTATGAACTTCATGATTTAAATAGTTTCCAGAACAAGGAGACAAGAACATTTAAACTAGCTTAGTAGAAAGGCATTTAACATAAAGAGAGTAATAAAAATACATCACCTGTCACATGTGATCTTTATATGACCTTAGCCACAGAACAATAAATATTACATAACCACACTAAAAGCAGTTTTTAACATCATATATTTATATTTAATAAGTCGTGATTTTCTTTCCTTCAAGATGCAATTTTGATGAGACACTTTAAGTGTGATCTAAAGGCAAAAACTTTGTGACTGGTTATGTAATGCTTCTAGTGGGGCATCATTTAAAGCCTGTTTGAATGAAAACACATGCACTTTGTTTTACTGGGTTCCTTACCAATCTAATGGAGCAGTAACTCTACAGTCATTTTTTATACAATTTCCTGTTTTCTTTCTTTTTATTTTTATTTTTTTTTTAAGTTTGACTGTTGGGCAACTCTTCACTTAGATGCATAAAATTAAACTTGCTGATCCTACCTAGGACAAGAGGTTGGTTGCTATCCCAAATTATCAGTTTGTTAGATTTGCACTTGCAGTCTATAAAAGAAAAATTATCACAAGCTAGTTAGACTTTTATTGTCCCTTTAAGATTAACTATGTGAGATTCAGATTGCAATGTAAAAAGGCAATCAAAGGAAATCAAAGTATTCAGCTTTAAATTAGCTTTTAATTACATTAGAAACCAAATATTACAACTGTAATTCCTTTATATTAGAGGAAGGCTCTGATTTTTTTTTTTTTTTTTTTTTTTTTTTTTTCATGTGCTATCCTGTCTTACTATGGTTTCTGGGGATAGTACCTATTATGAACAGATCTGTATAAAGGAAAAATTGATAATACCTTCTGTACAAATATAAGTAATATAAATATTGAAAATCTGAAAAAATAATCTTTTTCTTTTTTCTTTTTTTTGACTCATATACATTTCCTCAAAACTTTCTAGAGTTTTGTGTTGGCCAATTTTTAGATTTGTGTTGTCTGTCCTTAGATTATGCCCATAAATATATAATATACAAAGAATTCATTAACCCAACTCAAGAGATGACAAGATTTGCCCCTTCTTTCCCCAACAAGTTATAACTATTCTGTGCAATCAGCCTTTAGGCACTAGTCAGCCAAAGTGGAAAAAATATTTAATAACAAGAGCTCAATAGCCTGCAGATCTCTGATGTCTGAGATGACTTCAACTCTTGTGATGAGCTACGCTTAACCTAAGAAATATGATTTAATTCCACTTCAAAAGTATGCTGAAATCTTTGATATATGGTCTGTGGTCTATTAAGCCTGATCTTAGCCTGACCTTTTAAAGGAAGAAAAGCTTTGCTTCTTTTTAAAAAACATAACTAAACAAAACACAGATATCTCTATGTGGTATCCAGTAGTTGAAGCTTCAGAAAAGAAAAGCATTTAAATATGTGCTTTACTTAAGTGCTTCAATTGTCCCATTGACTTCACAGCCTGGATATTTCTTTCTTGCCTATTGGAAAATGTTGACCTCAAACTTGCTCCTTGCGTTAGAGTTCCCTGATTGACTTTGGAAGATCAGTTACTTGAACAGTCATCTGAACTATGCTTGCTAGAGGGGGTCAAATATAATAAACCCGGATGTGGCTGAATTAAACTGTTAACCATTTAGTGCGCTCAAATGCAAAGAAAAGAGAAGTAGCTATGCCAGAGGGTGTAAGCATTCTAGAAAGACTAATTCGGAGAGAACATACACGGTATATAGTCTAGGTGATCAATAAGGTGTTGGGTGTACATTCAGTAAGGGGTGTTTTGTAGTATACTGACGATCTCTTCATTTGTCTTTAAAATAAAATGTGTCTGAGGAACTGGAAGAGGTATCTATTACATCTTTGAATTCAGTTTCCTATTTTAGAGGTAACCACATCACTATTTATCACACTCAAAAAAACCAAAACAAAACAAAAAAAAACCAACCCAAAAAAACCCAGCCAAAAAAACCCAAAAGCCAACTTGGTCCTTTCCTTTCCTCATACATTGTACTGATCAACTATCACACCTAGTGGGTAGAGACCTTAATTCAACTCCCAGCTTATATTAATTCATTACAAGCTCACACCCAGTTTTCATGTGCCACCTTTTTCATTTGACAAAATAACACTTCTTTGTGATGCTTATCCCTGTGATCCATCTATAATGAGCAATTGTAACCTTTTTAGCCACTGTTCTGGTAGCCTTGCCATCCCATACTCTTTCAGTGTCCTGCATGACCATACATGCAGTTGCTCTTTAAAGCTTTTCCAGTAATCTGAGGCTGAGATATACTAAAAGGAAACATGGTTATGTAGGCCCGCTTTGATGCTTATCTCTTTATCACAAGTGACTGTCAGGTGAAGGGACTCGTCTGGTTAGAACAATTATTATGTAGTATAAAGGTCATCACAGATTGTAATTACAAAGGAATGGGAGATTTGATCATAAACTATGTAGTTACAGTTGGGTATGGGATGACCCAAAACTGCTTGGTGATTCTTAGTTGTGTAAAAAGTAATTTATAAGAGTTGAGAAGAAACTTTTGCTCATGGGATGTTGGCACTGGCGCAGGAGAGAGTTTTGGGGCATTAACTTGTGAGTGCTTCAACAGAAGGCCTCTCTGGTAGTTTTCTGTGGATACTCTCCAGTGTTATGTGGTGCAGGGAGGTCAAGGTAATCTCAGGTTCTCCAAAGTGTAGCTATATAGGTGTCTTAGAGCAGAAAGGGTTAAGCTTGGTTAGGCATTTGTAGACATCTTGAGGAAGGGAAGACAGTGTAGGAAAGATGGGCAATGCATCAGTTAAAATGGAACTATACCTCAGAGTATGCAGAAAAAAGTATTTCAGAATAATAAGCTAGAGAAATCAATGGGAAAGGAGGAACACACAAATCAGAGACATCTGCTAAAGATGTTGGTAAAGTAAAGAATTACAACAGAGGGTGGGATACAAATTGTAATTGAATTAGGGCGGAAAAGGGATGTGGCAATATATTATGTGAAGTCAATGGCATGTGAGATTGTTTAACTGAAAAGCAGGCATGGCCACAGAAGTTGGGAAGCAAAGCTGCGCTTGATGGTATTCTGCAAAGTTTAATAAGATAGAACGTCTTGAAAGGGAAAGAAACTCTGTGGATTGCATATGGACAAAATTGTAACCTGGACTTTTGCATATAAACTTGCTTTCTTATTTACAGAACACCCAGTAAAGGAAGGTTACAAAATCCAACACAGCTGATCCAACAGAGTTAAATGATAGGATATTTTGTCTGCTGCCATGCAGAGTACTTAAAGCTACAAAAGGATCTTGTTTATGGAAGAAGTTTCTTGACGTTATATATGCTGGGTTTTGTTTTGTTTTAAAAAAGCACATTTTAATGAACCTCGGTGGTTGTTCACTCAGTCTTATGGGAAATGCAGAAATTTAGTCATGAAGTGACAACAGCTAAACAAGAAGTAACAGAACTATTCTGAATTACCTTCAGTGTTAAAAGTAATTCTATCCCAGCCAAAGCCAGAACAGATGTATAAAGGCAAAATAGGGAGAGTGACTTAGGGATGAAAAAATCAAGAAAAAAATTATCAGTTAAATGGATTACTTAAGGCAAAACTTTATCTTAAAAGCAAGGGGAAGAAATTCCTTTCAGGTACCATGAAAAATGCTTTAAAACATGTTTCAAAAGACACATATATTATTTTCTTGGCTCCAAGGTCAGTTAGGAGAGAGAAAGCAAAGAGCTGAATTTGAGATCTCATATCATCGTGGTTAAGGAATAGAAGAAAGGTACCTCAAATTTGATTTAGGTCCAGTGTTACTTAACATGCTAGTGGTCTGCAGCATCTGTTGGGGATGGAGGTAGAAGCATTTCCTAGCTGATGCAAATGTGGTGAGTACGTACTTTGAAGCATGGTGAGGTGAGGAAGGTGGGCAGCAATGGTTATACATGGATTTCTCTGCAGTTTTTCTGCGTTGCACCTGTATCTTACACAGGAGTTTCTGTAGAACAAAATGGAGTTTTCTCCTACCACGGTGAAGCACTGTACTTACTTGGGGAAAGCTTATATTGATTTGTTTTCATGCTGGACAGGTTATATTTATTGCCTAGAATCCTGTTATTTTTCTTAAGGTAGAAAGTATTGCTTAGAATAATTTTGTGTTCTACAAATTAGAGTATTTTGGGAGGTCCCAGGTAACTTAAAAATGTAAATGAAAACTAGATTGTACAGGGACTTATTCTTCCACCAGTAAAGCTGAAGCAAAATTTTCCTTCAATCATAAACAGCAACAAGTTCAAGACCTTTTATTAGTCACCTTTTAACTCAATTGATGTGGTTAGAAATTGCATGAATGCTTTTTCTTCTTCTTTCAAACAACTAACAAAAGCTGAATTAGGCTGCAGTGATGAAATCTGAATCATTTCCTCCTCAGACTAAACTTGCTAAACTGGTACAATCTGGAGAATGATGTAATAAGGAAAAAACCTGTTGTTTGTCTCTTGATACCATTCTTGAAAAAATCATTGCTACGTAATACAAATATAGTCATCACCTTTTATATCCTTTCACCATTGCTGATATTGGAGGCCTTCCAAATAAGTAGCATTCCAAAATTGGCTATAGCCCTCTTCATAGTTTTACCTACTTAATTACAGCTTAACACTGGCTCCTTTTTTTTTTTTCTTCCCCCCCTCTCTCCTTGTTGTAGTTAAAGCACTAGAGTTTAAAAGATTGTTTCAGCAAGCTATATAACAATACTTTTGTTAATTGTTGTCATAGAAATATGTATTTTTAATCTATTTTTCAGATTGACTTAGAGCTCCATAGGATCTTGGCTAGACTTCCTTTAGTCACGTATCACTACACTTTTGATGCTAAAATAAGAAACTGAGGAACTTGAATTATTCATGGGAGACTCCATTTAGGACTTGCAGCTAAAACACACAGGAGTGTAAAAGTTCAGAGGTGGTGTGGTTTTCTTGGTTGGGTTTTTTTTTTTGGTGTTTTTGCTGGTTTTTGTTTGATATGTTTTTTTGTTGTTTGTTGTTGTTGTTTTGGGTTTTGTTTGTTTGTAATTATTTATT
>WUAM01000431.1:64513697-64544465 GCA_024336885.1 Actenoides hombroni | reverse complement strand
TTATTTATTAATTTTTAAATAAAAGACAAAACAAATTGAACCAGCCAGGTAACCTGTGGTAAGCTATAAATTGTAGATGTCTTTGACAAAGATGATAGAGATGAGCCAATGTTGTATAAACTGAACACTCAAGTTCTCTAATTGCCTGGCACACATACTTTCCCAGAAATGTAATCAGCTTAAGGAATGAATTCTTTATTTCTCTTTGGCAATTCTACCATGGTTGCCAAACTTATTTATTAGAAAATGGAGAGAGCTTGGGGCAATATAATTTATATTATTTTTAAATATTAACCCAAAATGAAAATCTTCTGTATGTCTTACACAATGACAATTTACCTTTATTATGTATGTTATGTAACACCAGTTTTACCCAGGCATTGCATTGCAGAAGTGATGAATTGTTGCAAAAGAGGAAAGGTAGTATCCTGCACTTCGAGCCCAGCAGCAGGGGTCAGGAGATGCTAGTTCTGTTTCTTATCCTGCCTCAGATTTGATATATCACCATGGGAAAGTTTTTGAAAAAGATACTGTTCTTGATCCTGGAATAAGTGTTTTATGGGTAATCCTATGAACAAACACTGCTCCTGTGCCTTTCTGACTCTGACAGAGGCTCCTATTCAAATGGAGCTCATTGGATGAGCAGGGCAATGGTGAAGATACCCTCTTTGCACAGATGGAGGAAAAACCATAATACTTCCTTATGTAGCAGGGGAATTCATTTTAGAGTGTTCTGAGCTCTCAAATGGGAGAGGCTTGTGAAGTGGCAGTAATAGATCTTAACTGAAGAGCAATCTCTGGTGTCAGAAATGTGAATAGACCTTATCAAGGTGCCTAAAATACTGTGTAGGGGATTCTTGGGCAAAATCTTCATAGGGAAAAATTTCTTGCGTATAATGAATTGTAGGTAAATGGAATATTGTATAGTGCCAGAATGGTACAATATAGAAATGGGTGAGCAATTATAACAGATGAAATAATAGAATAGACTGTTGTGGGAAATGGTAAAACGTCAAGCTGCTGTTTCTCCATTTTAGCCAAAGTTGTTAATTAATGAAAAATCAGACTGGAATTATTAGGGAATTAGGGGTTTTTTTGTGAATCTAGGGCATAATTTGGTATCACAGTGTGACTCCTTTTTTTTTTGTTTTGTTTTGGGTTTTTTTGTTTGTTTTTGTTTTTTCTTTCTTACTGACACTCTATGTCTTACAAAGATAAAGGGATTGTTAACTGAAGAATAATTAAATTTTAGCCACACAAAATTGTTAGACCTTATGGTCAAGTCATTTGAATAGATGCAAAACTGAAGCATAAAAGTTTATTGTAAGATGTATTTTGAGTGCTGTGCTATGAGAGTGTTATCTGAAAGTACTTTACTTCCTGAAAGCTTGATTTATTCCAGCAATGGGTTCATGCAGTAAATGTTTTGCATATACCAGGATCCTGTGGTTGAAGATTCAGTTAAATCCATATAATTCCTTCATATAACAGGAAATAGTTATGTTCATTTGGTGATGAACATCATATCTGCAAAGTCCTTTTTGGGAAAGGGTGGGTAATCAACTAATCTGAATTTCTGCATGACAAAAACCTTTGGTTGTCACTGTAATAATTACACTTGCCATTAGTCTGTTGTGTGTATACTACTGGTACCAGTTGAAGAGTTGTGTTTATGTTGGAGCACATCTTTCAGAGGAATATTAACCACTGAAGTTGTAAATTGTTCTGGTAGTTTAAAACTGGCACTGCTTTCTTAGACTGAAATTGTCTGACACTAACAGGGCTGAGAGACAAGGATTTGTGAAGTGGGGAGTTTTTTGAAATGGCTTTTCTTGCCAATTAAAAGTTGAAATCATTAATTTTCTTGAATTTATGAAGGAAGATGTTAGAGAAGGAATGAAACAAGGGTAGAGATCACATCTTTCATTCTTGTCCCCAGTGTCTGTGAAGACTAAACGTCCCGGTGACTCGTGCGTAGACCCAGGATTTAAGACACTTTGGTGCAATTCCCTGCTGAGTAAGAGTTAGAACAGGAATTTGAAACTTGATCTCTTCACTGACACCCTCAGCTTCAGGCTACTTGGCTACTCAGGGCACTCTGGTACAGAATTGAACTGTTCACTGTGTATTTCAGAAAAACATATAAAATTGCTGAGTGACTTGATGGTATATTAGCAATTAATTATTTTTTTATATATATATACTGTGCTCTAGAATATCTTAATAATGGGTTCAGAGGGTTTTACATAATCTCTGGTTCATTTTCTTGGTGGGGGGAGGGGTGTGTGCAAAAAAAAAAAAAAAAAAAGTAAAAAGTATTGTTATCATTACTACTGCATTTCCCATGGCCCCAAAACCCAGCTAATGACCAGCCTTGACAAGTTCATTTCTGTGGAAGACATTCTCTTACTTCCAATTCACTACCACCCACAGATGACACTTTACAAAATGTCACTGTTACATAATTGATAATCACTCAACAACTGAGAAAATGGAACTTGGAAAGAGGCAACATTTCTGTGTCCAGAGAGGAAATTCTCTTTCAGCTACTCCATCCCAGTGCGGATAAGGTGAGTGTTCTTCTACAAGTTAGGAAAAAGATCACTTTTGAACGGAGATGTCTTTCCAAACTAATGACCAGTTAAAAAAAAACCCAAAAAAACGAAAAACCCCATTAAGTTAGTATTTCATAAAATGATGATCATCTTAAATGTATCTTGCCTTCTGGAGAACAAAGACATTAAGAAAATCCAAAGTGAGCATTCCCTCACAGGGGATGCAATATGCTGAAGGGGAATCTTGACAAATTTTAATGGTATATTAGAGTTGGGACACTGGAGACAGGAAGTGTGAAAGATATGTTTTCCCCTCAGATATTATGTATGGAGAATCCCACGGTAACTGGACAGTCATTGTGATTGTGCGATCTGTACAATCAATCCTCTTGGATTCCTAGGTGAAGGATGTAGTTTTTAATAACCCTGTGTCTTAAGACCCAATCTTTTATCTGTTGCACAGAATAACACATCTGGCTTTTTGTTTTTCCTTTCTTCCCTATCTCTTCATAAGTCTGTTAAAAGCACATTAGAATGGAAGATGTAATTTATTTAGTCTGTGATATATACCTGATACCAATTAAATGAGTGGCTCAGCTGCTGCCATTCACAGAATGCCTCATGGTAGCCTGAGAAGACACCAATAGTTACATGAAAAAACAGGTGTGTATAAAATATTTCTAGTTGCCCTAAGAGTAAGTCATTCACTAGTGTCCGATGAGCTCCAGTGTAAGTGGAAGAGAAGGGTCCTGGTTAGCACCTCAGAAGTACAAATGACAAGCACTATTATAATTAAGCAGGGTAGTTACATAGTGTTTTTACACTGATATTTCAAAACTGGCATTCATGGGTACTTCCAATTCCTCGTATTTATTATTGAGGCTCCTCACAGCAGTATACAGATTCCTTCCACTTCCCCCTGTGCTTGCATTCGTCATATATGTGACACCTTGGAACCGGTGTATGCATCCGTGATTTGTGCTGTGATTAACACATTATCAGCTTCCCCCTTTCTCGTTAGCTAAAAATAGTCCTGGCTATTCCTGCTAGTCTGTCGCTCAGGTGATGGAGATGGAGGCTGTAGGAACCTTCTGTAGCATTTGGCAGTCAGGCTCATCTCACTCTCATGTTTCCCAAACCTTTCCTTGATCTCCTGGCATGGGTAATGGTTCAGTATTATTTTTGTGTGTGTGTGTCTCTTGCACAAAGAACTGGAAGAATTTCCAAACTACAGCCTACATTTTCTTCCATTTTCTGCTTTCATGGACACCAGCAGTTTCTCCATGTCCCTTTTGTTGCTAGTAATGATGCCCATGCAAGGCATGGGAGCCTCAGTCCATTCTTCCTGCAGTGAAGGCTGTTGTGGTTGCACCACCCAAATTTTACAAACAAAGCAGAATGAAAAAATACCTAGAAGAGTAAAAGCACTAAAAAGTGTGCTTTGTCATCTTGGCATGACTCAAAAATGCCCAACAATATTTTCCTGAAACTTTCCTGGAATATTCAGCTGTAGGGCGTAAGCAAGCAGAGGAGAACTTTTGGTAAGTGATGTATTTTGTTTCCAGGTTAAACCTGTATTTTAGTACACTATTCTGCAAACAGAACTTCAGGTTAGTGCAAATATGAGGAGATTAAGACATTAGAGATCAAATTAGCCTCAGAATTAAAATCTGCATATGTGCATTTCCTTCCTTACCCCCAGGCACTTGGCTCCTGAAGCTCCAAAATCTCACAAAACAGAGCCCTGTACAGAAATGAATGCCTTTGGTACAGAAATACAAATTCCTGCCACTTCTCTCTTCCATGTTGTTTGCTGTCTCCAGAGTAAAAGCTTCTATTTCAGAGCTGTGTCAAGAACCATGAAGCGTTACAGGCTGACCAAGCATCGACCTAGCACTAAGCAAACTCCTAAACCCTGGAGACAAGGTAGTGGAGAGATTAAATAAACTTCTTTTTAAAATGCTTCGTCTAAACAGCTGCAACAGTGGCACAACTATATTGTTCCTTAGTTTTTCTTCTATTTCTGGTATATTTTAGCCTTGCATATCTTTTTAGCAATTTATGTGGCCTATTTTTATCATTTTGTGCCCTCATAAAGAATTATATGTGGTACTCGACTTGCTAGTGCTTCTAAATCTTAAAAAAATGTTGATATTTTTATACTTTGATTTTGTATCCCATTGTCTTATCTACTCCATCTCAGAATCTCCTACCCCTCTTTTAGCAAGAAAAGAAATAATCCATTCAGACCTATTTCTGAAGCTTGTAGGAATAGCAACTGAGCAAGAACAAATCAATCAACTCACCAATCATTTGATCACATGCATGAATAAGATGCTAGGTTTCTATTTTTAAATATATGTAGAAAACCTTAATGGGTGTGAGCACAGTAACTACAGTTACTCTCTTTACTCTAGAAGTTGCTCAATTTGAAATGTGCAACTTGGGATGCTTCAAAGGGACCTAGTTACTCTAAGTGTCCCAGCTGATGTATCTGAACCACTTCAAATGATATGTTCAAAGTGAGATAAAGACTAAGTGAATTTGGAATTTTCTGGGGAAGAGAAGCACAATTACTTTCCCCATGCTCCTACTATCCTCTTTCTCAAATTATTTTCCCACTGTTTGTGGCTCAAAGGTGGTCATGAATCTGCAGGGGGTGACGGCCCAAGTTTTTAAAGTCCAGAGATTTTAAGACTCTAAAAGGTCACTGTTGCAGTGTGTTCTGCCTTCTTGCATGTGAAGACTGTGGGATTGCATCTAATTCAATATCTAGGTGAACTAGAACATCTATTTTGGAAAGATGCTTAAACTTGGTCTTGGTATTGAGACCAAGAAGCTGCATTGTTAGTTAGCTGGTGGTTTACAATGATGTTTTGAGATGATCTCTGTGCTGTTTGAAGTCTTGCACAAGAGGGAGCAAGCTTGGCATCGTTGTTGACTGTACAGGCTGACCCGGGGGAAGGTCCTTTGCCTCTGGCAGAGCCCGTATGGGCAGACAGTACGCTGACAAGAGAAGGCAAATTTCCCCATACTAACAAACTCTTCCCAACTTCTTGGCATTTGTTACAAATGTATGTTTGAAAGTTGTTTCAGATGTTTCAGTTCCTTTGCTCCTCTTTGTCTTTAGGTTCAATCCCCATTTCCCTTTGTCAACGCATCATCCAGAATACTTCCAGACAGCCGCTGGGAAACGTGGCTGTTATGCTTTGTGCAATTTTCCTTCTTTTTGTTCTTTAGGAGGACAACGGTGCAACCTCCTAAAATGTACATTTAAACTATTAATGGGTTCTATGTGTTGTTATGTAAAAGAAGGTGAAATGAGAATGACTTGTGCTTGACAAAAAAAGTGTTGCGATTTGAAACAGTTTTCCTGAGTTTGAGAAGCGCCAGGTGCAGGGATGTGTAGCAGGGAAGGTAAATTTCAGGTTTTGGGATGGGTTTGAAAGAAATATTGCATACAGACAGAGCCTTGGAATAATGCTTTTTCTCCTGTTTACACTTCCTTTGGGGTCTGGCTTGAAAAAATACTTAAGGCTTTGAAAATTTTCAAATAAAGCTAAATGTATGTGATCTTATGCCCCAGGGGTGAGTGGAATTAGTTGTGGAACTAGGTTTTTTTTCTTTTTTTTTCCTTTTCTTTTACATCTTTTCCTTCTTTTTCCCTCAGACCTCTTTGACTTGTAGCCATGTGTGGATGTATGCCACTGGACTACAGGGGTGTTTAAAATCAAAGTGTCCAGTAGGTCTGCGGGCCATATCCTCATTTAGGGTCAATCCCACATGCCAGATCTGACTCCCACCAAACAATCTGGCTGAGTTAAATAATGAAGATATTTTTCACGACTTGTATGTCCTCACCAGCTAGACAGGTTTATCATGTAGCCATTCACTAATGCTTCCAGGAAATCACTTGTTAGTATTAAAACATATTTTGCATCCAACTTTAGTCTGGTAGGTGTTCAGTTTTGTTATGGAAATGAAAGCTTTATTAGTTAATGAATGGATCCACTCTCTGCCATGGAAAGCAACCTTGATAACTTCAGGTAGCAAAACTTCAGTGCTGGGGATGGGGGAGCACCACTCTTGGCATCCCTGAACAACAAAAGACACCATGGGCCACAGGGCAGCACGTAGCACAGGGGGGGAGCAGAAAACAGCTAATCCCAGCCAGATCCCATTGCAGAACATCTTACTATCTGGCTAATCAGGATAAGTGCTGAAAAGCTTTGAGTGTGATGTCAGATTTATTTCACGATGAACAGGGAAGATCTCTTGATCCTCAAACACTTCAAGTAAAAGTTAAAAGGGGGGGTGTGAGGTGCGGGGGAGGAGGCGGAAAAAAGATACTGCGCTTTTTTCTTTTTTTTTCCAAGTGTGATGAACTGTTTTCTCCTCTAAGTGTTTTAAATAGCGGCAGTGTGAAAATTACATTTGCTTTGAATAATTGCTAGCATTTTTCCCATTGCAGTCCTCCTATCTGGAAGCTTTATATCTAATATTGCTCTTGCATGAAACTTGGAGGAGCAGTGTGAATGGAGCGGCAGGTCCATTTTTAAAACAAAAAATATTTTATAATATTTTATTTGCTCAACAGTTCTATGCTGTGGCAACACAGGCTTACACAGCACTTTATAAGCGTAGGCCCTGATCCAACAAAGGCTTATAGCATGTATGTTTAACTTTACACTGACTCCAAAGGGAATATCGTGTGTGATATGGACTGTAGGTAAGGCCCATTTCCTGCCCTGAGCAGCTTGCAAGTGAAATAAGACAAGACCCAGGACAACTGTGCACGAGTAGGAGTCTTGAACAGGGAAAAGATCCGGGGAGGGGGGGTGGTGGTGGGGAAACCTCGAAGGGAACTTTGAAGTGGGATGTATAGGTTGGGGGGAAATACATGGATTTTTAATATTGCAGGTCATGGGCAGCAAGAGAGAGAGCCCAAGGGTGGCAGGGGGATCTTGAGATAGGAGGACAGGGCAATGGCTGAAGGGCTGGAGGGTCTCTTAGGAGCTGGGATGCAGCATAGTCAAGGCCTTAGTGCGGTCTCTTGATTTTTATCTGTTGACTAAATAAAACTGGTTGACACTTCAGGGCATTCATTTTTATTCAGTCTAATGAATACTGTCAAATCCTGAGAACAGCTTGTGGAATTCATACATAATTGTTTCACTGATGAAGAAACCGAGGCAGGGAGACTAATGATTTTCCCAAGGCCACAGAAGGAACATCATAATTAAAAAAAATGTAAAAAAATCTCTTTCCCAGGCCGGGACTGAACAACTAATTCATCTCTAAACAGAGGGTAGTATTTTCAGAGGTGCTATAATCTCATTTTTGAGTCATTTAGTCACCCCTAAGAGTTTAAGTGTCATTGGAAGCCAATGCTATACAGGCTCCTAAAAGTCTAGATCATGATTAATAAGAGCTTTAGACTCTTAAGACACTTGAAAAAATTATCTGATATCTGAAAAGGATATCAGATAGGAAATTTTAGACATTTTTCTATCTTATATATAGCTGGGCTGGATTGTGCTCTGCTGAAGTCAAGCAGATCTGGTCTGGTACAACTGGCTGCAAAAAATCTCAATCACTTTCCAGACTGGCAACTGGTTTTAGCAAGTGTCCTGTTTACTACTTTGTTTTTGGAGCTGTGTTATCCAGGATTAGCAGACAGTACCACTTCTTTTTTTTTTCTCCCCTACCCATCAGTTTGGAAACAAGGTTCTAGTTGTCAGCATCTTCCTCTTGTGTGGATAACACTAGGAAAAAATGATTGTTAACTGTAGATGCTCTGTTTAGGGAAACAGAATCCTTTCCCAAGGATATATATCATTTTCCAACTTAGTCATGTGCACATCCAATCCTGCATGAACTGCATTTCTGTTGCATGATACATGCTCCTATTTCGTTTGAGTAGAGTCCTAGTAATATGAAACAAACATCCGCTTCTAGCTGTTTTGAAGAATAATGCTCTGAATCACCTGCTGTTCAGCAATACATCCAATATGTAAACAAATTCACTTAAAACCACTGCATGGATGAATACTTATAGGAGCTGCAAAAAGTATTCAGGATAAGTTGTTTGGAGAAAACTTCCACCTGTTTGAGTAGAAAGACTCAAGCAGAAAATGATTCACTCTCAGTGTGTCTACGCACTGCTCCAAGCTACCGTAGGCAGCTGCAGGGTTTACGCTTCACCGGGACAAAGTGCAGTGTTGCAGGAGGTGGAGGAGCTGCAGCAGAAGGGAGTCAGCAGAGGGAAGACCTCTCTCAGCTCATTTGCATGAGCACCACTGTTAGTTTTGGCCAGAGATTAGGGAAAGCGCAGTTTTTTTCCCGGTTCTGAGTTCATGCCTGCCTTTGCTTTGCCGAATGAGAAGTACTGGCTGGTTGCAACTTCACTCATAAATCTGCTGATTTGAAGCATTGATCAGGTATATTCAAATTGTAGAAGACGTGACATACCTTGCTGCCTGTGTCCAGAGCAGGAGCCGCGTGTCCTGCAGGTGTGATTTGGGATGCGCATGCATCTCTTCCATTTGGACATAGGAGAGCTCTACCTGAGCAAGCCCTTTGAAATTGGGCCTTAAGTGTCTGCGTGAAACCTTATGTTATGAAAGGTCCCTGTGTAGTGTCCTTTGGAAAAGGGCTTAGTGTGCTTATTTGCATCTCTATACCCAGAATGCTTTTCCAGCTCATTGCTGTTTCATAGCTGTGTTGGTGTCAGAGCTACAGAGCAGCTGAAAATGGCTTGATGTGCTTCTGCATGCTGCTACTTTTCCTCTGGAGCAAAAGAAAGGATGTCTGTCTGGAAAGAGGATGAAACAAAATGTCCCTGTATTTCCCTGTGGTATGTGTAGTCTCCTGGCCACCCAAACAACCCGCAAGAGCTGCTAAGAGGACAGATGCTGGTACTTAAAAGCTTAAGCTGCCTGCAAAATATCACAGTGCTCCCAGGCAAAGACGCAGCTGTGTGAAATTGTGAACCTCTACCGTGATCCCACCTCCCTGCCACAGGCAGTTCATGGCAGCTTGGAGAAGTACTGAGGGTCTGGAGATGTAAAATACAGATTCTTGTGTGCGTTATAGGGAAGAGTAGCTGGTAGATTCTGTACTGAAACATCAAACGTGGTAATTGCGAGTGACTCTGTTAATGTTAAAAGCACTGGGGTCAGGTGTGAGTGCTACAAAACATCCTACTGCACTGCAGAATCAGAGCCCAAATGGAAAAGAGCCTGACTGAGTGGTCATCAATTCCCTTCTCTGACAGGCAAGGGCTGTGCCCTGTAATGAATATACTGGTTAATGGCATATCCTTGAAGATTCTGCATGTAATGATTTGCAAGTTGTAGCCTGAGATAACTCAGAAGAAGTACTATATAAATGTCAAAGTTACTCTTAATACACTCGTGGTGGTACTTTTTCAAGGAATTGTCACTGAAGTAAAATTAACATGCAAAAGATATGGCAAATCTACTAGCAAATTATGTAAATATTTTGCAAGGGGCAAACTTTCAGTGCCAGGCGTGAAAATTGGGTCACAATTCCTATTAACAATTACACAGCCTGCGTGCCTAATTTTCCAGGCACCATGCTGAAAATTCACCCCACGTTATGGAAGCAATTAATGGCTTAAAATTCTTTTTAGGCCGGTAAATGTGTAGAAGTGTTGATAGCCTTTTCTGTGTGGCATTTAATGAGCTATAATCTGATAACTAGATTAGATTGTTCTCTCATGATATCGACAAAGATTGCTTTATATCATTATTATTGCTGTTTAAATACTACAGCAATGCCAGATGCACGGATCAGAGCCCTGTTGCGCTAGGTGCTGTACAAATATCTGTGAACATGTGGCCTCTTCACTGAAGACGGATATAATAACTACTTTGCTATTCTGGTCTGCTTAGGCACCAGGGAAATGCTGAAGGTTCCCACACAGTATGAATCTATTAAAAAGATAATCTGAAGCTATTTTAGTTTCTCATATAGAGGTGGGTTTTTTTTTCTTTTCAATGCTTACACATGACTTTCATTAGCATTAAATGTGTGTGGAGGGAGAGTCGCTCTTAACATTTGTAGCTCTGTACCTATCCCTTTCATATTGGTTAAATCCCAGCGAATATAACTGTTTAGTAATTGTCTGGTATTTAATTAAAATACAATAACCCCTTTCCAGAGATGCCAGTTGTGAATCTGGTGGCCCAGTCATAAAGATGCTAATTTAATGAATATTCATAAATCATGAATATTCATAGAGTGTCAGGGATGTTCTTTTGTACCCTGCTGCTATGCCAGGTCTCGCTGGCACAGCAGACGGCACATGTTGAAGGAGCTTTGCTCCTAGGGGAGAAGAGAAATATTCGCGCTGGAGCGGGATGTGCGTCTGGGTGTAACTCTGAGCGGAGGTGCTGGGAGGAGAGGTGGCGGCTGGCGAGGAGTGTGCGGGCATCCGACCCGCCAAGTGGGATGTGCAGTCTCATTGTAGTTATCAGGTGACAGGATGTATTCCTTCTTGAGGCTATTAATATTTTTATAGCTGATGTACAGCTCTGGCAAAGATATTACGGTCAACCTTCACAGTCACAGGGGCCACAGCCACATATATTATCACCTGAGCAGAGTCCCTCTACTGGGATTCCCAGTTACTCTTGCCTTGGCCAGGCTGCGCATGGGGTAAGAAACTGTAGGAAGCTGCCTTAAAGCACTGCAACCTACTGCGGGTGGTAGGTCTGACCTGCCTGAGGTTGCAGGGCTCAGCAGGGTTTGTGCAGGAAATTCTCTCTTATCTAGGGTACTCCAGACTGCTGCTTGTAGTGGGACCTGTTGGTCAGCAACAGTGACCCTGCTGCAATACTTGGTACTGCTGTTGTAGTCAAATATCTCTTAGAATAATTTTGGGGTGTGTAGGGGGGTTTAGTGATGTATCTCTTCTTTACTCAAAAGAAAATGCAGTCACAGAAAACCATTTTTCATCCTGTCACTTGAGATGCAGCTGAACGAAGTCACAAAGTTCACAAACTCTGTGCTTTCCTTATGACATGTTTTTAGAGAAACTGGGTGTTTAACTTTTCCCTAGGAATCCCTAATATGCCTTCAGAGGAGCAGGCAAGGGAGTCAACCCTGTATTCATTTCTCCTACAGACTTCAGTTGCCCCTATCCTTCCAGGTTGATGCCTGAATGTAAAGGCTGGGCACTGTTATGGTGCCTGTGCAATGCCAGTGAGGCACTTTGCTGCAACTTCATTTTGAGAGACATGTACCTATGGGTGCGGAACAAGCCCGCTTCTCACCCCACTGCACACTGCTGCTGTGATGTAAATTCGTTCTTGTGAAAAAATATCAGCACATAGACTTGATCTGTTTGCTTCGGCAAAGTGTGAGGCAGGAGTGAGCACCCACCGCTGGGTCCGGACTGAGATGTCAGAAAGTTTCCAAAGCCCAAATGATGATGGTGCTCCTAGACACTGCTCCCTCCCTCCCTCCCCCGGGACCACTGCAGTGCTTGTGCTCCGGCTTTGTGCAACCCCCCTATCAACACTTCAAACGTGTTTGCAAAAGCTGGTAAGGAAAAGAGAAGGAGAGAAAGGCTGCCTGTGCTATCCAAGAGAGCTCTGTTTTCTCTGGTAATTTATTTCAGCTAATACACTTCTCTAATAGTTGCCGGCTCCAATCTTTGCTTACATAAACGCTTATTTAAAGCTCTTACGATCAAATCATTCATCTGGACTCAAACTCGCTTCTAAATTTGTGCATGCAAATTTTATTCATGGGCCCAGCTGTGTTCGTGCCGAATTTGCATTTGTGCATATGTATGTGTTGTTTTTTCCCTCTGTCAGCATACAACCACAGGCTGCAGCTGAAAATCTGGACCTAGATTTCAAAAATTTTAATGACCATACACTGAAAGTTTTAGTTCCTTTCCTCAGAGCTGGCAAACTTGTCTGCATAAGCCTTATCTTTATCCTTAGCTTTAGGAGCCTCACTAGTGTATTTTTCTGAAGACTTGCTTGCACATGGCATTCAAATAAAAAATGAGACTTTGTTTTGCCAATATGGGTATTGACATGAAAGGGCAATTAACTTTTTGTCTTGCTTTTTATGCAACTAATCCTTCATATATTTGTGCCACCTCAGTTTACTTTCTCTACCAAAAGTTTGTTTTGAGAAGAGCTGAAATTTATTTTGTTCTGGGGGGGTGACATGGCAAGAAATCAGTCCACTGGAGGCTGAGAAGAAAAATACCTTTCTGCCTCTGTAAGCAGGGCCAAATTTGAGTGTAAATAAATACCATTCAGAGAAGGAAACTGTAAATCAGTCTTGCAGAACAACTTGGATATCCGATGTATGCAGCATGAGTTACTCCACTTAGTGCACTAGCAGGAGCGTGAAGTGGCAACAGTGCTGTAGGTTCCCCACTACTCTTAATCAGAAGGGTATTATAGGAATTCTAGTCCTGATGCTATATGTAGAGGATTGTGGTGAGCACTTGCCTTCTGCATCCCCCATTCACTATAATGCCTCTTTCCTTAACATCTGAGAGGGGATTACATAAGAACCCAGTGAAGTCAGGCTCTGGTAAAAAGTTTGTTGAATAAACTTGCAGTCCCTTCTAACTTTAAGTAGTTACAAACTTGTTAAAAACCGAGAACCAATGTAATCTGTTGGGTACAGATATTTTGTACAGGATGTTAATCTGCGGATACTAAAACTCACTCAAAGGCTTTTGAAATATGCTCTTTAAATGGGTAATCTGAAAGGTAGCATAATCCTGGGCAGAGCATAGCATGAGTCAAGAGGATCACAAGCACTTTGCATGTAAGGTTCTTCTGAGAGATATGATTTTTATGCAAATTGCTTCTCTAACTTTTCATGTGGCATAGACTATTTGTTTGGAGGTTGGGTTTAGGTAACAGTTTAGATTTTACCCTGGGAAATGCAGTCATAAATAACAAATTGTTCTAGATAAGCAAAGATGTTTGTGCTACTTTTCATCTTCAGTGCTAAAGTGAGGCACAGGAGCTGTAGACGCTAGGAGCGAAATGCAGTGAGGTGAAGACCACAGCATCATCCTTCATCACGGTTATATTTCTCTCCTCTGGTGAGAAAAATTAGGCACTCATAATTTTTCTAGAGACTAGGGACTTTTAAAGGAAGCAAAAAGAGGTGCTGGCTGATATTGTGAGAGTCTGCGGGTATTTAACTTCCTTTGGCATCTGACAAGACTGTGGGAGTTATGGGTGATGACGATCAGTAATGTCACAGGCTTGTGTTGGAAGCACGCCTTCCTCTCCAGTAGCAGTATCACTTTTGGAAAGCTTTAGCTGAAGTGGTTAGACTTTGGTTGAACAGCGACTAAATGACAAATCTGGAAACAATCCTAATTCCAGTCATTGAGCTGCTTAGAGTGTTTGTGTAACACACATAATTATATCAGAAGCATGGTATAGGAAACTGGACCATTCCAAATATAAAGAAAAGCTCTGCATTTGGGAGACAACAGTGGTTTGTTTTTTTTTTTCTTGATGGTTTTGGGGTGTTGTTTTTTGGGGTTTTTTTTTGATGCCGTGCTGAGTTGTAGCCCATTTGTGTGCTACTTTCTTGCTGGCAGGATGGAGATGTGGTGTCCGTGCACCAGGACTGCACGCAGGAAAGCATGGACGGTGGAGTGGGAATTCCTTTTTTTGGGTAGTCTGTACAGTGCTTAGGACTGCAGGGCATTTGGGACATCTCCTAGCTTGTGCTTTTGTACCTTTAAGATTTGGCGTGAATGAGTTATTCCTTGAAATACGACTGCTTATGTCTTCAGTGCAGCCTTTTTCAATACAGTAAGATCCCAGCCCTGTAACATTTGCAGACACCATCCGAGTTGTCCTTAGTGACATAAGTACTTTAAAATTTTCCAGTGTGACTAATTGGAGTTACAGGATTTCGATGTTAAAGTTTTAATAAAAAAAATTCTACTGGAAAGGTTTTTACATAGGCTACTTGTATCCTTTTTCTTAATAATCTAAAAACAAAAACATTTTTAAAGAGGATACAATTATGTATTTATTCTATATTCCTAACTTAGATAAGGATTTCAGTGGGATTTCTTCACCCAGAATATTCTCCAACTTATATGAGGAACAAAAGGTAATCTTCAGAAATCAACATTTTTTCTGCTTTAGAATCCAGTAGTGCTGGTTTGAAGAAATAGTAGATAAGAAGAGAAAATGACAGTCTCTTTAACATATACTTAAGTATGGTAAGTGCAACGATGAAAGCAGACATAAGGAGTGAAAAAGATATAAATGGAAAGATTAATGACAGCATTAATTTATTTGCATCTATCACGGAGAAGTATTTCCAACGTAAAAAAGTAGCAGTTTGTGAAAGGCAATGTAGTAACCTAATTCTCATCTGGGTATTAAACTTAATATGTGTAATATTTCTGCAGTTTCACCTGACTCCCTTCCTTGTTTTGTTCTCTGCCTTGGAATTTACAATGCCCTTTTGTGTTCTTATTCATGGGGTGGTGAGCAATGCTTTGACCTCTTTTGCACTTTAGTCATGAAGCACATGTGCCTCACCTTGTCTGATGAGTACAGACATCTTTGCACCATTTAAAGAAAAAAAAATAATTTGCTGGCAAAGCAAATTATTTCTTGGAAAGTATTGCAGAACACAGAGACTAGTGGATATTCTAATTTATGTTGCAACTCTCTATTTACTCAGTATCCTGGTATGGGTTCACTTTGGACGCTACAGGGGTGTATTTCCTCCCTTGTTAGCATCTTGGTGTGGTGAGCAGAGGTCTGCGTGTCACTGGAGAGGCCATAGCCCTGCAGGTGCCCCCAGAGCAGGCTGCAGCTGAGGCTTGCCACAGCCCTTCTTGCTGCAGGATCCCTTTGCAGTTTCAGGTAGCAAACCTGTAGTAAAGATCAGTTCGATGCCAACTGCCACAAAGAGGAAAATTGTGTTTCTTTGAACCTGCGGGGGCTGGGCAGGAGGAGCAGAAGAGTTATTAGGCTGACACAGAGTAATTGCCGGAAGCGGAATTTGGCTGAGCTTCTTGGTTCACACTGGGAGCACCTTATGCAGTTTATATTACAGTTATAGATTTTTCTTGTGATATCACTTACCTTAAATGACCATTGCCTCCTTAAATGACCATTGCCTGAAAGGCAGAACATAATGACATAATGTTCATCCTGACACCCTCCTGGATAATGGCTGAATGTTCACTCAGGAAGAAAAATTCACTCTGACTGAATTACCTCTACAACAATCTGATTCTGCCTTTTTTTTTTTTTTTTTTCTTAGAGGGCTTATATCTGGGCAGTGTCCAAACTTGAGTGAAAATCTCTCATATTCACAGTCTGATTCAATAGTTTGCAAAGAAAGACAGCCCATGAAACAAATGCACAAGATTGTATTGGCTCAGTATTTATTCATTGTTTAAAAATTTTAAACTAACAGAGGTTCTCTTGCCTTTGGAAAGAGATGCTCTTTATGATAAATAATAGCTTTTCCTTTAAAGAAAAGGTGAACCTGAGTATGAATTTGAGAAGACCAAACCATTATGGCAGCGAGGCCATTAGGCTGCAATTTGTCTTATAACAGATGTTGTAGAGTCCTGTCACTTTGAATGTTAAAACAGATGGGATATACACTTGAAAATGTACTAGAAGTATTTAATTTCCTTTCCAGCACAGGAGATTTCTGCTCTCCAAGCTCTTTGATGCTCTTCGCCTGTTTGTTAAATCCTGTTGCATTAGTTGGTGTGGTTTAATCTCCTTGGAAAGCTTTGTCTGAGTTTGTGTTCTAATGCAATTAATCTTGAATTGCTTTGGTTTTGCTGAATGAGACATGATTCCATTTTGAGCTGACTTTTTATTAACCTCTTTAAGAGACGTTATAAAACTTGCTATTATCACATAGTACAACACTGTAGAGATGACACAATATCTGGCCATTACTTTCAGCAGATATGGGTAACATTAAGGAAATATATGCTAGATATGTCTACATAATAAAAAAAAAAATCCCAGGTAATCTGTGATACTCATACGCACATTAGATTACAAGGCTACCATATATGTTGTAAGGTTAATGTTGTTTACCGTAACTATGAATTCTCATCATCTGCAGGAAGGCTCAGCTGACTTCATTGGACTCCATATCAGGTTTTCTAATCCAATGCAGCTGCTTTTTCAAAGTCTGGGGATTATCAAGTCAATCCCCAGATGAACTGGGAAGTTGTTAAGTGAAAATGACAGTCCTGTAGGGGTGGAGGAGCAGGGGTCTAAAAACTTTGAATGATTCTCCCCAAGACATGTGGTGGGATACTGGGAGAGCAGGTATTAGCTTTCATGAACTGGACTTGGGCGCTCAGCCTGTGAATGCTGAATAGCAGATATGACAGACAGGTCCATGCCTATGTTTACAGTTCATACAACATAATCCAATTTCTCCTTTTTTTTAACTGACTCTCCATGTAAGACTTGTATTTGCTTCCATAAGTCAATGGAAAAGATCCGGTATTACCGATGTCAGTATGATTCTTGCTCTATTGTAAGATGTGTGTAATACTTTGATAAAATCAGCTTGGTAGTTTGTGAAGAAAAGTGTTACCATTGCTTCCAAATTTTATTTTCCTCCAGTTGCATGTATGGGAATGTGGTATGCTGATTTTTTTTAAAAGGTAGCTTTCTCTTAGGTATTTCTCAAAAAAGAGTAACATAATTCAAAGTAATAAAAGACCTCCTAAAGTTTATACTTACCATTATCCAAAAAGTAAATAAATAGGGAAAATCTTTACCACCTCAGGACATTCAGTCATCCTCAAATAATTTGTTTATTAAATAATTGTCACATTTACTTTAGCTTTTTTTTACTCTCCATATTTCTCCTTTGAAGTCTTCTTTTAATCATCTACCAAGTGAGTCAAGTAGTAGTTCAGCCGCTAAAAAGTTTTGTTAAGAATTTATTAGCAGCTTATAGTGACTCTTTTAGAAAGATACCAGGTACTTCAAGCTGATATGATTTGTGCACTATAAAAAGAACTACAGAAAGAGTAAAATTGCATAAGGTTACCGAAGACTCAACTGAAGAGGATGAGATGGAAAAAATGGTAGGCCTCTTTGCTTCTTGGCTAAGTAGTTAAAACAATTTAAACACCAAATTTGAAATCAGAAAAGGAAATGGAAAACACTTGTCCATGCAATCCAGAACTTATTGATAGTTGGGCATCTTAATGTTGAAGGCGACTTCTGTAGGAGCTATTTAGCCAGAAGCAAAACATTTAATCTTGCCTGAACCTCACAAAGCATGTGTCTTAGAATTGAAGCACAATAGAAATGCAGTTTGCTAGATTTTTTATTTTTTTTTATTGCCTGCATAGGAAGAATACAAAAGCAACTACGTGCGTAAAACACTTCTCTGCATTCTAAATATAGCAGCGCCCACTTCAATGAATATTTCATAGAATAACCTATATAAGGGGAATAAATGAAGGCAGCGACAATATTGGTAGCATATTGTTTTTAAATGGAACAGCTTTTAAATGAGTAAATGAAGATGTAATAGAAGAGCTAACTCCTTGTATGAATAAAAATCTGATAGAACTGTGTTTCATTGGTTACTGGCTAGAAAACTTCTAAAACAGGGAGAGTATGCATAGATTTAAGTTGAAATAAAAAGGTAACTAAAAACTTGTTCATGCTTCTGTAGCTTAGACTTTTCTGCAGCTAACCAGTTCACTGGAGATGGGATGCAATAAAAAGATGATGTAAACACTGCCCTGTTGTGTACTGAGCCTCAGGTGGAGCAGGCAGCAATGACGAGGAAGAGCCATGGAGTGGACTGCATCTCATCTGGCAGGGGAAATGGAAAGTACTTTGGTGGTTTCATTATAAATATCTTTGAGGAAAAATCCAGGATCATCTTAGGCAAACACTTTCCTTCCCAGAGGTTCACTCGCATAGGGTCCTGCAAGGCTTCAGGTTGCTCCACTGACACACATTATGCTGGCAGGGGATTACTGAGGAACAGCGTGGGATGCGCTAGGTGCAAAAATGACACCAACCTTTAAATTTCCTCCACCACCTAGTTCAGATGCTCCAGTTATGTCTCAGAGGATGTTTGGAGCATAAATCTGAAAATGCTGGCAGAAGCTTGACCCAGCTAAATGAATTGCGTTTCAGGCTCAAGCCAAGGTGACAACAAGTGCTTGAGTCTGCCTTTGTAAAGACCACAGCTTGTTTCCCATGTGCTAGTTGGAGGCTTGGAGGAATCCCGATTGGGGCAGTTTTGCAAGCAGCACTGTTTAATGTGGTCTGCTTTGTAACCCTTGCATTTGCTGGGGCTGGGGAGGGCAACTGGGGAAGCACCTGCTATGCGAGAATGGATGAATGTTTAAAGGTCGCAGACTTTTGACTGTCTTGAATTTGCTAGTGTAGTCTAACAAGGGGGGAAGAAGAAGGGCATTGTCAAAGATCATTGAATGGAGAATATAAAGGAAAGGTGAGGACATAACCTGAGGCCTAGACTGCGGGGGGTGAGAAAGAGATCTGATAAAAATGTGTAGTGACTACAGGGGCTGTGATATGAACCACCAAGCCAGGAATATTAGATGGCTGAGGGTTTTTTCTGAAATTAATGAGAATTATTTGTCCATCTGAAATTTCAACTGCTTGCAGACATCTCTTGGGGGGGGAGGAAACCATAGTGGATAAAGGTTGATTCAACAAGTTCTAGGAAGGTATTGGGTTTTAGTCTTGATTTTTTTTGTTTGTTTGCTTTGCAGAATGGAGAAAAACATGCAGAGGAAAGGCTTTTTTATATTTTCGACTTTAGACAATGAAGGGGAAGTAGCTGAGAATACAAAAGCAATAGGGAAGTTGGGTGAAATTGAGCATGAAATGAGATATCACAATCTTTGCAGAGAGATGGAGGAGGAACGACAATGTAACAAAAATGGACTTGAGAAAATGATAGCTAAGATATCTCTACAGGCAAATTTAATAGTTAAAAATAAAGGTGACTTAACTGCCAGGTCCTAAAAGCTGTGATATTATGGTACAAGCACAGACAAAACCAATATCAAGATTAACTTGGTTAAAGAGCAGGCTCTGCACATGTAGCAAGAAGGAAACACATACAAGTGGAACCATATAGAATGAGTATACAAAAAATGGCACAAGCATGGAGGGATGAAATTGGGAAGGTCCAGGCACTAGATTATCTACAACTAGCTAGAGATGGCAAAGTGAGGAGGTATGATCCTCAACATACATTAATAAGAGGACAATATAAATGAGGATTGCTGCTCTGCTTAGAGGAGAAAGCAAGATACTAAAGGAAGACTCTGAAGAGTCTTTTTTTTTTTTCCATTTCCTATTTTTTTTAGCTGGGCTTTCATTTAAAAAGTGGATTGTTTTCATACTAGTGGTACTATTAAAATCAACAGAAAAGGGATGAAATCATAGCGAAAATTAGAAAAGACCAAGTTCGGGAGTTACAGATCAATTAGATGTTTTCAAATCGACTGGTTGTGATGGACTTCATTCTATGATATTTAAGGTTTTACTGAAAGCAGTCTCAGAGCCATTAGTGTTATCTCTGAGAGCTCATGTGAGACAGATGAGGTACTAGATACTGGGAAAAGAGAAAACATAGTATCTTTTCTTTTGAAAAAGGGGAAAAAAGAGGAGCCTGTGAATTACAGACCAATCAGTGTTAATGTCAGTCCACAGAAAATTCAGGGGGGAGGGGCAGGGAATCAAACCAAACATGAAAAAAATTAATAGCTGCCAGCATGGTAACAAACTTCATTCAGGGAAGAAACAGTTGACATCACATCTCTTGAGTAGTGAGGTCTAAAGCTTAAATTACATTCTCTGAATCAAGGGCAACATAGGCTAGATGAAAATGCTGTTATGTAGGGACAAAACTATCTGGAAGAAACAAGTTTGGAGGATAATTTTTGGGAGGATGGAGGAGTATCAAAACAAAAGGATGCATTGAGTCATGATCTGCTGAGCTGTGCCCAGCTCTCAGCACACCATGACCTGAGTGATACAATACACATTATACACGTTACATTTACAGAGGGGGAAAAGGGTCTGGAAGAATAGGCTAAAACTCCGTAAGATAAGTACAGAGGGATGGTAGTTCAACAGAAATAATAAACTGCAGGAATACAAGATGGAAATCAACTGTTTAGGCAGGAGTTCTTCAGAAAAAAATCTCTGGGGATTATGGTAGGTTACAAACTGAGCATGAAGCAAAAATGGCAAATATTATTGTGGAATGCATAAATGACAATATAACACAAAAGCTGTTTTAAGTAAGTTCTCTGCTATGCCTAGTACTGGCAATGTTTTTCAAAATAATGTCCACTTTGCAGGTATTCTTCTCCTTCTAGAAAGATTTTGGCAGTTTGAAAATAATACAGACAAGAGTGATAGACATGGTCACCATATCCAGTGAATACGTTACGGCTGTTGTGGAGAGATTGTGTGTATGGATGCTGCTTAGTCTATCTCAGGGAAGACTGTTGTGGAGTCCTACCAGTAACCTCCTTCTGTGCAAAAGGATGGTGCAGAGAGGAAGAAATAAGTTTTATTTTGTATAAGAGTAAATTGGATGAAATGGTTGTTAGGAAGAGTTTGACATCAGGAGATAAAAAAAACCAAAACCAAAAGTTTTCTGATATTTGTTCAGTGAAGTCCTGGGGACAGACTGTCACCTCCATGTCTGGAGCCCATCAAGAACAGGAATGACACAATATATAGCTGATTCTGTCTTGGAGCAAGAATTCCTGCAGACAGTCTCCCCAGTCCTACTTTTCTACAGTTCCACAGATTCTCTGCTAACCATCCCTCTTCTGTAAAATCTTGGAAAGAGATAAAATCATTGTGGCATAGCTGTTGTTCTAGGACTTTACACTCAAGAATTTCTGCTACAACTGGCATGGCTGTTAATATCAAAGTGAGAAAGTACTTTCATCAGGCAGTTTGATCCAGCTCAGGCCTGTAACAGCACAAAGTGATAGTTTTTTTCCTGCTGTTCTGAAACTCCTTGCTATATATTTGCAGATAATTAGCCCGCCTGTCTATGTCTTTCACATATTGTGTTGGTGGAACTTCTGAGCTGTACAACTAAATGGTTAGAAAATTGTTTAGTTCAGTCCTGGTGTTTTGAGTTTTACTGTGGGCTAAATCATATTCTTTTCTTGTTATCTCAATCAAACCGCCTGTACTCCTTTCAAATTCCTTCGCTCTGATTTTGATTCTCTGTACCCCAGTTTAAAGTTCTTTATCCATACCTATGTGATTTCTCTTTTGCAGTTCCAGTGCAGATTTGCATAGCAAAGGAGATATTTGTGTTTCTCCTGACCTCATCAATATTCTGGTGCACAGCATGCACTTATATGATAGTTTATTCCGGGATGATGAACAGATGCAAAAGTGTCTTCAATTGTCTCTGGAAATTAGCAATGGTCAATACATCCTGCAAACACAATGCTGGATTCTGTGTTGCATGCAAAACATGCATGGTAGGCAGAGCACATAGCCTTTTCCTGCCTTTAGCACACTTCGTTTCATTTTAATAGTAGAAGGAGATGTGGTACCTTTTGCACATAGATATCCTTGTGGACTAATGTAGGGCTTGAACAACAAGAGTTTTGCATAGGAGAATTTCGCTTAACCTGTCAGTCTTCCAGAGATTAACAACTTCATCAACTACTGTTGATATTGACAGTCAGTTGCTAGGCTACATGTTTACTGCTAAATGAATAGGCGACTTGGGGCCAGTGTGAATATTCAACAGATTGGCAAATAAGTAAAACGTGCTGTGACTTGATTTGTTAATTATAGTCAAAATAAATGGCTGTATTGATGACTATGATTTTACACAGCATTAGGCCCCTGAAAACAGCAATTAAGTCTGCCATGTAAACATATATCTTGCCTGAGACAAAAAAAAAAAAAAAAAAGCGAAAAAAAAAAAAAGCAAGCCTTAAACAACTGAATACACCACTCCAAGAAGTTTCACTAGGAGTCCTGAAGTGCTTACATTAGTTAAATTATGTCCTTGGGTGTTTTTACACCTCTGACTGAAGCACAACATCCAGACGGGGTCTTGATTTTGAAAAGCTTTCTTGTTCGCTGTGTGCAGTACTACTTATGGTCAGAGCTTATCAAAAAGTGTATGATCACACTTGAGGGAGAAAACCCAAGTAGCTGGATTTCAGGAGGATGCATTTTTTTCTTAATGCTTTTTCCTGTTGTGAGAAAGCTGAGCATGAATTTATTACTTGGACATCGAGGAAGAGTTGTCACACGTATACTCTATTACTGTATTCCAGTTTATCAGCTGAGTTAATTAGAATTCACTTTCCTCGATCCACACTATTCTCTTGGTACATTTTAAACTCTCAATATATTGATTCACTCATTCTGTGTTTCAAAACTTGAATGCACTGGAAGGGCACTTGAGTGTTCAGCATCACTCAGTGTTTGGCATTGCGTATGTGTAGGCAGTGGCACTGTTCTGAGATATATGGTGCGTTTTGATTGAAGCTTGGAAAACGCATATTCTGTTCTCATTGTTGCTGTCAGTGTCTGCTGTGGCACTGGTTAAACCTCTCTTCCAAGCTCTGTCTCCATTTTGCTATCTGTAATATATAGTTGTTCGGGGTTTTTTCTTCCATAAATAACTGCCAATCTAAAGAGCACTGAATTTATCAAATATGCCCCAAGTATCACAACACAGAAAGAGAGGTTGTTTAAAGCTTGAGAAAAGCAAATGTGTGTTTGCATAAAAAAAACACAGCTTTCCTTGAATAGATCTGAATTTCCAATGTATGTTTAGTTGGGATTGATAATTATTTTTTCCTCAAAGAGGGGTAGGAAGGAGCTTCCTTATTTCAGGCACTATTTTTGTCCTGATGTTCATCTGTTCTTCCTTGTAAGCTCTTGAGCATGTTGTCTCCTCTGGTGAGACACTCAAGATCAAAGTCACAAAGGCAAAGTCATACTGACCCACACTCGTCATAAAGGTCCTGAGGCAGGTTGGTGCCAAATACTAGAGCAGAGAGGGAGTTTGGGCTTTTCCTTCAACATGCTGCTGAAAGAGAACAGAGAGAAGCTCAAAGAAAATCAGACTGAAAGGGTATGAGTAAACTAGAAATGGAGAAGGACTGGGGAAAAACTGGGACTGAGTATTGAACTGGGCAGCTGGAAGGCAGAAGATAAGAAGCAATTGATACAGGGAGAGCTCCAAAATGAAGAAAGATGGGAGAGAAGTGGGTGCATCACAACTGATTTGATGAAAAGGAAAAAAAAAATAAAATAAGAAAAAAACAAGGAGATTGATAACCAGCTGCAAATATTGGTTAGCAGCTTGATCTTTGCTTAAGGATAGGTGATCAATGCTCTCTGTTAGCCTATTGTCATACATCTGCATGGTATTCATTACCCTTGACATCAGTACAGATTATGTAAAAAGCTTGAAAAAAAAATAAAACCACAACACCCCACAACCCTCAGTACAATAACAGGATCTGTTTAGTATCTAAGATGACTGTTACAATGAAGGGACAAGGTTCTGGGAATATGAGCGCTCCATGAAATCTTCAGTGCTCCTTGATTCAAAAAAAATGTTGCTAGTTACCAGGGAAAATATTGAGGACAGGACAAAGAATATCAAGGTTCACCTTAAATGCACGCAGGTTTTGAGCCTTTCAGTTCTGAATGCTTTTGTAGGACAAGAAAAAGAACAACTTCAAAGGAGGACAAGGATGTTCCAAAGTGTTGAATGGCTTCACAAAGTGGGTGGCAGACCAGTGGAGCTCACAGCCGAATGATATTGTGGATGAGACAGGTTTACACATTTAAGTTCATGAATCACAGAATGTTTGGGATTGGAAGGGACCTTGAAAGATCATCTAGTCCAACCCCCCTGCCAGAGCAGGATCACCTAGATCAGGTCACACAGGGACGCGTCCAGGTGGGTTTTGAATGTCTCCAGAGAAGGAGACTCCACAAACTCTCTGGGCAGCCCATTCCAGTGCTCTGTCACCCTCACCGTGAAAAAATTTCAGCTTACGTTTACATGGAACCTCCTATGTTCCAGCTTGTACCCATTGCCCCTTGTCCTATCATTGGACGTCATTGAGAAGAGCCTGGCTCCATCCTCCTGATACTCACCCTTTATGTATTTATAAACATTAATGAGATCACCTCTCAGTCTCCTCTTCTCCAAGCTAAAGAGACCCAGCTCCCTCAGCATTTCCACATAAGGCAGATGCTCCACTCCCTTAATCAGCTTTGTGGCTTTGTGCTGGACTCTCTCAAGCAGTTCTCTGTCCTTCTTGATCTGAGGGACCCAGAACTGGACACAATATTCCAGATATGGCCTCACCAGGGCAAAGCAGAGGGGGAGGGGAACCTCTCTCAACCTACTAACCACACCCCTTCCAATACACTCCACGATGCCATTGGCCTTCTTGGCCACAAGGGCACATTGCTGGCTCATGGTCATCCTGCTGTCCACCAGGACCCCCAGGTTCCTTTCCCCTACGCTGCTTTCCAAGATAAAATCACTGAGAATTACTAACTACATGTAAACTATATATGGGTCAGGAAGTCTCAGAGCTGAAAATAATTGGAGGCTGAGAGGGTATGAGTAGGAAACAGCATAAATAGGGTTGCTCTGTTCTTCCTCATCTCCAATGTCTGATTATGGCCACCACTGAAGGCAAAAACACTCCAGATACATGGATTTTTGTCCTGGCTCTTCCCTTCTGCTTGCTTTTCCATTGCCTGTACTGTAGTTCATCTTCTGACTCAGTATGGTATTTCGAGGGATTTCTCTCACAAGGACTACATTTACCAAATTAGTTTTATGTCATGTGTTGCACCGTAAGTACTGAGATCCTCTTCTTGGGAAGCTGACAAGTCCTCTTTGCATCTGCAAATCATGGGAAAAGGGAAGATGACAGTGTTTCCTCAGAGATTACTAACCTTAATGATGCAGTGGACCAGGCTTCTGAAGAACACTTTCATAACCAGTGTGGTTATGAAGCCATACATTGCTAGTTTTCTAGTCATTTTAGGATTTCCACAACTTGAGCCATTTTGTGAAAACTTCTGCTCTGACCTTAAACTTTCTTGTAGACCCAGAGCAGATGGGAATAAGTGCCTTCAGGAAATCAGCATTCTTTTTTTTCAGTAATCCACTTTCTTTCCAAGTTTTGAGTGCAATTGTACCTGCTTCCAAGCACTAATAATGAGTGGAGAGTACACAGAAGCCTCAGGGTTCAGATAGCTAAGGCAGGAGTAATTGCAAAAGACTTATTCAAGTCTGGAAATGTTAACTTTTATACGGGGTAACTACTGGGTTTCCCTAATCAACTCAGTGGTTTTGCAGTGCTGAAAAATATGATGATAGTCCTGGAAAAAAAAAAAAAAAAAGAAACAGAGTCCTCCCACAGTTGGTGCATATCCCTGTGTGGGGGCAGCTGGCAAGCTCTGGGCAGCTTCACATTGTCCAAGGAAATCTTGCTCTCTTCCTCGCTGGTTTTGCCCAAGGTAAATTACCTCTTTTTGAAACAAACTCCTAGTATTTCTTTTGAGACTGTTTCAGACTACCAGCCTTAAGCTAATTACAGGCCATTTGTAAATGTATCAGTTCTTGTTCCAACATTTCAACATGCACTAGTATATCATCTAGGTATAACAAACAGGCTGAGAGAAGCATGCCATGTAATACCCTCTTCGTTAGACTTTTAAATGTAGCTGATGTGTTGCACTAGCCAAAAGCCATCATTTTAAATTGCCACAGTCCTTGTCCTACTGTGAAAGCATTTTTTTTTTCCCTTGTCCCTCTGCATCCACTTCCACTTGCCAATAGCTACTTTTAAGATTCAGGGTAGTAAACCAGACCGAGCTTTCACCAGGATCTAGGATGCTATTTATGGTAGTAGAGAAGTAAACGCTAGATGACTTTGTGTTGTTTTCTATAATCTGATGCTGTCACCTTTTTTTCGTAACTGGACTCAGTCTGAGGTCTGGCTGAAGGGTCTGTTCTATCTTTCTGACATGTTTCTCCCATGGCTTATAAGGCTTCTTTACTACTTTCCTGCTGGAAAGAAGGATGCCGTTTATGTAGTCAGTTTACCCAGGATCACTCTTGCAAAGCAGTAAAATACAACTTCTTTGTTTGTCAGAGAAAGAATAATTTCTAAACAAACAGTTTTAAAACCATTTTCTTGTTTCTCTTTGAATGCTTAGTAGTGTGCCAGATTAAAAGTCAATATATTTTCAGAGTGTTCTCATGTCCCCCCCCAGTCTTCCTATAGCTTATATTAATTTACCAGATCTACATATTGCCACTGTAGTCCCACTTTCCTCATATTCAGTAAATGGATAGAGATTTACTCTTGTTTCAGATCCAGAAGGACTTCAGCAGCTAAAAGTCCCCAGACATTAGGACAACTCAAGTTTTGAACACTCCTCATCTTTCATTTTCTGGAAAGCTGCCACTGCCTGTACTTTCTAGTGGCATTTCTGCCCCTAAAGGTGGGACTTGGGCACTGCAAAAGAGATCTGTGTGTTGAATCACCTATTCCCCTGCCTTTCTTCTATTTCTGGTGTTGAAACTAAAGTCTGACTCAGAGACTCAGTGTTCATGGTAGTTGTGCATTTCACATATTTTCTTATTACATACTAAATACACACTTCTTTTTTTTTTCTTTTTTTCCTTTTTTTTTTTTTTTCCTTTTCCTTTTTTTTCCTTTTCCTTTTTTTTCCTCTTTAATGAAGTGTTAAGCTCACTACAGAAGCTACAAACTAGTGCATGAGTCTCCTGGTTTGGTTCACCTTGGCGCTCCCCTCCTACCTGTGCTGCACCTTGGTGTCGGGAGTCTGGTTTGGAACACACAATGTTCTTTTCTCATTAGCCCTGTGTTTATCACCATCCTCCTTTAAAAACAATTTTTCCTTCAGGATCAGTAATGACTTTAACTACATTATTTCGTTTTGGTCATGGTTGCCAATTTCTCTTGCTTTATAAACTTTGATTGGTCTTTACTCCTTCTACAAAGCATAATAATGGCATGAACCATATTAGAATTGCTGAGCTGAATTTGAGATAGAGAACTGCACGTTAGAAATCTTGGCAAAATTGCTGGCATTTTCTTCTGTTTGCAGCAGCTGTTTCCTTTCGTGGTATGCAGCTGTGAAAAAAGTTCAAGATCCGTAGTAAATTCTACAGTCAGTACAATATCTTTTTGTCTTTTGCTGATCTTTATTTCCGACTCTTACCTGAGTGTCTGCAGACTGGTTCATAGCCAATTTGCCCTTGAGGTCCTCACTGATATTTGAGTATATCAGGGAAAGGGTTTGTTTCCACCCAAGTCAAATAGAGGTTTTTTTCTTCTCCCTTCCTTTCAGAGTGTGACAGTTGTTGATACTGGTTCATTTTCATACTCTAGGACACTCTTCTATTCCCTGAGACTTTTCTGTAGTTTATCAGATAGCAGCTTCCAGGTTGGTCAAACCTTTTGTAGCCCTTTCCAATGTTATTTCAAACCACAACTGTTGCAGTTGCTCCTCCTAGTCTCTTTGGGCATTTTGCCATTGGCTTTCTAATAAGGCTTCATCTTTACCAGTAAGTTTTCAGGTGCTATTTTAACTCCTCCTGTGCTTTACATGTTTGAACCACATACTGCCTTTTGTTCTGTCCTGATACAGGAGAGATATCAGCTGATGGGTTGTGTTCTTGGAAACCAGAACACAGAGGTTTTATTTCTTTAACCCTATTATAGGAAGCCCAGAGTTTGAATGTTAAGAGCAGCAACTGATGATTGAGTCACTGATCTTTGATGCAATCCTGTTTATTTACAAAGTCCTGATTTCGGTATCTGTAGATAGAATCAAACAAGAGATAATTCCTTTGCAATTCCCAATCTCTTTCAGTCAGCACTTGCCTCAATAGCTTTCTTAAGGTTTATCTCAAAGTCATGCTGTTGATGCTTTTGTGGCTCTTTTTGATGCTTCCTTTTGGCTTTTGATTGGAGATTCTCCCACAAACATCCAAAACAAGCATTCTGCTACCAATCAAGGTCCTAACCATCTGTGCTCCAGGGTTTATTTTCATTCCAGCCTTCCCTATGTTTATGCTTTGGTTGTTCTCCCACTGTTTTGGTTATTTTGCTCCATAAATGATCTTAATGTTTATTTGTATTTAGTACAAATGAAAAAGAGTTCTTCCACTCAATGATATCAGCAAGTTTGGTCAATCCTGCTGTGATGCTTTCTCATGCACACACTGCAGGGAAAGGTGGGTGGCCATACAGCATTTAGGATGAACTCTTGGGTCAACAAGTCTGAACTCCTCAAGTGGTCCTCTAGTTGCAGGTTGTCCCTCCATCTGTTTCCCAAAGGACTGATAGTGAGATTTGGTTGAAGAACATTACATTTCTGAAGTTAAAAATGCAGAAGGTTTTTGTTTGATTTGTTTGTTTTTTGTTTTCTTTTTTTTTTTGGGGGGGGGGGTTGTTTGTTTTTTCCTGTAAATCTTTCATGGACTACCAGGGGAAAAAAAGCTTTTAGATTTTTGATTATTTTTATTAAGAGGTTTGGGAAAACTTCAATATTCTTTCTTCCCTTTTCTTTGACATTGAAGAGGCATGGAAAAGAGGCATAAAGCACATTTGTTTTAATAAATAATCTATGAAACAGATTTTGGAGAAAATGTTCACTTCTAATTGAAGACATTGCATCAGACCATTTTTCCTCTGTCTTAGGACAACTCTAAAGTCAAACTTGAAATTCCTTCTCAGCAAATACGCTTATTTTACTCCTATCAAAATATGACATAGTTCAGTGCTGCTGTTTCCCTATGGGATATGGCCATTGTGTAACTGCAGTAGCCCCTCACACAGGTAACTGGACACAATGTCTCACTACCTGTAGTATAGATTTGGAGGTGCTGCATGGTAGGTGATCACTATAGTTTTGCATAAACGCTAGTTCCTTCTTGACTGAAGGGAAAGGTTTTATGTTCTCATCTTAGCATTTAGCTAAGTAAATCTAGTCATTAACCTGTGCTTTAATACCTGATCAAATTCACCTTGTAGACACAGAGTCCCTGGTTAGAAATTACTAATCCACCAGGTTACTGTGTTGGCACTATAATAACAATAATAAAAGTGAGATACATAATTAGCATGGATCCTGGGATGCAGGGATGACCAGGCATGTGGGATGAGAGGAGGATCCTGTTTTGAGCTTTTTGACAAACTCCAGGGATGCAGTAGAGGATGGAAGTGGCCATGAGTGGGTGCCAGCAGCCAGAGTCCTGAAAGTGCGAGCTTGACAGGTGAAAGTCTTAGGTTATAAATTCTTGGCTTCGTGTGTCTTGTCCACCTCCCTGTTGCCTTCCCTAGCTTTCATGCTTGCCAAAAGGGAACCTTACTCACCAAGAGTACCTCAGGAAGTCATCCTGTTTAACTGTGTTTCTGTGTGGGGAGTAGAGGGGCTCAAACAAGGGTAGTCAGAGCCTTTGGACTCTACAGAGAACCAGAGCAAGCACTGCCATGCTCATGCCAGCACAGAATGTCACATTGCACAGAATACAGCCTATAATTCCATCAATTTCTTGTTTGACACAGGAAAACAGAGCGTGATTAAAGAAATTGTGTCTTAACTGACTGCTCCATATTGTCATGCCAGAAACAATTAGCTTAACTAGAAAGTTAATTTAATTGCAAATGCGGATGGGCAAACTGTGCCAGCCACTTCATTATCATTATTCTGTGCTATTCCTAATGCTTAGTGCTATTTAATATGTTCTTATGGTTTATAGTGGTGTAATTAAAAGATTGTCTCTGCAGAGGTTAAGGTTGCTGCTGAAAATAACTTCCAGTCTCAGTTTTACATGTCTCTATCTGTGGGGTCTCAATATATCCTTTAAAACATTTTAAATAGAATCTCCTGACTTTTTTTTTCACTTCTATGGATGAAAAAAGAACAAAAGCATGAGGACCACCAGAGACAGATGTAGTATTAAGAACTGACCACAGATGTTTTGTAGTAAAAATATTCTGTATTTTTCTAAAGGAATAGATTTTCCCTGAATTTTTTTTTTTTTTTAATGCACTATGAGGTACTATATTTAACTTCTCTCATTTTTACAAAAATAAAATTAAAAA
>WUAM01000431.1:64489480-64511760 GCA_024336885.1 Actenoides hombroni | reverse complement strand
CCCCTGCCCCCTCCCCCCAGTTTACTTTCCCAGAAAGTCAGTTTATGTAATCGATACCAGGTCTGTCTAGGAAGCTGTTCTGAAATTTGGCGGGGGGATGCAGGGGAAAAGTGTGGGCTAAAGGATGAAGAAGGAACAAACATTAGACCTGACAAAGCTTGAAATATAAAACAAAAAAGCATCTGCGAGGCATAATAAAACAAAGTGTATATACGTGTTGTTCTCACAGAGTATTTGGCTGAGCCCAGGCAACGGGAAAGCATGCATAGCTAACGCTCCTGACTGTGTGAAACCCTTTGTATACTCCAGAGTCTCTGCAAGAGACCTTGATTACAGAGTTTGGCATGATACCCAATACATTTTTTGGAATGGTTTCTTGTCCATCACTGACACTCGTAATGAGAAATTTATACACCATCCAAAGCGGATAAATTAATTTCAAACACTTTTGACTTTGGTCAACAATGGCTATTGGCAGTGCCTATTATTTGCCTTTTTATTAAAAAAAAAAAAAAAAGGAGCAGAAATTGCTCTTCTTCATGGTGATAGGATGGTAAAGACCCTGAGTATAGTGGAGATAGAATCTTGGCAAGCACATATATAGGTCAGGATAGAGTATTTCACTTTTCAATGTAAATTAAAGTAATTTTCTTCAGTATGAACAGTTTAATAAATTCCCAGGATGGTTTTCATTAAGAAATTTGCATATTGGCTAGTGTAAAATTTTCTGAAAGCAATCACTTGGCAAAAATAATCTGATTTCACTCCTACTTTCCCAATCCAGTTAACAGTCACGGAATGGAAGTATAAATTAGCTATCCCTTTGAGAACTCTATTTAAAACTCAGATGCTTAAGTTAGCCTTTTATAGATGATAATTGTGCATATTCTCATGCAGGTAAGCACACCAGAAGTAGGGAGAAGGCATTAAAACACACCTACACACAAAAACCTGTAGATTGGAAGCAAACAAGAAAATTGCTGCATCTTCTTGGGAGATACTGAAATTATAGAGATGTATAGACAAATTACTAGTAAATTCCCATTATGTGCATCCTGAATTAGATAATTCTCTACATTCTCTAATTCACTGTAAATTCTGAGGTTTTGTCTGTTCTTTGACTTTTCCTGTGTATTTTATTCAGTGTACATGTAAGGCACAAGGATTTATTGGAGACAAAACCCTATTTAGATACCCGAGTTTTTAAAATGTAAGAAATTCTGCCAGCTTTTAAAATATAACTAGAGAGCTTCATGTAAATAAATTATTTAGGTTTTAAGAGTTATATGATAATGAAAAAACATAATAGGTATTAAAAGGTGAAAAATAGGAAATGGATTTTAAGGAAATACAAAATATGCAAGTAATCAGTGGGGATTATGGTGTATAAGCACAGGTGATCGTGCATGTGCACTTTTGTTGTATTTCTTCTTTGTGTAGGAACTGTTTGTGGTTTTGATTTATGTTTGTACCTTAAATTTAGGCTGTGTTGCAATAGGAATGACAAAAATGGCATATGTGATTTTTCTGAGATCTGCTTTGGAGGCTTTTTTGTAAAAAGGCTAATTTCCCTTTTATGTCTCTTCTTACCTACTTGCTTCTTTTGTGCAAGGAGGATTGTCGGATGAAGGTAATAGTTGTTGTGTGCCTCGGCAGTTTGGAGGTTGGAAGGATGCTTCATGCAGCTGATACGCTGGCTGCACTGTGCATAGTGACAACTGAAAAACGGATCCTGGGATGCTGTGCTGGTAGGTCCTGATGGCATCGCATGGACACCCATTATTAGGGAAGAACCAGAGCAGGTTTTCAGATGAGCTCAGACTAGATGATCTAATGGTCCCATCTGGCCTTAAAATCTGTGAGTCTATGAAAGACAGTCCTGCAGTTATAAGCATTTTAGAACTGTCAATTTCAGATTTACTTCAGTGTAAGAGGCAATTGCTTCCATGCTGAAATGCTCGTTTATGTATTATGTACACGGTGTCATAAATGCTCTATAATATAGAGAGATGCAGTACTGTGAGCAAGGCACAGAAGCTTGGTGTAATAAGAATGAGGAGAGGTGATGCCAGTATTTGTAGAGGATGGGTGTTTGGAAGAGATTTGAGAAAGGAGTAGATTGCCTTTGGGCAAGAAGAAAGAATACGCTCCCCCAAATATGAAGGAGCCTAAATCTGCAAAGCCAAAGGAAGAGAGAAAAAAGCAGGAAGAGATAAAGGGGGAGTGAGTGAGAGTGCAAGATATTATGAAGGACCAAGTGTAGCAGACAGTGAAGTTGCAGGATGCAAGGGACAAATACAACTTGTTTATTCACCCTCTTTATTGTTCTAGGACTGTGCTTGTATGGCTGGCATTCAATGTCTCAACTACTATGCCTTCTTTAACTTCTCTGCTGAAAAAATAGCAAGGGAGATAACTGAGAGGGGGACAAGAGGTGGGAGATGAGGGAAATGTGTTTTTCCTTCTCTCTCCTGGCTAATGGCACTGGATATGCATACCTGGGTGCCGGAGGTGCAGATTCTGGGGCTGAGAAAGGGCCCTGGCAAGTGCCTGGCCACTCATTGGAAGGAAGCAAGTGACTAGGAAGGGAGGCCACAGAACTTTTTACCCTGAGCCCCAGCACCTTCAGAAAGGGGTGCTGCAGGAATAGATGTATTGTGGTCCTGTTCAGATGTATTAGAGTCATGCATAGTTTTATTTTGTGTTTGGGGTTTTTTTTCATTTGTTCGGGGGTATATTTTTTTTTGTTTGGTTTTGGTTGGTGGGGTGGGTTGGTTTTTTAGGTTGTTTTATTTGTTTGTGTTTTTCCTTTTATATTTGAGATGAATATTGAACATTTCTTCTGGCTTCTGAGTATCACAGATTTTTCTTTTCCTTTTCTTTCTTCTTTTCCTCTTCTTTCTTCTTTTCCTTTTCCCCTGATGGCATGGATTAATGTAAAACATGCTGAAGGGCAGTGTGAGAGGGCAGGTTGCCTGTCGGGTTGCAGATATATGCAGCCGAGACGTTTCCCTGAAATACTTGCCCAAACAGCTCATCAGCTCCTCTCCTCCTGCAAGTACAGTAAAGTATGTGCTAGAAGTATTTAAGTATGCTTGTAGTAAGCATATATAAAAAGTATTCTCATGATAGGAAAATATGGTTTGTTGAGACAGGAATTCCTTTCTATAATCTCAACAATTCTGATTAATTTTTCCTGTAGGTTTCTGTGGTTCAGGATGAGTTTTTCTGAGAGAATGGGGGTATTGGGTTGCCAACAGCTTTCACCTGAGACGCTGGAAGTGCTGGTTTAAGTCAGTATTCCTTTAAACTCCCCAAATCTTCAACATTGCTCCTTGAGCTAATCAAAGGAGTGTGATAATCATTTGTCTGTTATCTACAATAGAATATCTTGTGTGGGTTTTTGTTGGTTGTTTTTTTTTTCTACAAAAATAGCAAATGAATAGATTTCCCACAGTCAAATATTTGTGCTTTTAATTTTCTTTGTTTATTTTGCAAAACAGTTGTTTTCTCACTAACACCCAATTCACGTCTTTCTGTTTAGTTCAAGTAAGAAGGAAAGGCGGCCTGTAAGGTGTGGTGTGGCAAGGATGGGATTGCAATTTTATTAAAGTTTTCCCCAGAGTCAAGGAGGAGGAAGTTTATTATCTTGTAATTGGTATCTCTCTGGGGTGATGCACTTGTTAAATCCTTATATGTGATGGGACTATCTAGTTACACTGAACAGATTACCTGCTGATTGCTACTTCTTGGATTTACTGATAATGTTGAACTCCAAAATCTTTCTGAACCGTGAGTGGAAGAATTCATTCCCACTGCCTTTGTTTACTTTCTAATGACAGCTACTACTCTATCTAGGTTTCATTGTTTCCAAGCAAGATACTAAGAAACCTCTTTTGAATGGGGCAGACAAGATTTGCTAGTATTTCTACCTGTTGCTTTGATGGGATAGGGAATTATTTGCTTCACACTGAATAGCCTTGACTTGCTGTTCACTCTTAATAAAGCAGACAGGTTTTACCCTCTGAGGCACTTTCTCTTCTATGTTCAGAGATGGGTGTTACCTCTAAGGTTAAAATTAAGTACAAAAATAAGGTACAAATTTATTTGGTGTTTCAGGAGATGTTCATCCTAGGATTTTATCTCAGACTTTATTTGCTACCTAGCTGGTAAAGCATTTTGTGTTCCTTCTGGAATGACAAACTCTCTCTGTGATGTTTCTCATGTTTTTTATTTTATTTTAAATATAAAATAACCAAATGCAGTAGAGAGAAGGGCTAGGCGTGTTCAGACCTGGTGTAAGGGGTCGAGTGCAATTGTTTCCAGGAGAGTGGTGGCAGAATTGAAACGGGCCCAAAAAAATCTCCCTTACGCATTGGCTCGCTGGCATGCATCCTCCCTGGGCCAAAATCCTGTAATTCCTATGGCCAGTGAGCTGCATACTGGGTTGCTCCTGACTATACAGGGCTTTGGTAGTAAACAGGGAGTGGTGGGGATGAATGAGGGTGGGGGATGGGAGGGGAGGGGAAAGGAAGGGGAGTGATATATTCCTGCTGCCGGGAAGCAAAGCGGAACCGGGCTCTGGGTATCATTGCATAACAGATGATGTATTGTACAGTCTGTACCCTCTCCTAAAGAGCAGAGGTGGGCACGCCAAGGAAGGCTTGAGCCTGGCTCCCGGTGAGTGCCTGGCTCTGGCCCGCCTCCACGGCTGGGAATAAAGACGAGTTAAGGAAGAGGCAAAAGGAATATGCTGGCATGGCCGTACTTCTCATTACTCACAGTAACAAGATTGTTGTGAGGGTGAAACAAAGCCTCTCTGCAGGCAATGGACCGGCTTTTCTTGACACAGAGTGGAAAGCCTAGGAGACCTACACTCCCCAGCACCTCGCTGCGTGTCCCGGAGCCTCCTCTTTCCCAGGTGGAAGGTTGGGAGGTCTCCTAATGCCATCCTGCAAGGGGATGGGAACCCCCTGCCTTTTTTTTCCTTTAGGAACCCCACATACTGTACAGCTTTGCAGCATCATGTCCAAACTCTCGCAGTTGTTGCAGCCTTGCTCCAGGGCAACGGGGCCAGGGTGCTGCTCCTGCCTGGGCAGCTTGGACCACAGCTGTTTCCAGCTCAGGGTTTGCAAAAATGCAGCTCATCTTCAGCCTTTAAATGCTTAGCAATGAACAGAAAATGGACCTGTGAAAAAATTCCAACAAGATGCAATACAGAGGAGTGTCTTTTCCTTCTTTGTGGCAGATCAAACACATTTATCTAAGGTTTTAATTTCTTTTCCTTTCACATCATAGTGAGGATCTTTAGCAGAGAACGGAACAGCCGGGTGATGTATTTTTGGGTTATAACTTGAGAACAAAAGCTCATTAGGACTCAAAGATTTTATATGGATAACACCACCCACGGTTACTTTAGATAGGGTAGAAATGTTTTTATGCTTTAGGGCACAAACTAGCTATTAAATTACTAGGGAACTACAAATATCTACTAGACATATCGATGGGAGTGCAACCAGAACGCAAAGTACTACATAAAATAATTATATACAGTACCGCTAATATTAGATCACATGAAAGTACATGACTGTTCTATAAAAATCATCTGCATTTCTGTGTTGGACATTGGGGGGGGGGGGGGCGGTGCATTGGTTTTGTATAAGGAGATGTGACCTAGCTGTCAAAGGTTTGAAACCTTGCAGTCTCTGCCAGCATTTCTTGGTGGGGTTGTGCTGCTGGAACCATCAGAGGAGCTGAGTTTCCTCAACTAGCAAGAAGCCCTCCCTTTTCTCTAGTTAGCTAGTATGTAGGGAACCCAAATGAGAGGTTCCCATCTCCCAGATGAGATTATCCATCTCACCAAGAGGATCCACTGAGCAAGCGTGTCCTTGACGTGTGAGCCTGAATTGGGGTCGGTGACAAGGACAACTCTGACATCATATGAGTCATGTGAGGAGGGAGGGGTGTCGCTGCCTCCTGACGGGGGGACGCATCTGTTCCACGCTAGCTCGTGAGATGTGAAGAGGTTGCAGTGCTAAGATGCACATAGGGAGAGTGGGAGTGTGCCGCTTAGCAGGGCTTTTTTGAGTTTGGGAATCTCATCAGAGCTGCCTCTCTTCTGCTCTGCGATTCCCACCCCTCACATGCAGGTGGCTGTCTGACCAATGCTGGCAGAGGGGCAAGAGGGACAGCCCTTGGCGTGGGAGAGTGGCATAGGAAAGTCAGTAGTGCATTTTCTACTTCTGTGGGACTTCAGAAGTCTACATGTTGTGTCTCAGGGTCACCTGAAGGATAATGGAAGAAAAACTTAAAGAAGGTCCTTTAGGATGTGCCTTTATTAATTAAAGGTCATACAGACACTGTTGGATTAGCTGCCTGATGTTCCCACTAAAAAAGGCACAGTCTGAGATGCTAATAAATTTGCCAAACTGAGAAGTCATGGCACTTGTACAAATGAAATTTTCTGAGCTGACATGTCATTCATTTTCTTAATGCATCAGTGCTGTGCACTCCATAAGGAAATATTTATAGGAAGGAAGGAAGGAAAAAAACCCCACAAAGTATGTAAACACATAATTTAAACCACCAAAAAGTATGTGCACAAGTGGGGTCACTTCTAGCTGCAAAGTTGTAAATATTTCATTTTCTGACTTCTTTCTTTGGCTTTGCTCCACAGTGGCAAAGAGGTAGTTCCTGTACAAATATGGTAGAGCAAAATCTCTTCCCTGAAGTACTTTAGATGTACGGTTAAAGACCGGTGTGTGGTGTGAATGCATGTACCAGCTTCACTGGTAGTAACAGTTAGATTTGTATTGGTTTTGTTGTATTTTTTATGGGTATTACATAAATGTTAATAATTTTAAAGATGACAGTATGGGGAGGTCATGAAAAAGTAGTGAAAAGGTTAAAAAAGCAAAGGGAAGTGATGAGACATTGCACGCTTGGTACTCCAAATAAGAGGGAGATGATGGGGAAATGCAAAGAGAAAGGTGCGTGATCCAGCAAGGGACTAAGAAAAGACCATAATAAAGTTCTTGGAGGATGTTTGTGAATCAAAGCAGAGGCAGAGATGTTGCCGTGGGCTGAAGTGGATATTAAGTAATCTTAAGGAATCTGTATTCAGAGGAGAGTGATTTGTGTTTCTGCCTGTGATTAAGAAATGACAAGGTGTAGAGGAAATGAAAAGGATAATACAGATGCTGCTGGGAATTGCTGTCATAATTCTTCTATTGTAGATAGCTGTCAAAACCTGAACCCAGAGCCTTCAGTGACTTGCATGCAGACTGAATGCTTTTTGGTTTCAAGAGCTTGACTGGTGGCTACTGTAGCCATGTGGGTGCAGAATAGAGCAGGTTGGTTTGTGGAAGAAAAAAATCCTTCTTTCCAAAGCGTGGGAGGAAATTCAGGGGTGCTGCACAGAGATTTAAGGAGCAGCCATGCATATGTCCTGAAGTTAGGGTCTGAGAAGTGAACACCAAGAAGCAAAACATCAGAGGGGGAACCTGACCCAATCCAGCTGTGTTCCCTGTAGTGTCTGCTTCTGCTTTGCGCAGACTTTGCCATAGGAAACTCACACTAACTGTTATTTGTATATTTTATTATTTTAGCATGTAATTTTCTGTCAAATTTTCCTTGTGAGTGTAAGCTGGAAAAGTTTTGGGTAGAGTTGGATGCTATAAATCCCACAATTTATATCTTATCTAAACAATGAAGGAATTTCACGGACCATGTGAAAAGACACATGTGCAAGGCTGAGGCTTTGTACCGGCTGAATTTCAGAGGTTGTGTGTAAATGAAAGTGTGACAGCTTCTCACAGGGGGGAAGGAAAAAAAAAAAAAAAAAGACTCAATATTGTATGCTGGAAGTCTCACTGAACTCCACTGTTGAAGCTGTCATGATAACTACTTGTAATGCACTAATACCCAGTGGCCTAACTCATATTGGGACCCCATTGTTCTTGGCACTTGTCATGCAGGGTGAGAAATAAAATCTTCTCCTGATACACTGCAGACAGCATGGGATGAGCAAGAGTGCTGCTGAGGTGACCTAGTTCAAAGAGCAAGCCAGTGGGAGCACCAAGGACTCAAATCACACCTGATTACTGGATGTTTTCAATTTGTATCTCTTGGATTTTGTGTTTAAGCTCATGTGTGTATTTCCCCCATTCTGTTGTAGGTGCCCTGTTGTGTACTTCTACATACAGTAAAAGAGAGGTAAGCCATGACAAGCTCAGCTTTCCTCCACTTGGCAAGGGCCACCACACAGTCTGTCACACACAGCTTCTTCCTTCCCTGTAGCCTTTCACAGACTGTTTTGACCCATTCTGTCTGACTTGCATAAAATCCTTTCTTAGGTCTTAAGACTAATAGAGTTTATCCTTATTTTCTTGAGGATTTTTTTTTTTCCTCAAAGAAACACTCCTAATCAATATTGTGTTGGCTTTTGTAGAATTCTTCCTTCTCCATCCCTTTTGCATCTGATTTTCCTCACTAGATTGTCTTCAGGTCTGCACTAGGTATTTATTCAGGAAAGAGCTGGGAGCACCACCTGTAAAGTCGTCACAGACCACAGTAAAACATGAAAGAGCAATGAAGGGGCTTTGTACTCACTTCTTATGTAAAGATCTGTCATACAAGTACCCTTGAGAATTTTGGTACATTTCAGTCCTTTATGGAGCCCTAAAATAACCCTCAGAAAAATATAGCTTCTGCTTTAGTGGCTCTTCCAACTTTGATTTTCTTATTAATCTCCCTAGCAATACTTATAAAAATGCTTGACTGTGGCTACGCAGATTGTCTGATGTGATCACTAGCAATTATGCTAATCACAGTCTTCTCACAGTTCTTTCCCATCTGTTTTATGCACCTATGGATACTTACAGTGATATAAATGATAAAAGAAGCTGCGATCACATCATGCTCCCATTTGGTCAATGTATGACCAAAGATGTTACTGATACAGACTAGGCAATGCGTGAGGAGTGACAGGAATGAAGTTGCAGAGTATTGCCATTTTTTATGGAAGAGAAATGGATGCACAGGTTTGCACATCTTCCCAGGAATGCCTGTGGCAGAGTTGTGGATTGATTGCAGGCCTTAGGAAAACCTTGTCTGTATGAAGCCACATAGTCTGAGCATCACACAGGTAGTGGGGGGAAAACCAGACAACTCTGCTGCCATTTACTGGAAGTGGAGGAAGAGGAACATGAGGGCAAGGAGCAAATTTTGTTTGCCTGTTCTGTTGGTGTCATTAGCTGTTTGTGGATAGATAATAAAACATTGTCGTCTTTGCTGTGTGCCTGAAGAACTGCTGTTTGCCAAGTGCAACTTGGTCAGTGAAGTTTGAATACTGTTCTAAAAACTAAAGAGGCAGTGCAGCTGGCACCTACCACTGAAAGGCAAGGGAAAAGGGATCCCTTCTCCTATGGGTGAGATATTCATGATGACAGGGGCTCGGCTCAGTGATTCTCTGCGTTACTGAATCGTTTCTGCAGCCTAGTGACAGTGCTGCCTCTCAACTTCTGGGGGCTGCCCAGTGGAGAGAATAGCATATTAAATGGGCTATGTGGCTGTGATGTGTCTAAAATTGGTGCTGTCATGGCAGTAAAACCATTCTTGGGGAGGAAGCTGGAGACCCTATATTGGCTTTATGGCAAGAAGCTCCAGCCTGATGAGAGCTGTATCCCTGACTGCTGGCAATGGTAAGAGGTCTGGGGATGCAGAGACTACAGATGGGGTGATATGACATGATTAGATAAGGGGAGTGAAGTATCTCCTCTCAGAAGCTCTTGTCAGTGCTAGAAGGTTCTGTGCTTTCACACCTTGATGTTTTGCTAACTCCTGATGCTGAACAACAAGTGATGAAAGAAATCTCAAAGAAACACTTTTTTGTAGAATATTGCACCGCTTCAGGAAACTGAAGCAGAGGTTTATTGCATTAATTGCTGTGGTGAATGGCAGTAACTTGTTTGGAAAGTAATGGTCTGCTCCTTTTCCCCTTCATAAAGTTTTCTTCTCTTTATGTGGAGACTTAGTGCTTGTGAGAAACAAAGCGTGGCCAGTAAAGATTGTACAAGGAAGCTGCTGGAGTTTCCAGGTGGAGATGGGATCTGCTGCTAAGTGGAATTCCTAGTATGACAAAAGTGTCCTGAATCTATGAATAATGTTCTAATACCTATTTTTCATAACACTTGACTGTATGCAAACGATGAACTCTTTGAAACAGGAAATGTGTTTTCGTTATGTGTATGGCCCCAGTTCTGACCTGAGGGTATAGATGCTACCTTGACAAATGGCAATTACTTTTCTGAAAAATGTGGATTAATCTTGGACACAAAAAACCCAGCAGTGTTCTCTTGGAGATCATTTATGGCCGTTGGAGAGAATATCATGCTTTGCTGGAATATTACCTGTCAGAAAAGAACCCTTGGACCAAGAATCTTTCGGGGCGTTATATGACATTCAGCAAAATCATATCCGTTCGGAGATGCTTTCCTGCAGCAGATCCAGCTCTGTGTCCCATTTCCGGCTAATATAACACACAATGGGACTACAGATTTCTAAGGAAATAAATTCTTTCCAAGCAGTTGTCGAAACTGTTGAGTCTAGGGAAATATATAGAGATGGATGGGATATGTCATTCTTAGTGGGATGAGTTATTTAAAGCTAGTCTGGGTATGCTATTCTTAAAGGAATTAGATATTTATTAACAGACTTACATATTCCTGTAATGATTCCAGTGAGAACAATGAAAATTGTGAGTGAGTCAACATAGATTTGGAGTTAAAAGTTAACTTAAGCTTGAGATTTTCAAAGGCACTTGGTGTTGACCTAAGTTTGAGCTCTTCAAAGTCATGGGAGTTTCATCACATTAGTAGAAAGAAAATTACTCTGATAGAGGAAAGCTTCTGAAATCACATCCTAACTTGATAAGTACATACTTTCATTCTCTTTCTGATATACTCCTGATAGATGCATATTATTCTAATGTGGATGGGTTGTTTCAAATGAGTTGGTTACTTCCCTTAAGAATAATGAAATTTAAAAAAAAAAAAAAATCTTAAGTCTCTTTATGGTAAGGAATATGTCTTCAGAATCTTTCAAGGAGCTTATGGCACCAAAATTTAATATATAATAAATAAAATAGCCCATTTTTTCACATGCATTTGTTAGATGCCTAACTATATCGTTAAGTCATTAGATATCATTTATATCCTTAAAATAGCACTCGGGTGCTTAACACAAGCCTTAAGAAACTCAGCTGATAGTTAAATCCATAACATATGCCCCACCTGGAAAATATGGTCCTGAAATAGCTCTTCAAAATTAAATTTCCATGTGAAGTTTGCCTATTTGGGGCCTCATCTCCAGCTGGAAGACCAAGATTAATTTCTTTGAGAGTTAACTCTTTTACCCCAGCTGAGCATTGCATCCCAAACTTGTTTTTATTCTGGTTAGCTGTATGATCTTTAGAAAGGCTTGATTGTGCTTGGTCAGTGAGCACTGGGAAACATGTAAGATACAGAGCAAAACCAGAGTGGCATTAAGGGGAAACTTGTGAATGAAATTTTAGTCCTCACAAAGTCAATTGGAGTTTTGCCACCAATTGACATGGGGTCAGGATTTTAGCCCTTAACTTCTCTAATGTCTTTACTTTTGATGGCTTGCTATGTAATTCTTTATGATATATTAATGTTAGTTTATATGTTCTGAAGATATATTATGTGGTAAAACATAAGGTGCAAACGTAGTGTAAACCTCCAGTGTTTCTGTTCTGTCTTCTTCAGGTTTTAAAGGATGTGTCTTTTTGGCTACTGCTCTGCTGGAGCTGAAACTTTCCCAAAAGTCACAGCTAAGCAGTGTGTGTTGCATGGAACAGCTACAGAATTCCAATTACTGCAATGGTGAGTAGGACCGAGACATGTAATCCTTAAATTTAAGTCATTAAAGAGGTTTTAAACACACCCAGGAGCATTCAGAAGATAAACCAAACACATTTAAATATATATATAGAAAGACCTTCAGGTTACAATACAATTTGTCAGAGGTATTATTTGTTTTTTGTCTGGTATATCAGAATGATTTGCAAAATTATAATCTCAGCCCTATTTCATTAAGGATTATAAAGAGCTCGCAGAAAGATTCTTGACATGCTAAAAAAGCAACTGCTGAAAGCATGGTAGAGGAGGGACAGAATCATACTGAGTACTTTTTATGTATCTATATTTTTGTTATACACTATTAAAGCAAAGATCAAACATCCTGAGTTATCCTTTAACCTGCACTCAATAAGCTAATTTCCTACAGACTGTAGCAGAAATGAGTCTTGAGAAGGGATTTAGGGGAAGATTTAAAGGGGGATTTGAAACATTTGGCTACTGGTTGATCAAGTTTTCCATTACTGACAGTTGACCTGTGACTTCTAACTTCTGTGCTTATGAGAGGTTCTGATCAGATATTGTTTCTTGAACATGAGGCACAATTATGGCTTTGAATGTTATACAGACATGTATTATACTGTGACATTTGACATTTGTGCTGATCGGTAGTAGACTGTGAATACGAATTTAAATGCAGATTATTATGTGTTGGATATGCCACTGAGTCCCCACAATGATGCAGGAGCTCTGTGCACATCACATGTAGCCGTATAGATACACAGGTTTAGCTGAGTGATTAGGCATTGTGTTATTTAATGTAATTGCTTCTGTGGAAACTATAAAGTAAACAACAAACCATTTGTCTTCCTTACTCTGATCACAGTATTTTTCTAAGAAAAGGACAAATTCTCTTCGTGGTTGCAGCTTCTCAACTAAAAATCAAAGATACCTTGAAGTCATAAGCTATGCAGTGCTGTTGCTTGCGTTCCAGCTTTAGCCAGGGTTCTTTGCAGTGTTCTTTCTGGGTGAGGGGAATAGAGAGAAAATGGATATTTGTTTAGAAAGGCTCATGAGGATTCCACCTATTGTGGGATATACTCTTCTTCTACAGAGTTTCCTTATCTTTAGTGTATTTATGTCCTGTGTGGTGTGTTGACAGCAGTTAAATTCCTTGATTGTGCTTTATTTTAAGATTTTGACTTGTGGTCAGTGAAAAGTTCAATTAAAGACTTTAGAATCCTGGATGCATCTTTCTTAATGTCATGCTTATGGTTCAAGATGTCTTGTTTCAAATGCCAAAGGCTTGAGGCCTAGAAAAATGCTGCAGATCTCTCAAAACCCATGTAGTGATGCCAAGTATCAGGACCAGCTTGTGACCAATAAACGCAGCATTTTCTCACAGAACTGCTCAGCATTAGCTGCAGAGGTGTTTACTCTTCTATGGCTAAAGACATAAAATCAGTCATGCACCCATGTTTTTTGCCTTCAAGCTGTAACTAGATAAAAGACCCATTAGATCATCTTTCTTCCAGACATGTTTTCCCTCTGTTTCCAAACTCACCTTACTCAAAGGCAAACCTACAGAAGAAGAACCTAATCACAGGCTTCATTATATGCTCTTCCATAGCAGGCAAGTGAATAAGCAGGGTTCAGATTGTTTCTTTCAGCTGAAAACCGTATGTGCTGATTGCAACTTTGTTAAATACATAAATAACTGGAGCCCTTCCAATCAGAGCCAGCCAAACCTTTTAATCATATACAGAAGTGTTCCTCGTGACATAATTATGCTATCCAGACTCCTTCCTTCATTGGGAAATATTCTGTCAAACAGTAAAATAATTAGCATGGATTTTAAAATCGGCATTGACATTCTAATGTCTAATTAGGTAATTGTCATTGGCACAGCAATACCTATTAGGAGCATGCAATTTGTGGAAGGGGTTTTGATGGAACAGACTGCAGGTGCAGATGGTCTAACAGCAGGACTCTTACCCGATGTAAACAAAGGTATTTTAATTAGCCATGTGACCCTGATCATTGTTAAAAGGTAAGGGCTGCACATTCATCTTCCCACCATCTACTTCCTGGTACTTTCAAGGGTAATATTGAAATACCTCAACCTATGGTAAATTACTTACAGACTTGATTGAAATTTTCTTCAAATCTAATTATTGTTTCATTTGGCTTTTGGCAACATTAGCTCTATATTGCAGTTGGCTCAGAAGTATTACCTAGTTGCTGGGCTATTTTTGGTTTGTAGATTTCAATTGCTAACCTACACGAAGATATCAACTTTTACTTGCATATTGGGGAAGACTTTCAAGATGTGGAAGTTTAGTTTTTAGCAAATGCTTGCTGGAAGTACTTTTAAAAGTGTAGAAAACCTGAATTCTGTAAAATTGTAAAAATTGATTGCTGGTGAGTTTGTATGTAACTCGGCACTAAACTTAGTTAAATTAATTTTAATAGGGGAAACAGGAATGAACACACAGTCCCAGTCATTATGAATAATCTTGAAGTTAGAAACATGAAAGACCCAGTTGTCTCCCTGTCCTTTTTGCATCAGATGTGGGAGAAGTGCTGCATATATTATATGCTCCAGAGCAGAAGTTGCACCTGCTATCTAAAGCAAAACTTCATGGAAAGTTTGTGTATTTTATGTTTCTCATTATTAAAGTAAACAAATACCCCAAAAAAAGTGTGTGTGGGGGGGGATGTAGTACTTTTGTCATTCTTTTCTGGAGACCTTTTTATTGATGTCTTAATTATATTATAGCTCTTAAATGCAGTACGAGAAATTTTTATTACTACAGTTTGGCCTTAATCATATTTAAGTTTTTTAGCACTTAATCACATAAAAACATATACACGTGCTTCACTGCAATGATGTATTCCTATTTATTTAATGTATTTGAATTGTTCTTATGAGTAAAAAGTGAAGTATTTGCAGAGCTGGGGTCTTAAACTGTACACTGCTTTGTGCAGAGTCTCTGTGTGGCAAGTTTTCTGCAGTGTTTAACTTAGTGAGTTACAGATTATTTATCTGCAGGTCCAATGCAAATAGAGTGAAAGAAATATTTCTATATATCTTCCCTCTCTCTTCTTTTTGGAACCTGATGGTGCTGTGACAAGGCACAGGACTACAATACTCCAGTCAACCTGCAAGTGGCTATGTCATGAATGTTTATGTGTATATATTATGAAGTTAAGAATAGTTCTGCTAGTTTGAGAGTAATTCCTGAAAGAATTTAATTTCCAGTCTGAGTGCAGGTATTGGATCAACATCTACATTATAGGCCACCCAGATATCTTATATCTGTACCTGAATTAAGTATAATGGGCTTGAAAATTTAGTTTTTCACTAGCTCATGAGGGAAGCAGTTGGGCTCCAATTCATCCAACAGTAGGAATTGAATTCAGCTGCCTGAGCCAGTAGCTGTGAGACCCCTCTTCTCCTCAGAAGGAAGAACATGAACCTCCACGAGTGGAAGAATTCACTCTGGGGAATGTATAGCTATCTGCAGTGGCTGAAAAGAAGGAGCTATTGCTGACCAAGCCCCCAGCTTGGTTGGCTGATTAAAAGGCATTTGATGGGGTTTGTTAGGATGAGTCTAAGCCATGGTTAGAACAGGTTTAAAGTGTGGGGGTTTTTGTTTGTTGGGGTTTTTTTATGTTTCTTAAGTTGCATTGCTGAAATCAGAGAGCAAATGTGCATAGTACCCTTCCAAGTCACTTTTGTAATCAACATTAAGACAAGAACATAAACTGTAAATCTTTTGATTATAAATAATTACAGTACCAAAGTTCTTCAAATTCGCAAGCAGTTGACATGTGAGAACCCAGTGAACATGCTGCTTTGAAGACAGCTCCAATGGCTGCTCAGGGATATGATTTCTTTAACGTATGAAAATCCAAACAGATGTTTTTCCAGTAGTTTGACTTGCCACCATTTTTAGCATAGGACAATCTCTTAGGTGCTGGAGCACATGATAGGGCTTGGTTGTTTCATGAGGGACAGTTTCATGTTATGGCTTTTTGAATGATGCTGGACAGATTCTCTAATGAAATACGTAGTGGCCTTTTGACTTTGTGATCAGATTCATCCAGAGCTGTAAAATGAAGAACCTATATTCCTAACAGAGGTGATACAGACTGTGCGCACTAATTTTTAAGATAATCCATGCAGAGAGACACTTATTAAATCAATAGTAAAATAAACTTCTTTTATTATCAGATTAAGTAACTTTGGGAAAACCTCTCATCTTGAGAACTGTGTAGCTAATGTTGCTGCTTTCCGTTGGTTGTGAATGTTTTTCCACTTCTGTCAGGCAAGTGCTATAGAGACCTTATTGTTTGAGTGTGAAATAATGTATACTTGTTAGTTAATGAGTTCAGCCACCGTGAGATAATCCTCAAGTGACATGATGCCTGTCTGTGTTTAAAAATAAATAAATAAAAGCGAGAAAGAATACAAATGATAAACACACATTATATCTTTCCTACTGGTGCTGGGATTTAATTATGGGGGACAATTACCTACTGTAGTCAAAGGATTCGCACATTAATAACATTATATGGGGATAATGTCTTTCTAAGCTGCTATAGCATTTAAAAGCTGGTACTTATGTTGCAATCCAGATTCCGTCTACCCGTCAGTCCTGTCTGGATTATTGCTACATTATGTAATGTGGTCTCTTGTGGTTTTTTTACTGTGTAATTAACATGTGGGTCTGATTTATCCAGTCCACTCTAATAAACTAGTCTTAATGACTGAAATAATTATTATAATAATAATAAATCCTGCATGATTTCTGAACTTTATTACTCTTACTATGATATTTGTGTTCAAGCAATGCAAAAGCTCAATTAAACATATATGTATCTAATTCTATTCAATTTGTGCACTGTAGTCTTCCGAGAAATTTTCTCTGCTTTTATCCAGGAAAATCTAACTGCATTGGAAGGGTAGAGTTGATAGACAAACTTTCTGACTCTGCATTCTCCACTACTCCTTAGTCCTGCACTTTCACAGAGGAAAGGTGCACTAAAACATGTCAAAACTTAATCTCTTGCATATCCTTAAATATTGCATTTTGTGCTCTTTCCACTGTTAAAACCTGTTACTGATCTCTCCCAAGAATGAGTGAAGGATTTGTGACAATTTTACAAAAGCATAGGTAATTAGAAAATCACAGCAATATTGCTGGTTTCTTTTTTTTCTTTTTTTTTTTTTTTCCCCAAAAAGTACTGCTTTTTGTGTCATTTTTAATGCATACATTGAATGAATGGAATTTATTCTAGAAATAATATTTCTTTAGTGGGCATGAATTTTCAATGGAGGAAGACAAATCAATGGTTTGATTCAATGCTAGTTGCCAATTTTCAAAAGTTTTTTAGGAAATAAATAAGCCATAACTTACTCATAAAGTGTATTATTCCTAAGAGTCTAGCACTTTCTTTTGTGTTTAGTATAGATTATTGTTAGCACGTATATTGTGCATGTGCCTTGAGGAGTGTTACAGCTCTGTCTAATCTACATGATAACTGCTGTGTTTTCTGGTGAAATTAATTAAGGGGTTTTATAGGTGTTTGGTTGCTTCATGCTTGATTTTTCCCATGTTGATACATTAATAACTCAATCAGATAATGATGTGCTTTCATTCATTTTGCTTTACAGTGCATCTTTAGGGATACTGGGAAACTCTGTTTCTGGCTTATTGCAGAGTTAAAATTCCAAATATAATGTACTGGTTTATAGGTGGAGTAAGTACTGTGGAATAGATCAATGCAATTTAGATTAATTCCAGAGGGGATTATTAATTTATGTCAGCTCTAAATTTGATCTTGGATTTTAGGGATTCTATTTTTATTACCTACTGAGACTAGTTATTTTTGATGTCTTTAAAATCTGCCCATTCCCTGTAAATAATGTGGTACAATTGAAAGCAGAGCTTTTGAGATGATAATTTCCGATTAAAGAATTTCTTTTTTCATGAAACTTGCATCAATCTGTGTAAAGTAATCCATGTACTAATGTAATAACTTCCTAATATAGATACACTTGAATTCAATGGATGCTATAGCATGGAATCTCTTTTTACCTTAAGTATAGCTTAGGTAATGCATTCTCCTGGGATATGTGTGGTTTTGTTGTTTTGGGTTTTTTTACCAAAGCCATTTTTAGGCTTCAGAAATATGCTTGTAAAATATTTTATCAAGCAACCTGAAAGTTAGGGTGGAACAGTGTACCTTTATCCAAACTGCTTTAGCAAATGCTTGTGTGTGTTAGATTTGTAGAGCAAGGTTTACAAGAAGCATCTTATATTAGAGCAAGGCAAATAGCTTGGGAAAAAAGGAGATAGTCTGAAAGAGAAGGAGAAAACTTCTGAACTTCTGCCAAAGCACACTTTGGGAACAGTTGTTTTAATTTAATTTCATCTTCCACTATTAGACAATGTGAAGAAACATAGCACCTGTGGAGCAGAGCAATGGTATTGCTGAGGGAGAGGCAATAACCTCACACAGTGGTCTGTGACAGAGGTGAACAGCAGCTGTGGAGCAACAACGTGTAAAAGCATGATATACCATACAAAGAATGCTTGTACTGAATTCATCAATTTTTCTATCTACTACATACTCCCAGGGCTTTGGGTTGATGCTGCACCAGTGATGGACCCAGACATGACACTTCCTAACCTACAGGTAGCTACAGTCCAGCCTCTCTGAAGGAGTCAGAGGCAAACACTTTTAATCAAAATACGGAGAGCGGATCTTAACCGTCAGACAAACTACAACATATTCTTTCCAAATGAGGCTAGGTACTGAAATTCCTGACTTGTCTGGATGCCAAAAAGCTTGGACTTCATAGATACACTTGCTTTATGGCATACTATAATTTCTTTCAGCAACCTAACTCTGTGTTTCATGGTCTATAAACTACCTGTCTCTTTTCTTCTGCTGAGGGACAACCATATTACCATCTCTCTGCTGCCTCCCCTTCCTTTCCCTTCCCTCTGTGAAAATCCCCTGTTTCACTGGTGCCAACTACCTTTTATTTTAGAGATGGTCTTATAAATACTCATCTTAATTACACTAAGCAACTGTTCTCAACTTGTTTTTAGCTTTGAAGTCTGTTGCTTCTATTTCAGACAAGAAATAGAAGAGGACTTGTATGCCCAAAAGCTCCTGTTCTCTCTAACTACACCAGTTGGTTTAACAAGGGACATTGACTCTAACTACAAACTTGTCTTGCCTAGTTTCCATGTAAGTGTGGACCTCACTGGATAATCAGGGTTGAGAAACGGGGGATGGAACGGTTGCTTTATGACAGACACTTCCCCCCTAGTAAATGGATGGGTCTGATCTTTATCAAGCTTCTTCCAGTGTATATTGCCTGTTTGCCTTCACCACTGTAGCTGCCATGGTGGTACTGGTATATGGGATGGCGTATACTCTGTTCTGAGGTGCACGTGTACATATAGAATGCTGGAACTGGTGCCTCTCTTGCTTAAGAGCATTTATTCTCAAAATTGTGAAGAAATACTGGTGGATTTTCTATTTGTTGCACTGTTAAGTCTGGTGTCATCAAGGATTTGCTGATCTGTAGTTTGCTTCTGATGACTTTCGTGTGAATGAGCACATGCTTGAAGGCTGGAGAAGAAACTCAGTTCAAGAAAAATCAGGAGTTGTGAGTGTTTAACAACTTTTAGGGTAGGGTTTGCTGTACTACTTATTCAGGGAGAGGAACTCTTTCCCTGGAGAGTATTCATAGTGAATAAAGATCACTAGGTTGGTGAGATGGTTCTCGTGATTGTTGTCATTACAGATGTGATGCTGCCTCAGGGTTTGGCTCTGTACCTTGGCTATATTTTTACATGTATTTTGTATGATTACTGACTCTGTGACGTAGGTCTAGAGGTTTTCACTAATGGTATTTTGTACCATTTCTTATGCTGATCTGATTGCAGATCTTCAATGATATGGGCCTGATACTCTCTAGAAAGTGGATTTTTATGGAAGTATTCCAGTTAAACTTTTACGAAGGTATGGTTATTACTGAATTTCTGTTGAGAACAAAGGAAAGAACAAAAACTTTTGGACATGTATTTATGTTATCTCCAACCTGTGGTTGGTGCAATGACCTAGAACCTGTTCCCTATGGTGGGCTATGAAATAGTTGAGGTATTACATGACTGTTTCAATGTTAGTTTCCTAGGATTAGAGAAAGTCGGTTTTGATTTGTGAAGATAAAATGAGTGAATTTGGTAACATATTTGGGTTTGTAGTCTGATAGTTAGATGTCACCTTGTAGGTGCCCTGGAGAGTCTGTGATGTCAGGGAGATAGGTAGAGGATGAACTCGCTGAAAAAAACAACAGTGTTTGAGGCTGTAGGATGTTTCTGTGAATTTTGATCCCCTCCTCAGCAAGGATATTATGGATGGCCTATAGGTCTCAGACTTTCCTTGATTATGCATCATGAGGAGCATGTGAAAAGTTCTCTGAATGAGAAACAAGACTACCATTTTTTGTCTAGGTTCTGTCTAATAGTATCTATATACATGCTCTTAAATGAAAAAGGGGGTGTAGGGCCTTAAGTTCCTTGTAGTAGAGAGCATCTACTACTCTTTATCATGTAGTCTTTGCAGGTTAATGTGATGGTAGCATTATCTTTGCCTGCTGTTTCATAGCTGAATCATAAGGATTCTAGAAACTTTGTTTAAAAGTTTTGTTAGGTGGCTGATTCTGTTCATTAAGTTTTTTGGTTAGGTATTTTTTTTAAGCACTTGAGGCAGTAATGAAGATGAGAAAGGGAAGATGTGTCCAGAAGTTGCTTCATCTCAGATATAAAAAAATTCTTGAAGATGTGGTTGTTGGTTTGTTGTTGTTTTTTGGGGTTTTTTTAAAATCCTCTAATGTCCCATATACCTGTGGGTTTTGGGGTAGCTTATCTGTGAAGAAGTGAATATATAATATAGAGAGGCTACTTGTTTATTGATTTAACAGCTACAACAGCCGTGACAGATGTTGAGAAGGTGCTCTATAGTCATGGATGTTGCAGCTTTAGTGGAGGTTGTAGTGGTTTTTCAGATCTGATGGTTTGTGTGGCTTATTCTATCTACTTCTGATGTGGTGGTATGTAGAACAGTAGCAGAAATTGTTGATATGTTTCTTATTTTAATATTGTGATTAAGTGTAAATGACTGGAGATCAGTTAATTGTGCACATACATAGTTATCTCCTGTGCTACAGTAATGTTTGAGTATTTGCTAAGACCTGGGGCTCTGTGGTTCTTCGCCAGGTAGCAAATAACCCATTCCTGAAAGAGACATTGCTCTGAGCTCCCCTATCCTTGTTCCTCAATATTGTCTCTCTGTTTTTTATACTTATTTTTTCTATATAGATCTAAATTAAAATGAGAACTTTTCAGACAATGGTATGTTTATTACTTTGTGTTATAATACCTACTGTAGTGGAAATTCTGCTTGTTGAGAGCTCTGAGGACACCAGAAATACAAACAATAATAGTACTGAATCATGGAAAGTTAGACTTTCATCTCTTTGATATTTACATTCTTTAAGAGGGAGAGACTTGGCTGTGTTCATACTTTTGCATTGTGTGTGAACATGCTTTTGCTGGAGTTCTGGCATGTTTGCCTGGTGTCTTGCTTCTTGCATTGCCTTCTGCTCTTAAACTGCTCTGATAAGCTCTGCAACAGCTCATATCCACTGCTGAGTGAAGAAAAGGATACTAAGCTCAGGGGAAGCAGAGGAATGTGGACTAAGGATGAAGCAATCATGGACCTGGAGCGTAAATCCAGTTACCTATTCCTGTCTTAGTCCTGCACAGGGGGACAAATTTGCCTGGAAGTGATGGGGACCCTGATGCAGCTTGTAGTCCCATCCTGCAGGCACCTACTCACAGAGAGGTGTGAAATCTGCCAGCTGTGCCCTGCCTTCCTTTATGAAGGTGTTTGTGCTCACACATGAGAGTACCTTTCAAAAACCATTCCTTAAAATCCTGGTTAAAGAAGAGCAAAAATGAAACAGTGCAGACTCCTCTTCAAAGACACCTATGTGATAGATATATTTAATTTGTGAAACAAAAAGAAAGTGTTTTCATCCCATCCATGGACTCCACAGTCTCCTCTTTTCCCTTTTGATCTCTTTTCCTTGCTTTATGATCGTGGAAAGCCTTGCAGAAGGAGTCGTCATGGATTTAGGGTAGGAGAGGTTTTGGTTTTGTTTTCCCCAAAAGAGACTGTTTTTCTTACATAGTTGTGTGAGCACAAAGCTATGAAGTAAGGGTCTTCAATGTAATTATTTGTTTGATGCCCGCAGCCTCTGTGCCCTTTACACATCCTCATCCTCAAACTATCCACACTTCCAGCGTTAGTGCCGTA